>CM060957.1:21932728-22372728 GCA_030765055.1 Mantis religiosa
AAATTTAGTTTCAGTGACGTCAAAATTTATCGATAAAATCGACCTAATAGAGGTCCGAACTATAAAGCCCGGGCCTTAAAGTACTTACAGCATAGTAAGTCGCCATTAAGGTAGTTGTCTCATGTGTTTATGAGAACTCCTAGTGGTTAACTATAAAGCCCGGGGCCTTAAAGTACTTACAGCATAGTAAGTCGCCATTAAGGTAGTTGTCTCATGTGTTTATGGGAACTCCTAGTGGTTTACTATAAAGCCCGGGCCTTAAAGTACTTACAGCATAGTAAGTCGTCATTAAGGTAGTTGTCTCATGTGTTTATGGGAACTCCTAGTGGTTTACTATAAAGCCCGGGCCTTAAAGTACTTACAGCATAGTAAGTCGGCATTAAGGTAGTTGTCTCATGTGTTTATGAGAACTCCTAATGGTTTACTATAAAGCCCGGGTCTTAAAGTACTTACAGCATAGTAAGTCGTCATTAAGATAGTTGTCTCATGTGTTTATGAGAACTCCTAGTGGTTTACTATAAAGCCCGGGCCTTAAAGTACTTACAGCATAGTAAGTCGGCATTAAGGTAGTTGTCTCATGTGTTTATGAGAACTCCTAGTGGTTTACTATAAAGCCCGGGCCTTAAAGTACTTACAGCATAGTAAGTCGTCATTAAGGTAGTTGTCTCATGTGTTTATGAGAACTCCTAGTGGTTTACTATAAAGCCCGGGTCTTAAAGTACTTACAGCATAGTAAGTCGGCATTAAGGTAGTTGTCTCATGTGTTTATGAGAGCTCATAGTGGTTTACTATAAAGCCCGGGCCTTAAAGTACTTACAGCATAGTAAGTCGCCATTAAGGTAGTTGTCTCATGTGTTTATGGGAACTCCTAGTGGTTTACCAGGAAAAACACGAGTCAGTTGGAGAATTTGTCATGTTGGCACATTGGCCATAGTAGCTCAATGGTTTAGAGCAGCTGGACGGAGACCAGAAGATTTGTGGTTTAAATCCCGACTATAGCATTGAATTTTTCAGTTTGGCTCTAACCTTTCACACGGCTAGTGTGAAAGAACAATTAATTTCCATTAATTGTACCTAATAATTGATAAAACTACTTTTAGTCATATCGAGATTCAACTGTATTGGAACACCACAGTGAAGCGAAAAATTATTAAATTTCAGATGAGTCGCACCTTTTACACATCTGCTTCACTTTCGTACCTATTTTGAGGACATGTTTCGCAAATCTTCGTTTGCATCTACGGCTCTTGTGCGACTGACGCTAGATCCAGCGGGGTGGGTAATTCTGGGGTTGTTGCTGCCATCTGTTGATTTAGTGATGAACTGAAATGTGGGATTCTCTTCTAGCGGGATTTCAAAGTTCATTAGTTGGTTTTTATGTTTTTCTATGTATATCCTCTCCCATATGACGAGTTCACTATGTTTTTGTACGTATTTTAGTAATTCTGTGCTATCTTCAATTTCATGATTTTCAGACCAGAAATGAGCTGCTATTGCGGACTTATCAATATTTTTGTATCTTAAGTGCCTGAAGTGTTCTTTCTTTCTAGTGCCTATGTTCCTTTTTGTCCTTCCTATGTAAATTTTTTCACAGTCTTTACACTTAATTTTGTAAATGCCTGACTTTTCCTCTGGTTTTATCTTATCAGTATTATTACTGTGAAGTAGGTTTTTAATGTTGTAATTGTTTTTGGTGCCAATGTTATATTGTATTTCTTGAATATTTTTTGGAACTTTTTTGTGGCCCAGGGGTGGTAAGTAAATTTAGCAAATCTAGTTTCTTGTTTTATTGGTGTGAGAGCTGTGATCTGTTTTAATTTCTTTTGAAGTTTGAATAATTTTAGTTTTTTATCTACAAGGTTTTTTCCATATCCATTTTTAATTGCAGTTTTTAAGATTTGATGGTATTCATTTTGATATTCTTGCTGGCTGAGAGGTAGATTTACTAATCTGTGTGTCAGACTGTTGATGGTTGCATGTTTGTGTGGAATTGGGTTGAAACTATTTGCTTTGATGTAATTATCTGTGTGTGTTGCTTTTCTATGAATGCCAAATTCTAGTTTTTCATTGCCTTTTTTGATTTTAAGGTCTAAAAAAGGTAGAGTACAGTCCTCTTCAGTTTCTACTGTGAATTGTATGCTGGGTTCTTGCAGGTTGAGTAGTTTCAAAGCATCATCTATTAGTTTGTAGGGCACTATTGCAAAGATGTCGTCTACGTATCTGTACCATGTTTTAAACATATGAGGGAAGGCTTTAGTAATATGTGTTTCGAAAAAGCTCAAATGGCCAAAAATGGTGATAGCGGGCTTCCCATAGCTAGTCCTGAAATTTGTTTGTAATATTTTCCATCGAAGACAAAATAATTTTGATGTATACATAATTCAGTCATTGCCACATATTCTTCTATTGCATTGGCATCCAGGTTTATAGAATTTAGCCATTTTTTCAGTTGAATCAAAAGTTTGTCTAATGGAATGCTAGGGAAGAGGGAGCGGACATCAAAGGATACTAAAGTGTCATGAGGTTTTAGTTTAAGATTTTGAATTTTTTCTACCAGGTCTAAAGAGTTTTTTATACTCAGAGTATGGAATTGTGGAAAGGACTGAAATTTTTTGGTTAGCCATTTTGCCAGAAGGTAAGTAGGAGTGTTTATATTATTTACAATGGGTCTCATGGGTATGTTGGGTTTGTGTATTTTAGGCAAACCATATATTCTTGCAAGGGTAGGGTTGTCTGGTTTGATAGTTTTTTGTTCTGTAGTTGTTAAAATTTTACTATTAATGATGGTTTTTTGTACATCTTTTATGCATCGGTTGAGTGGATTAGAATCTAACCGATGCATAAAAGATGTACAAAAAACCATCATTAATAGTAAAATTTTAACAACTACAGAACAAAAAACTATCAAACCAGACAACCCTACCCTTGCAAGAATATATGGTTTGCCTAAAATACACAAACCCAACATACCCATGAGACCCATTGTAAATAATATAAACACTCCTACTTACCTTCTGGCAAAATGGCTAACCAAAAAATTTCAGTCCTTTCCACAATTCCATACTCTGAGTATAAAAAACTCTTTAGACCTGGAAAAAATTCAAAATCTTAAACTAAAACCTCATGACACTTTAGTATCCTTTGATGTCCGCTCCCTCTTCCCTAGCATTCCATTAGACAAACTTTTGATTCAACTGAAAAAATGGCTAAATTCTATAAACCTGGATGCCAATGCAATAGAAGAATATGTGGCAATGACTGAATTATGTATACATCAAAATTATTTTGTCTTCGATGGAAAATATTACAAACAAATTTCAGGACTAGCTATGGGAAGCCCGCTATCACCATTTTTGGCCAATCTATACATGAGCTTTTTCGAAACACATATTACTAAAGCCTTCCCTCATATGTTTAAAACATGGTACAGATACGTAGACGACATCTTTGCAATAGTGCCCTACAAACTAATAGATGATGCTTTGAAACTACTCAACCTGCGAGAACCCAGCATACAATTCACAGTAGAAACTGAAGAGGACTGTACTCTACCTTTTTTAGACCTTAAAATCAAAAAAGGCAATGAAAAACTAGAATTTGGCATTCATAGAAAAGCAACACACACAGATAATTACATCAAAGCAAATAGTTTCAACCCAATTCCACACAAACATGCAACCATCAACAGTCTGACACACAGATTAGTAAATCTACCTCTCAGCCAGCAAGAATATCAAAACGAATACCATCAAATCTTAAAAACTGCAATTAAAAATGGATATGGAAAAATCCTTGTAGATAAAAAACTAAAATTATTCAAACTTCAAAAGAAATTAAAACAGATCACAGCTCTCACACCAATAAAACAAGAAACTAGATTTGCTAAATTTACTTACCACCCCTGGGCCACAAAAAAGTTCCAAAAAATATTCAAGAAATACAATGTAACATTGGCACCAAAAACAATTACAACATTAAAAACCTACTTCACAGTAATAATACTGATAAGATAAAACCAGAGGAAAAGTCAGGCATTTACAAAATTAAGTGTAAAGACTGTGAAAAAATTTACATAGGAAGGACAAAAAGGAACATAGGCACTAGAAAGAAAGAACACTTCAGGCACTTAAGATACAAAAATATTGATAAGTCCGCAATAGCAGCTCATTTCTGGTCTGAAAATCATGAAATTGAAGATAGCACAGAATTACTAAAATACGTACAAAAACATAGTGAACTCGTCATATGGGAGAGGATATACATAGAAAAACATAAAAACCAACTAATGAACTTTGAAATCCCGCTAGAAGAGAATCCCACATTTCAGTTCATCACTAAATCAACAGATGGCAGCAACAACCCCAGAATTACCCACACCGCTGGATCTAGCGTCAGTCGCACAAGAGCCGTAGATGCAAACGAAGATTTGCAAAACATGTCCTCAAAATAGGTACGAAAGTGAAGCAGATGTGTAAAAGGTGCGACTCATCTGAAATTTAATAATTAATACTTTTAGTCAGTTTATTGACACTTTATCACTTACAGTTTTACATTATTGAGGGACTAGTTTCGGAAGCCATAGCTTCCATTTTCAACTTCTCTTCAACTAGCGTCTACTATCAAATGTTTCTTTACTGTTGGATATGACGATCAGATGAGCAGTGAAGACAAGCGCGAGATTCAAACAATAACATGGCAGCTGAAAGATTTGGCCAGGAAACAACAAAATAAATAAATCTTTTAATTCAGTAAGCAAAGCCAAAGAGCACCGAAATGAATAGGAAATATATTTGGAAACAGTTTGAAAAATCTTGGGCAGCTAAATTTTAACTTTATTGTAGTTTAAAATACATTAAGTTTGTTGTTTGAAAATAGAGATTATATTACTTTATTATTTTCTTATCATCAATCAGCATCACCTGACAGCCTTAATACCAAACTTGCTTACACCAGTCTTAACTTGTGCACGGCCTTGTATACCGAGACTTGTGAGGTTAAGTTCCATTCATGTGCTAATGTAGGCCTACGTGATTTAGTGAATCAAATTACTTGTTTTATTGATTTTAACAATTTTTTTTTTATTTGTGAAATAGTCTCTACAATGCAACTCGTGGTTTTGAACTTCCCTAGATAAATTCCCTCGTGACTTTGTCATTCATGAATTTATTGGTAATTTCAAAACCACTCATGGCATTACCTATAACAATATGCTGGAATGACATTAAATTTTCCAACTGATTTGTACTTAAACTATAAGGAGATATCAAATTCATGTTTAATTGACATACGAGGACTGTTCAATAAAGAATGATCAGAATTTTTTTATGGTCATAATTTTTTGCACTAAAATTCAATCTTATTATATTCTGTTAGCTTAATGTGAAACAAACACACCGTAGTAGTTTCATTGTTAGTACTCCTGGTTCCCGCCTGTGAGAAGCAGGCAAGTTCAGACATGTTCAGTATCGCCTACCGCTGCAATGGAGGTAACATGCAGTTAAAGTTGATGTTAGAGGAAGATCCGGAGTTTCTTTCAAGCGTAATCACTGCTGATGAAACTTGGCTACATCATTTTGATCCTGACAGCAAACAGCAAAGCTCAGTGTGGAAATCTCCTTCATCACCAACCCCCAAAAGAGAAAAAGTGTTTGCTTCTGCTGGGAAAGTTATGGTCATCTCATTCTTTGATATTCGTGGAATGGTTTATCAGCATGTTGTACCTGTACACACATCAGTAACTGGACAATACTACAGGGATGTCCTGAAAACATTGCAAGTCCATATCAGGCACAAAAGACCATATTTCCGTGAAGCAGACTGGATGCGGCACCACGATAATGCGCGGCCGCATATTGCCAATGTTGTTGCTGAATATCTTGCAAAATTCAACGCGAAGTTCATCCCTCACCCTCCCTAAAGTCTGGATTTAGCCTCATGTGACTTTTTTCTATTCCCAAACTTGAAGAAACGCCTTCCTGCGAGGCATTATCCACCATCAGAAGCAGTGGTGAAGGCTGCGGAAGCGATTTTGAAGGATCTCTCAAAAAATGGTTTCCAGCATGTCTTTGAAGACTGGCAGAAACGCTGGGACAAGTACATGGCATTCAGGGGAGACTATTTTGAGAAGGACCATCAAAATTATGAGGATGAGTAAAGGTACATTGTCATAAAAAAAACTGTGATCATTCTTTATTGAACAGCCCTTGTAGTTTATCCAATCATTGCGTTAATCATTAGCCATGAGTGGGTTAAGATTGGAAACGTGAAATCAGATTGAAAAAAATCCAACTTTCGATGCTTAAGAGTGAGCTTTCTTCATTGCCAGGAACAGAAAACAAAAATATGGTTTTGCAAAGTTCCAGAACCCTTGAATAAAATGGTAAAATCACAATATGAAAGCAGGAAATAAATATAGTACATACCTTCTATTTTTGAGCCAGTACTTTTCAGGAGGAGCAAGTATGTGTTCTAATCCATTGGGGAGCGTCTCAACGCTCCATCCAACCCTGTAGCTCAGTACTCCTGATGTGTATAAACAAGTAGCGTCTGTGTTACTGCCCTCAGGAAACGGACAAAAGTAAGTACCACTTCCCACACCTGCATGGCTACATGTTATTATTTGGTTATTGCTGAACTCATGATTCTCTGTGGTACAGTTCTTTATGGATGTGAGACTGTAAAAGAACAGAAGTTAATAATGAACCTCTAAACAATGTGCACAATAAGCTGTGTTATACCAGCATGCCTAGAGATCTTTCTACAAAACTTTCAAGATGTAGAAAAATTAAAGCTGATCCACTTGATGATGACTCTTAATGAATAATAATTATAATAATAAATGATAATAATAATAACAACAACAACAACAACAACAAGAACAAGAACAAGAACAAGAACAAGAACAAGAACAAGAACAAGAACAAGAACAAGAACAAGAACAAGAACAAGAACAAGAACAAGAACAAGAACAAGAACAAGAACAAGAACAAGAACAAGAACAAGAACAAGAACAAGAACAAGAACAAGAACAAGAACAAGAACAAGAACAAGAACAAGAACAAGAACAAGAACAAGAACAAGAACAAGAACAAGAACAAGAACAAGAACAAGAACAAGAACAAGAACAAGAACAACAACAACAACAACAACAACAACAATAACAATAACAATAACAATAACAATAACAATAACAATAACAATAACAATAACAATAATAATAATAATAATAATAATAATAATAATAATAATAATAATAATAATAATAATAATAATAATAATAATAATAATAATAATAATAATAATAATAATAATAATAATAATCTTCATCACCCTCATGATCTTTATTAGGTTATAGAACTTTCACAAGTTTCAAGGCTCGTCAAAATAACACATTTACAATTTAATTACAATTCATCTATTTTATACAAGCACTTTTTTATTAAGAAGTTTTTAGTTTCCTTTGAATTGCATTACACTTATTAATTTAATTTATTTAGTAGCTTGTTGTACAAAACTTTCCCCATCGTAGGTGATCCTTCTGGGTAGCTTTTTATTTACATTTTCTCTATAATAATTATTTTGTGTGTTGTACTATACTTAAGAATATCTTTAATCTATACAGTATTCTTACTTAGCACAAACATAATTATAATCTTTGCAAAAATTATAATCATTGCAAAAGTTAAAGGCATATGGAGGTGGGCCATACTGCAGACTCCAGCCAATCCTAAGCTTGCTCCTCCTACCAGCGCTGCCGAATGTGGTACACGCATCTCACGCGCCTGAGCTGAGAACATTGTCGGGATTAATTACGCTTGGATAAATATTTGAAAATGACAGATGCCAATCTTATAATAAGAAAGAATTTTTTCTGACCATGACCGTACAAAAATCCTGTCTCTACAATACTAGAATGCGAGCAACGCATGTTTTATCTTTACATGATTATGTTATTACCCAACATCCATTCGTTCAACACAGCTAAGCGTGAAAAATAACAACATTCCTTCCTCATAACATTTATCTAAAGCATATATAAGCAGTGCACCTACTAAGAACGCAGTTTGAAACAGACTGAGTGAATGTTCAGGTCGTTTTCAGAGTAGTGATGTGTTATTTTGTTAAAGAGAAAGGCATCATTAAGTCGTGTGTCGAACTTGAGCTGAAATATTGTTAATATTATATTAAATTATTATTATACACTTATCTTTTCTCCAGCGTTTGTAATCCGAGTGCGTGAACACATTCCTCGAAGCTGGGACAGGTAATTTTTCAATCAAGAAACATAAAGTGATTCATTCTCAGTGCAGAAAAATTATATTTAATGCAAACAAGTATTTACAGAAGCTCTCCAATCCAGAATATACGGCAGCTGTAGACTTTTTCAAAACCCCAGCTGTTAACTGTGGAAGCTTGTGGTGTAGGCAGTGTACACAGTGTCATGAATTTGTAGTGAAGCAGCTTCATGCTAAAAAAAGGGAGCGTGCCTATATTTCAATCTCTGGGAAAGATTCACAAAGTTGGAAAGCGAGTTACTATAAAGGGCATTCAAAAAGAAACGAGCTGGAGTCTAGTATGCTCAAACCGGTGACAAGATGGTAATATCATGGCATGTGTAATGAAGTGTTGTTCCGACCAAAGCGTGGAAGTTCATAGCCTGTCGCTAGAGGGCACGCAAGCACATCACTTGACTATACAATGCTATTGTAACTATAACTATGCAATGCTAGCAGCAGCATGCATCAACCGTCTGGCGCTAACAGTCACATTGCAAACAGTGAAATGGAGGTATCAAAAGCAAGCAAAGAGGTGTTGTTCGTTTTCTGACAATGGAAGGACTAGGGGTAACAGACATTCATCAACGAATGTCACAAGTGTACAGCGAACACTGGATATTCCTTTCATGGGTCAAGGTATGGCACAAGTATTTCATGAGAGGACGGGTGTCATTAGATGATGATGCACGGTCTGGAGCACCACATTGCATTACTGATGAGATTGTCCAGCTGGGTGATGCACTCATTACCCAGGACTGCTGAGTGACAATGAAAGCCATAGCCGCCGAGGTCGGATTGGGCATCAGAAGTGTTCACACCATCATGAAAGAATGACGGCTCTTGTGCAAAGTGTGTGTCCAATGGGTGCCCCACAGTCTTCAACCACACCAGGAAGTATGTCGAATGGCCCACTATCTTGGTCATCTGCAGTGCTATGCTAGGGAAGGGAATGAGTTCCTGGCACGAGTGGTGGCTGGAGATGAGTCATGGTGTCATCACTTTGAACCAAAATCAAAACGACAAAGTCTCCAGTGGAAGCATCCAGGGTCACCACCACCAAAAAAAGTCAAGGCCATCCACACAAGTGCAGGAAAGACCAACCATCGCAAAGCAATCAAATCAAAACGACCAGGCAATCTCACCTGGGGTTCATTGTGCTCCACGACAATGCAAAGCCACATACGGCCAACACTGCTGGTACTCCTGCAGAAATTCAAATGGGAGGTTCACCCTCCATACAGTCCAGACCTCTTTCCCTGTGATTATGCCAATTTTGGTCCCCTTAAAAAGGCCCTGAGGGGCAAATGATTCACCTCAGATGGCAATGTCCAGCTGTACGTGCGGGCACGTATCGCAGCACCGGGACTTTTATGAGACTGCCATTCACCGCCTTGTGTCACAGCCAGGGCCAATACTCTAACATACAGGTACTGTAAAAATTATTTGTGGTTGGTTTATTGACACTCGTCACTTACTTTTTCATATATTTATGAGAGACTAGTTTCAAAACTAGCTTTTTGAAACTAGTCTCTCATAAATATATGAAAAAGTAAGTGACGAGTGTCAATAAACCAACCACAAATAATTTTTATATTAATTTTGACGTCACTGTTACTAAATTCCTCCAAACACACATCATACAGGTACTGGTTTCTGTAATTATGTCTCTGGCTCATTACTTTTTGAATGCAACTTATAGATTGAAAACCATGCTTGCTGTTCCATTGCTGTGACGTGTGTTTTAATGTTTTAGGAATATTTAATCACTGTCTCTATGCTTCTTTTAATTTTTATGCTTTGAATATTTAATGTGTTGTTTTAACTATGGGAAAAATAGGCAGAACCTATATTGGCGTGTAAAACGTGCTCTTATGTACATGCTGTACACACACTACACTTGTCAACACCACTCCGCTTGAGCATTGGCCAGCATTCACATGCCTTTAACTTCTGTGAGCTGTTTACAGTATTATGAAATAATGTACACGCTTTATTTGGTTTCTCTGGTGGATTTTTGGATTTATAGGAAAGATATGTTTCTGTGTTCATCTGGTATTAAACATATCTATATGCTTATCGTTATTACAGCATGAATTTTGTACAGAGCAAAAACAAATAGCTACAGTTGAAAATGGAAATGGCTTCTGAAACATGTTCTGTATAATACAGGATGAAGTAATCAACTTGACTAACATTCCAAAACCCAAAACAAAAAGGAATCTTCACTGAACTTACCTGCTAGGGATTGGAATATATATTTCGGCAACAAGTTGTTTACAGAATGTTCCTCCTTCTTCATATATTTCTACTTTCAGACTTTCTGGCCATTGTAAAATACGAATTGGGAACAGCTGACCAATGTTTACTGAGAATTTTGGCCCAAGAGGCTGGGATTGTGTCTTGCAGACTTCTTTGTGGTTGTAGAAAACTTTGACGTAAATACAGCAGCGTCTGACAGCTGCTCTTCTCTGCTGTTCACTAGATATGCAATAAAAAGAAACAGTATTTATATTAAATAATATTGAAAAGGGGATCTGTAGACAGAGAAACTGCCAATGTAAACAATACAGTTGGATTATGTATGTTTGGAGGAATTTAGTGACATCCAATTAATTGAAAAAACTATTTCTAATTGTTAAATTATAGGTGAGCCGTATTTATTACACATCGGCTTCACTTATGTACCTATATTGAGGACATGTTTCGCGAACCATCGTTCGCATCGTCTGCTCTTATGCGACTAAAGCTTGATCCGGTGGTGTGGGTAGTTCTGGAGTTGCTGCTGCCATCTGTTGATTTTGTGATGAATTTAAATGTGGGGTTCTCTTCTGGCAGGATTTCAAAGTTCATTAGTTGGTTTTTATGTTTTTCTATGTATATTCTCTCACATATGACGAGTTCCCTATGTTTTTGTACGTATTTTAGTAATTTGGTGCTGTCTTCAATTTCATGATTTTCAGACCATAATGAGCTGCTATTGTAGACTTATCAATATTTTTGCATCTTAAATGCCTAAAATGTTCTTTCTTTCTAGTGTCTATGTTTCTTTTTGCCCTCCCTATGTAAATTTTTTCACAGTCCTTACACTTAATCTTGTAAATGCCTGACTTTTCCTCTGGTTTTATCTTATCAGTATTATTACTGTGAAGTAGGTTTTTAATGTTGAAATTGTTTTTTGGTATCAATGTTATATTGTATTTCTTGAATATATTTTGGAACTTTTTTGTGGCTCAGGGGTGGTAAGTAAATTTAGCAAATCTAATTTCTTGTTTTATTGGTGAAAGAACTGTGATCTGTTTTAATTTCTTTTGAAGTTTGAATGATTTTAGTTTATTATCTACAAGACTGTTTCCATATCCATTTTTAATTGCAGATTAAGTGTAAAGACTATGAAAAAATTTACATAGGGAGGACAAAAAGAAACATAGACACTAGAAAGAAAGAACATTTTAGGCATTTAAGATACAAAAATATTGATAAGTCCACAATAGCAGCTCATTTCTGGTCTGAAAATCATGAAATTGAAGATAGCACCAAATTACTAAAATACATATAAAAACGTAGTGAGCACATCATATGAGAGAGAATATACAAAGAAAAACATAAAAACCAACTAATGAACTTTGAAATCCCGCCAGAAGAGAACCTCACATTTAAATTTATCACAAAATCAACAAATGGCAGCAACAACTCCAGAACTACCCACACCACTGTATCAAGCTTCAGTCGCACCAGAGCCGACGATGCGAACGATGGTTCGCGAAACATGTCCTCAATATAGGTACGTAAGTGAAGCTGATGTGTAATAAATATGACTCATCTATAATTTAATTATTATTTCGCTTCACTGTGGTGTTCCAATACAGTTAAATTTCTATATATTTCTAGTTGGTTTCTTACACTCCATCACTTGCTGTGTCACTCTGTCACTTGAGCTGTTGCAACAGCTTCTGAAGTTAGTCCCTCAAAACCTAAAAATGTAAGCGACGGAGAGTAAAATAAATTACTACAAATAGTTTTTTCAATTAACAGAGTTGGAGTAGACTAAATACTTAAGGTTAACAATGGCTAGTACCACATGTACTGCCTTGATTACTAATAGGACCAATAAATATCTACAGAAGAATCTCCTATGACCTTCAACCATTGCATCCAATCAACATAGCAGCCCTATATTAAGGGAGTAAATGTCCAACCAACCACGTTTTGTACTTACTTGATATTAGAAGGATTTTGATCTACTACGCCATTGTTTGTAAGATCCAGATGTAACTTTGGTTCTCCTGGTGGTCGAAAGCATTGGTTAAACCTATCCATCATTTGTGATCTAATTTCAGCCATATCCACTACGGCTGGGGGTTTGGGCTCTTCATCCACATCTTCCCATTCCAGTTTATTCAACTCCTTACTGCTGTCTGAAGTCTGCTTATCATTTCTCTGTTTGTTTCTTTTTGCTTCTCTCTGGAAGAACAAATATTTAAGGTATAGAGTAAAAACCAATTCAATAATTTTTGGAATGGGACTAAAGAGAGCATAAAATAAAATAAAATAAAATAAAATAAAAGTAATATGAGTGGGTATACCAAAACTGAAGAGTGGAACAACATTTAACATCTAGAGTAGATACAAAATAAGAATGAACATAGGTTCAGCCAATACGGTTATCCTATTGTCTTGGTGTTGCCAGTTCCACAGCTAGCGAGCGACAGAGATAGAAGATATATCTGTCTTTGTCTCACTGAATCCACCTAGCAAGTGATTTGAAATATACATACAGATGCTTACAGAGAAATTCGCTTAATATTTCAGCATGGCATTGAATTTTTCATGTTGACTCTTATCTATCAAAAACCTTAGCCTATCATAGAGCTTAGAGTTACCTGAAAGGATAAGTGAAAATGCTGGAAAAAACTTTATCCAGGTTATCGAGATTTAACTGTATTGGAACACCACAGTGAAGCGAAATAATTATTAATTTTTAGATGTGTAATAAATACGACTCATCTAAAAATTAATAATTTATCCCGGTTACTCACCCTGACCAAGATTCGAACTTGGGACCTCTTGAACGTGATGCAGACACGCTACCATCTACACTACCGAGGCAGGTGTGTGACAATAATACAATGATTATCACATGGTAGCATAATATGAACCTTAAAACCTTGAAGTGGAGAACAGTTCGCTTACATAGCTATCGTTCATATGCACACAAAACAAAATGACTGAAATTAGCTGCATTCTACGAAAGAAGGTGTTTGCTACAGTGAAACAAAATAGTGACATTTCAATGATTTGTGAAGGTAGTTTCTGCTTTAATGATGCCATATTTAAACCAATTTTTGTTTCATTAAAATACTTAATAAATACGAAAAATATAAATGCATATTTATGAAGCACTTTTACATCACAAATTTCCTGTACTAATGTTGTGCATTATGAGCAGAAATTTTAGTCTTGCAGCAACAATATCACTTCTTTCAAGCAGAAATTTGTGACCATCATTAGTTCTCCTATATTTGAACCCAAGAGATTTCAGAATAGTTTGTATAGAAGATACAGAATCCGTATATTCTATTTTCTCCCTCATTAAATTGGTCAGCCTTTGGCAGTTGGCTATTCACCCTTGTCATATAAATCATAAATTGTTCTACGTAAAACACACTTTTGAACATTTTCTAAGTTGGTAGCATGCTTTTAGCTGCTCGATGTTTCCCTGGAGAGCTAAATATGGAAACTTCTTCTATTTTAGTGAACTGTTTGCCTTCTTTGACCATGTTTGTCACAGTATGAGCCCTCACATGACAAGCTTGAGCCGTTAATTCTCGACTCTGAGCAAAATTTGTACTTTCGAAAATGTCTTTCATTGACAACTGTTTGAAAAAGGAATACAGATTAACAAAAATATTTCTAGCTTGCTTACGTAAAAACTTACGAGTTGTTTTGCAGTTACTACTAGGTGCACCAGTACTAGGCTTGTTAAGCGGTATATTTACGAACTTTGAAAAGTACGTGTGCACTCTTAAAAGATCACCACTTTACTGAATGCAGGGTACAAAATGCAACTGCAGCATAGCATGTGTGCGCTTTTCTTCACTGACAGTTAATGATTCTTTTCTTTTTAATCAGGTGTCTTATATTTCCATATCTCCAAAACCAGATGTGCTACAAACATGGGGTTTGGACAGTCATTCTCAGAAAATATAGCTCTGTGACATGGGAAAACCAAAATAATTCTGTAATTAGTATCTTTAGAGTGTGCAAAGAAATTAGCCGTATGGTTCGTCAAAGTGAGCAAGTATGCATGCTTAGCTGTACGTCACATGCAACGCACTGGCTAGTAGCAAAAGACCAGCCATGCCTAGCCCCCCATTACGTTCATTCCTCTTTTGTAGCTACCTTAACATCTCAGTTGTTGTGCCTG
The DNA here is from genome assembly GCA_030765055.1 of Mantis religiosa. Lineage (NCBI taxonomy): Eukaryota > Metazoa > Arthropoda > Insecta > Mantodea > Mantidae > Mantis > Mantis religiosa. The sequence continues at coordinate 21,947,429 of CM060957.1, forward strand.
AAGGAGTTAATACATTTGGAACTTAAAAGTGAATTTAAAATGTGGATGAAAATTATAACAAAAAGAAAAGCATACTTTTGCCTTGAGCCTTTTCTTCCAAAGAGATAATTTTCTAGTATATTTCTCTAGTTGTTCATTGTATTCCTCCTGATATTCCTCTTCTAATTCCTCCATCTCTTTCTGAATTTCTTCGTCCCAAGCTCGACATTCAGCTTCTGGATCTGCAGCATATTCTTTATGAATCTGTAAGCGAACAGATGTTGATGTATATCCTTGAAACTCTCTCAGTCTTTTAAGATTACGCCAAGCTGCCAGTAAGTTGCTAAGAAGCTGACGGTCGTTGCTGCCTTCTATCTGGCGCTGCTGACGAGTTTCACGTACTTCAGCAGTGTATCTGTACAGACAATTACACACAAGATGGTAGACTACATTAAGTTTTAGTTCAAATACATGGGTCATTCAAAAATTAGTTGCAATACTGCCTGCGTTTGGCACTATCAGTGGTAAATCTTGTAAGCTGATAACAGTGAAAAATAAGAGCATCTAATACTTGTTAGCTGTGAGTTTGAAGACAGTAATTTTATTTAATAAGACATTTTTAGTAAGCTTAACTGCAGGTTGTTATCTTTAGTGCTCTAAATATGTTTAGTAAATACGAACAAAGATGATTCATTAAAATTCAGCTCGCGAGAGTTATCAATGCTCGACAGTGCCATACAGAAATATTGGAAGTTTGTAGTAGACAGACTTTACTATATCGTACCGTGGCTAGGTGGGCGAATGCATTTCGTAGACAAAGGGAAGAGGTTCATAAAAAACGTGGAGCTGGCAGACCGCAATCAGCAAGTGATGATGTGCATGTGAATGCTGTTAGAGCACTGCTGGAAGAATATTATTGTTGGATTTGTATTATACTTACAATAGTAAGTCGCCACAAACGGTGTATCTTGGATGCGAGAGCCCCTAGTGGTTTACCGGGGAAATAGGAGTCAATTGGAGAATTTAATGTCAGGACGGCAAGTTGGCCATGGTGGCTCAATGGATTAGAGCGACTGGATGGAAACCAGGAGATCTGTGGTTCAAATCCCGGCCGTTGCATTGAATTTTTCAAGTTGACTCTATCTATCCAGAAGCAAGTTTGTTAACTCTCTACACGTTGCCAAGAGTTTGTGAAGTGTAAGGCTTGCCGCTGCCAGGAGAATCCTGAATATTACCGCACCCTCTTTCATCATGTATGTCAACTGACTAACTGTACTGCAATCAACAGCAGCATCACCATACACCTTTTTGAACTTTTTTTGGATGCTTCCCACTGTCTCGTTTTCACAGCACAGGAATTCTATGACAGCATGTTGCTTCTGTAGGATGTCAAGTGCAGCAGCCATCTTGAAAGCATGCTGGGGCAGTGCCACTCAAGGAACAAGTTGAAATACATTGAACACAAGTGGGAAGGATGTAAGAATTTGAAACATTGTAAGATTTTCAAAGATGCAGAGCAAAAGCAGTATTTTTTTAAAACACAGTGTACATTGCTTTTGGAGTGACTCTGGTACAATTTTTACACTTGTATTAACTCATTACCTTTGAAGCCTCTCCAGCTGCTCTGGTGTGACTTCAGATGAATGCTCCAGAGCTCTCTTCAGATTATTGCGTGCTCTACGCAATGCTTCAAGTCGTCCAGCTAGCCTTTGTTCCTGCCCCAGAGATAGACGCTTACTATACTTGTGGAACAGATCAGTCACTTGTTGGGCCAGAACATGCTCACGACTAAATAATGGATGATGAGTGAATGTCACAGACAATATATCCACTTCCAGAAGGTAGTTGTCATCCTCTCCAATTTCTCCAGGCTGCACTATGTACTTTCTCTCAAGGTCAGTGACAGTAGCCTATGGAAACAGGAAACAGTTTCTTTCACATATTCTATAATCAATAATGATGATGGTGATGGTGACGTGATTGGTGATGGTGATGGTGACAGGGACGGTGAATGGTGATGGTGATGGTGACGGTGATTGGTGATGGTAATGGTGATTGGTGATGGTGACGGTGACCGTGATGGTGATGATGATAATAATAATGATGATAATAATGATAATAATAATAATAATAATAATAATAATAATAATAATAATAATAATAATAATAATAATAATAATAATAATAATAATAATAATAATAATAATAATAATAATAATAATAATAATAATAATAATAATAATAATAATAATAATAATAATAATAATAATAATAATAATAATAATAATAATAATAATAATAATAATAATAATAATAATAATAATAATAATAATAATAATAATAATAATAATAATAACATTGACATTTTAATTAATAAGCAATATGTAACAGTTGTTTTAGTTTAGGCCCCGAGAATTGAAAATATTTAAATATGTTTTACAATAATTTAAAGATCGGTATGGAAAAGTTAATATGCTTAAGAAATGAAAGTGTGAAATTCAGTGGGTCATGAAAGGAATGATTGTGTAAATGATATGATGCAATGTGTTGGTATTGGTTGTTATAATTGACATGGACCAATGAGAAAGAAGTTGTTTGGTAGTTATAGTAACGAAAGGAGAAAAATTGGATAAGTGGCTAGCAAAGATAGTGTCTTTTTACTTGGGAACGTTGAAGGGAACGGACGCACAATTCAGTGTCGGGACGTATTATAAAAAGATTTAAAATTGATTTCCTGAAAATTGTAACAGAGTAATACAATTCATTTGTACAGTTTTGTATGAAGAACGGTATAAAGCATTTAAATTGAATTAAAAGTTTGGAGGTTTTTTTTTTTTAATTTACGTCCTCAAACGTTAAGCCATATCGGACGATGAATGGAGTGGGTGAAATGATGCTCAAATGAACCCAGGGTCCATACAGCTTACAGTTCCCCGAAATTCGTCTTTCAGGATAAGGGAAAACCCTGGAAAAAACCTTATCCAGGTAACTCACCCTGACCGAGATTCGAACTCGGGACCTCTTGAACGTGAGGCAGACTTGCTACCATCTACATTACTGAGGTGGGCTAAAAGTTTGGAGTTTTAAAATTAAACAACATCAATTTATTTCAGAATTTATTTAAAAAGTTACTTCCCTCGCTCAAGATCACACCTGAGTTTACAGAGTTCTTATGCACTGATTGGAGCAGCGCTGGGGACCGAGCCACAAATCTGAATAAAACATTCAGATTTAAGAGGAGACCATCATTCCATCATCTTCACCATTGAACTTCGGTGACGTAGGATCATCTCAACCAGGAACCAGGAAAACATCTTGACCACATATGATTAGGATGCAACATCCCACATCAACCCCAACTCCCAACTTCCGCCACATATGGCTTCCAACTAGGGCCTGAGTAAACTCTTGCTACATATAGTGACAATGTGAGACTTTGGGTGTTTGATGATACAATAGGAGTGAACTCCCCTACAACAAATACTAGACAAATAGTCGACATGAAAAATTCAATGCCATGGCTGGGATTTGAACCATGGATCTTCTGGTTTCCGTCCAGTTGCTTTTACCCATTGAGCTACCAAGGCCAACATGCCGTCCTGACATTAAATTCTCCAATCAACTCATATTTTTCCAGTAAACCACTAGGGCCTCTCGTATACGAGATACATCATGTGTGACGACTTACAGGCCTCTCGTATACAAGATACATCATGTGTGGCGACTTACTATCATAAGTACTTGAATCCCAGGCTTCATCATTACACTCTTATTATTTAAGTTAATTTCTTCACACTAGCCGTATATAGGCTAAGGTTTTGAATAGATAGAGTCAAACTCAAATAGCCTATATACATCTAGTGTGGAGAAATGATTAATTTCCATCAATTAACTTAAATAATAAGAGTTAAATGATGAAGCCTGGGATTCAAGTACTTAAGATAGTAAGTCGCCATAAGGTGTATCTCGGATACGAGAGCCCCTAGTGGTTTACTGAGAAAATATGAGTTGATTGGAGAATTTAATGTCAGGACGGCATGTTGGCCATGGCAGCTCCATGGGTAAGAGCAACAGGACAGAAAACAGGATATCTGTGGTTCCAATCCTGGTCGTGGCATTGAATTTTTCATGTCAACTCTATCTATTCAAAACCTTATCCTATATATGGCTAGTGTGAAGAAATGATAAATTTCCATCAATTGACTTTAAAAACTAGACAAATATATTAGCAAAGTAGCAGTTTGAATTCAGAAGAATATGACAACCAAAAATGCTATCTTCAATTTAACAGATTAGATTCTTTAAGTTCTTGATAATAAATTAAGCACAATTTTCTGTGACTTATCAAAAGAGTTTGATTGTCTTCACGACAAAATACTTCTACAAAAATTATTCTGGGTCCCTAATTATTCTCCCCTCAATAATAAGCAATCCTGCTAAGACAGTTCTCTTTGTAGATGATACAAGTATTGTGATTACAGATCACAAAAGAAATCAGCTCCAAGATTTATCAAATAAAACCTTCAGTGCACTAAAAAACCATAAATATTAAAAGCAGAAGCATTATTAACAGTGAATTATTCTTCATTTTTGAGTTTGATTTATGAGTCACCAAACAGCTGACGATGAGATCGAATGATCTTGAAAACGTTTCAATTATACAACAACATAGTAAGTGAAGTTGAGTGTAAACATAGTGACTCATAAATCAAACTAAAAAAAACAGAAAAGCTAATTTGAAAACAACAAAATTCACATATATTTTGAAGAAAACTAATTATATTAATTTTTATATAAAACATAAAAATATCTCAGATATACAGATACAATATGAAAACAATGAAATTGGGAAGCTATTAATGTAAAATTCCTGAGTTTTGTTATTGACTGCAACATCATACATTAAATATATATCTTACCCAATCTGAGCTCAGCATGTTTTGCAATCAGATCTTTAAATCAGGTAATTGATAAGGGTATATACAAATATAATAATTTGTAACTTAAAACTTCACTTATAAGAAATGATGATAATTCTTATAAATTCTCTACGATTTCATGTATATTTATACACATCTTCAGCTGGAACAACAAAGCTGTTGCCATCGTTACTAAACATTAGATGTTGATATGTTCTTTTTAGTATTACCAAAATCTGAAAATGAAACAAATTTAATAACAGAATCGACTGCCGGTATTTCGAAATTCATTATGCAATGTTTGTTTTTTAAAATAAATGTCTTTTCCCAAACCATTAAATCTATCGGACCATTTATTTGTTTTAATAATTTAACTTATGGATTTATTTCATGGTTAAATGACCAAAAATGATCTGCTATGGCCGATTTATCAGCCTGTTTATACTTAATGTTACAAAAATGTTCTTTAATTCTGGTTTCTAAATTACGTTTTGTCTTTCCAATATAAACTTTATCACAATCGAAACAATTAAACTGATAAATACCAGATTTTTTTATTATTAGGAATTTTATCTTTTTTAGAGAAATGCAATAAATTTTTAATACTATATTTATTTTGAGGAACTAAAGTTATACCAAACTTGAAAAAAAAATTCAAAATGTTTATTAACCCAAGGATGGTAAATAAATTTTTTAAAATTATAATTATTTTTTATTTTTTTAAGGGTACAAATATCAATAACAGTTTTTTTATATTTGAATTTTTCAATTTTTGTATTTATAACGTCTTTATTAAAACCATTAATTAAAGCAGTATTAATAATATGTTTATATTCTTTATTAAATTCATCTTTATTCAGAGGTATATTTATTAATCTATAAATCAAACTATTGAAAACAGCAAATTTATGTGAAAAAGGGTTAAATCTTTTATTTTTTATGTAATTACGAGGAGCAATCAAATATAAACAGGCCTTTCATTCCAGAAAATTTATTCATGAAGAATAATTGAAATTAACATTTTTCTTCCTTTTCTACATATTCACCCATCCTTTCTATACATTTGTTCCAGTGGACAGGCAGTTTTTAATGCCAGTTTCAAAGAAAGTACAAGGACAGGTGCGGAGCCAGTTGCGCACAAAGTCTTTCACAGGCGATTGCTCTTCACTCCTCCTCCACTCCAGACTGACCCTCTTTGATATGGGTGTGTAATGATGCACCCATGTCTCACCACAAGTGATGATTCTGTCCAGAACAGCATCACCTTCCTCTTCGTAGTGCGTGAGAAGCATGCAACACATTTGAACTTGCACTGCTTTCTGTTGTGCAGCGAGATACCGTGGAACCCAATGAGCTGACACTTTTCTCAATTTCAGCTTCCTTCAAATGATTGATTGGACACTCCCATAGCTCATGAGAAGTTGTCGACAAATCTCAAGCAATGTGATGTGGCGATCCCCTTCAATGATGTCTTGAACAGCTTGGATGTTTTCCGGATGAATGCTGGTGCATGGGCAGCGAGGATGGGCCAAGTTTTCAACACGTTCACATCCTTCATTAAACTCATGGCACCATTGTTTAACTCTGGACCATAAAATGGTTGTTTCCCCAAACTGTGGGAGTAACCGATGGCAAATTTCAGCTGCACCGACATTTTCATTGACAGGAAACTTGATTATTACTCGTTGCGCAACAGCTGGATGCACCTCTCTCTCAAGACATCTCGGCAGCAACTGAAGACAGAGCCAAACGAGTTCCCAAGGGCACTGTCCCCTTCCAGGGACCTCACTGGATGTGCTGTAAAAGCCTTGAACCCATACGGCACTCTATGCGTGCGCAGTAAACAAAAGCCTGTTAATATTTGATTGCCCCTCGTATCAATATGGGCTTCCTATAAATACCAAAGTTTAATTTATTATTATTTCTGGAGGAGGAAGGACCTCTCATCACCACGCCGAAGACTCCGGGGAGAATCACAACATGGGAAAGAAGAAGGCATCATCATCGAAGAAACTGAGCCAGGCACCGAAGCCAGCCTGCTCTCCGCCGTCTCCCGCCTCGCTGCCGCTGCCGGCAGTAGAGAGGGAGCCCCTCGCCGCACCGCAGGGGAAGTTCTGGGCAGCCAGTCCCGCTTCCCCCGCCACGCCGGATGCCAGCCAGCCGACCGGCCTTTCGCCGCATCACGCAACTGCAGGCAGCAACAGCCTGCAGCTGCCTTCATCGCAGCTCTCGCCAGCCAGCAGTCGAGCGTCGTCTCCCGCCTCGCTGTCGGTGACGACAGTCGAGAGGGAGCCTCCCGCCTTACGCACGGGAAAGGTCTGCGCCACTCGGCCTGCGTCTCACACCACGCCGTTCCCCCGCCAGGAGCCCAGTCAACCGCCGCCGAACAAGGCAGCTGGGCCCCCCAGCGCAACACAACCAGCCAACAAACCAGCACCACCGGAAGCTGCACAGTTTTATCTAGCAGATACGCAAGCAGCTTCGCCTACACCGCAGTCCAGCCGATCTCCAGCCGCTACGACCTCCTCTCAGCCGCCGACAGGAACCAAAGCTACACACTGCGCAGTAGTCGTCGGAGTACCCCTGGACTTCCCAGCGAGGTATCTCCTCACCGCAGCGACGCAGAAGTGGCCCACGGCCACCAGCGCCTCCCGGATCTCGTCGAGACGAGGCCCAACCACCTGCGTGCGCCTGCAGTTTACGGATCCTCGGGACCGCGACGCCGCCTTGGCCTCAGGTCTGCCCATCTTGGGACAGCTCCTGAAGGTGGAGGCCAGTAAACTGCAGCGACACATCCCGTGCCGGAACTGCTGTGCCTACGGGCATAGCGCCGACACATGCACCGCGCCGCCACGGTGCCATTACTGTGGCTTTCATGCTCCAACTTCAGCGTGCAGGGCCCACGATCTCCGCCGACGCCGCCGATACTGCGCTACCTGCGATGGCCTCGGCCACTTCACAGGGCAGATGCAGTGCCCTGCGTACCCTCGCGCAAACTCAGTGAGGCCAACACCCCGGAGCAACGCCACCAGCGAACCTGCGGCATGGCAGCAAGCACTTGGTTGCCTCCGCGAGGACCTGCACCAAGTCAACAGCAGACTCCAGTCCCTAGAAGAGCTCCTCACAACAGTCACCGCCGCCAACCGCCGGCCTCCAGCGGAGGAGGTTCAGGACCTCCATTCAGAGGTCCTTAATCTCAACCAGCGCTTGGGCAACCTGGAGGAATCCGTCACCGCCGCTGCCCAACAACAGAACGACAACCACGCCACCCTCATTGACGTCCTCGACACACTGTCAACTACACAACGACTAATAACCGATGGACTTACTCCGCTGAGCAGTCTCACCACTTCAATGACCATCCTACAACAGACTGCAGAAACCATCACCTCCCAACTCCAACACTCCGAACAGCTAGCCAAGGAACATAAGGACACGCTTGCCTCACTCCAACGTAAGGTGCAACGTGTGGAGGCTCACCTCACCGCCGTGTGTCCCTCCCAGCCAACGGACTCTTCCACTCTCCTCGATAGACTAGACCAGCTCCACTCCACACTTAGGGAAGTGTACGACAGCCTCAACACACGAATGAATGATCTGAAATCCCCAGAAGAAGCCATCGCCGACTACAATGCGGAAACCACCAGGTGGATCAAGGCCCGCTTCAAGGACAGCTGGAAGCCCCACCGCGCACCACCATACCAATGAGGGCGCCACAACACTCCCCCACTCGGCAACAACTGCCGAATATGATACCCTCCAATACTAGATATATGTTCCAATAAAGATTTACCCTGACTACCTTCCACTTTTCGCCCCTTACTCTCCACGCGCCTCGTTCAGGGCCTTTTGGCCATGTTCGACGCCTGGCCATAGTTCTTTACCCGCTCGCCGTTATTGACGGCCAGCTCCTACACTTCACCTCTACTAACGGGAGTGCTTTTAGCGGGATCCCACAAAGCCTCTCAAACTACCTTCCTAACTTTCACCTCCTAACTTTAGTAGTTTGTTAAAAAAAAAAAAAAAAAAAAAAAAAAAAAATATTATTTCTTATTATCTTTAGATCTAGAAAAGGAATTTGTTTTTTCCAGCTCAAGATGTGTATGAATATACATGAAATCACGATCCTGGAGAATTTATAAGAATTATCATCATTTCTTATAAGATGAGTGAAGTTTTAAGTTACAAATTATTATATTTGTATATATTTGTTTGCTTCACTGTTAATAGCTTCATATTTTACGTATTTGATAAGGGTATTCTAAAAATGCCTTACGCTTACTATCATTCACTAATGACATGCCAGTTAACTGCATTATGTTTAGTCGCAGACTACATTGCCTATCTCAACTTGCTTATAATAGCCATGTCTACAATCTCTGGAATTGTAGTTCATTAACATCCTATATAACAGAACACAGAGAGTAAACATAACTCTATAATTATATTTAATCTCTTGAACACTTACAGGTTTGTACTCAACGTTCAGCAAAGGATTCTCATTGTCAGACATGGGAGGGCGATATGGCACTGCCTTCAGCGGATCTATCAAAGTTATAAGTTCACCATCATCTGTGAACCATTTCCTAAAACAAAGCAACACACAAGAATTGAAAAAACAATATGTGGTCGGTTTTTAACACTCCGTCACTTACATTTTTACATTATTGAGGGACTAGTTTTGGAAGCAATTGCTTCCATTTTTATCCTCGGAAGTCCGACTATTGTCTGTTGTTGTCTGCTCTCTTCTCTCTAGTGGTGGAACTATGAATTTCTTCATCCAATCATCAACAGGTGGCATTTCAAAGTTCATTACTCTGTCCTTATTTTTGCATATTAAGATGTTCTCCCACATCAATTTATTTTGGTTTATCACATCTTCTAATAATTTTGTTTTTGGGACAAGATCCTGATTTTCATTCCAAAAGTAGAATGCTACTGCTGACTTCTCCTCTTGTTTCAATTTTATGTTTCTAAAATACTTTTTGGCTCTGGTTTTTAGGTTTCTTTTAATTGTGAAAAATGCTACATAGATCAAAGATAAAAATAAAAAGAAGTACGACGGGGTGTGAAAAGTTTCCGACCTAATAAAGATACAACACATTTTTTCAGAAATTTATTTTTTTATTTTTCAACATAGTCTCCTTGTAACTCTACACACTTCTCCCAGCAATGCTCCCATCTCTGTAACCCATCCAGATTGTACTCGGCATTTTTCTCTGCAAAATAATTGTTCACCAAGGTGATTGCCTCTTCATTTGACGAAAATCTCTGTCCTCCAAGCACAATTTTCAGATGAGGGAACAAAAAGAAGTCTCTTGGAGCTACATCTGCTGAGTAAAGTGAAAGGTCAAGCAGTTCATATCATAATTCGTGGATTTTTGCCGTTGCAGCCGCTGAGGTATGACACATTGGTGAAACAGGGTTTTCTTTTTCTGTAAATGTGGCCGTATATCCTCAAGTTCTGCCTTCACCTTGTCAAGTAATGATGCGTAGTATACTCCTGTAATGGTTTTTCCTTTTTGAAGATAATCGATTAAAATAACTCCATGACTATCCCAAAAAAAGTCGGCATCACTTCCCAAGCCGAAAAAACAGTTTTTGATTTTTTTTGGAGCCAGTTCCCCCTTTGCAGTCCACTGTTTGAACTGTATTTTTGTTTTGGGCGTATAATGGTGTATCCAAGTTTCATCTATAGTAATTAATTGGCACCAAAACTCGGATTTATTGCGCCAAAATTGCGCCAAGAGAGCGTTGGAAATGTTCATTCGAACACATTTTTGGTCTAACGTGAGCAAATGCTGCACCCAACGTGCGGACAGCTGTCTCATGTCTAAATGTTGATTTAATATGTGACAAACATGTTCTTTTGACATGTTCATAGCCTCTGCTATCTGTCTCACTTTACTTTGGCGTTCGTCTAGCATCATTTGGTGAACTTTGACGATGTTTTTGTTGGTAGTTGCAGCTTTTGGACGTCCCGAACGTTCATCATTTCCCAAGCTCTCACGGCCACGTTTAAATTCAGCTGCCCAAAATTTCACTGGGGTAAATGATGGTGCAGAGTCCCCATACACAGAATCTAACTCATCTTTGATTTGTGTAGCATATTGACTTTAAAAAACAAATATTTAATGACAGCTCGATATTCAATTTTGTCCATTTTCATTAAAACATTCGCATCAACTCACTCAAGCAACTGTTACATAACAACTGAGCGTCCAAAATAGCTGAAACTTTGGTGAGTAACTGTCAACAGATGAACAACAAAATTCACTAGCTTTTAATTACAAGTGGTGCCATCTTCATGTTGAGGTCAGAAACTTTTCAGACCACCCTCGTATATAATATTTACAAAAAACTGAGAAATTTGAGAATTTATAGAAGCTTGTATTTGCTCTGCCTTAAAATTACAAATGGCTGATCAATTGGTGCACCTGTACAGCAATAACTTACCTGTCATCGCAAGCCAATAGGCGCTGCTCTAGCTTGTTCCTGTTCCGAAGTGCCATAGAAGGACGATTACCAACATAAAGACCTTCTTCCTCAGGATAACGAGGTTCACAACCATGCTTTAATTTAGTTTCCAAATTAACTGAAAAAGAAAAAAGTGGAACAAAATCACAGGATAATATTACATGTGTGTATATTTAGTATATTACCTGGAGTGTATTTAGTATATTTAACTTTTTATAACCATTTAAAATTGGACACCATAAATGGCAGTTACATCATCCTAAGTGGAGAAACGTAAGAACAGGAAAGAAAAGGAAATTATCCCCTAGATATTGAATACTCTAATACCATCAGGGTCAAACAAAACAGGTGTTGAGTCGAGGATGACTGGGTAGTAAAGGTAAAAGAGGGGATCTGATATATGGAACGGAAGAAATATCAGTTCAGGTCAATAACTCACCAAGCTGACCAGTGTAGTTGTTCCTTTTAGTTCATCACATAATTTTGTGCAGGTCGGTTCCTTTAAGTCTTCAGATTATAGAAGCAATTAAAGGGTCACCTTTCTACTGTAACAAAATTGATGTGTGATTACTAACAGCTACACCGCATGAAGGTGAGGGATCGGACATTTGGCTTTCGTCCAGGTCAGTTCCTTTAAGCCTTCAATTAATCATTAAAGCAATTTGAGGGTCTCCTCCCTGTTAGTCAAAAGTCTTTCTGCAGCTATTATTGTGAAGAGATATTAATAATGGCAAATATAGGAAAACTTAATATTCTGCAAAATGAAATTCTTTGTCTAATAATTGGAGCTCAAAACTACTCCAGTATTTGCTGTACAAATGTTAACAAATAATCCAAGACTTGATGTTGACAATGAGAAAGCAGCCAACATACAATATAACAAATTAATCAGACTACCTTATAATGACTGGGAAAAAAGAAAATCACAAGTAAACTTAAAAATTCAACAAAGTTTCCTTATGTATAATTGGAGGAATTTAGTAACAGTGATGCCAAAAATAATCAGAAAAACTATTTGTAGTCGTTATTATTAAATTTTAGATGAGTCGTATTTTTTACACATCTGCTTCACTTTCGTACCTATTTTGAGGACATGTTTCGCAAATCATCATTTGCATCTACGGCTCTTATGCGACTGAAGCTAGATCCAGCGGTGTGGGTAATTCTGGGGTTGTTGCTGCCATCTGTTGATTTAGTGATGAACTTAAATGTGGGATTCTCTTCTAGCGGGATTTCAAAGTTCATTAGTTGGTTTTTATGTTTTTCTATGTATATCCTCTCCCATATGACGAGTTCACTATGTTTTTGTACGTATTTTAGTAATTCTGTGCTATCTTCAATTTCATGATTTTCAGACCAGAAATGAGCTGCTATTGCGGACTTATCAATATTTTTGTATCTTAAGTGCCTGAAGTGTTCTTTCTTTCTAGTGCCTATGTTCCTTTTTGTCCTTCCTATGTAAACTTTTTCACAGTCTTTACACTTAATCTTGTAAATGCCTGACTTTTCCTCTGGTTTTATCTTATCAGTATTATTACTGTGAAGTAGGTTTTTAATGTTGTAATTGTTTTTTGGTGCCAATGTTATATTGTATTTCTTGAATATTTTTTGGAACTTTTTTGTGGCCCAGGGGTGGTAAGTAAATTTAGCAAATCTAATTTCTTGCTTTATTGGTGTGAGAGCTGTGATCTGTTTTTATCTCTTTTGAAGTTTGAATAATTTTAGTTTTTTATCTACAAGGTTTTTTCCATATCCATTTTTAATTGCAGTTATTAAGATTTGATGGTATTCATTTTGATATTCTTGCTGGCTGAGAGGTAGATTTACTAATCTGTGTGTGAGACTGCTGATGGTTGCATGTTTGTGTGGAATTGGGTTGCAACTATTTGCTTTGATGTAATTATCTGTGTGTGTTGCTTTTCTATGAATGCCAAATTCTAGTTTTTCATTGCCTTTTTTGATTTTAAGGTCTAAAAAAGGTAGAGTACAGTCCTCTTCAGTTTCTACTGTGAATTGTATGCTGGGTTCTCGCAGGTTGAGTAGTTTCAAAGCATCATCTATGTTTTGAAAACATAACAAAATTTCAGCAAAGAACACATCCCTAGACAATGTAATTAATCTCTCAAAGCAAAATTTTAACAATGAAGAAATAGATATACTTAACCAAGGCCTAAAAACATGTATAACATACTCCAGCAGCCCGGATGAATTTATTGCAGATATAGAATTAGCAGTAGAAGGCTTGGAAACCATGGACAAAAATATAATTAGGAAAAAATCAGCTCCTATATTGGAAAACTTAATAAATAAAAAGCCAAAAAAACATTTGAAACAAATTCAGATAATTAAATCTTTAAGGAAAAAGGATGTAATCTTCTCAAGGGCTGATAAAGGGAACAAAATAGTAATCTTAGATACAGCTACATACAAAGAAAAAATGTTAGAGTTACTACAACAAAAAGAATTCCATGAAATAGATTCTAATCCACTCAACCGATGCATAAAAGATGTACAAAAAACCATCATTAATAGTAAAATTTTAACAACTACAGAACAAAAAACTATTAAACCGGACAACCCTACCCTTGCAAGACTATATGGTTTGCCTAAAATACACAAACCCAACATACACATGAGACCCATTGTAAATAATATAAACACTCCTACTTACCTTCTGGCAAAATGGCTATCCAAAAAATTTCAGTCCTTTACACAATTCCAAACTCTGAGTATAAAAAACTCTTTAGACCTGGTAGAAAAAATTCAAAATCTTAAACTAAAACCTCATGACACTTTAGTATCCTTTGATGTCCGCTCCCTCTTCCCTAGCATTCCATTAGACAAACTTTTGATTCAACGGAAAAAATGGCTAAATTCTATAAACCTGGATGCCAATGCAATAGAAGAATATTTGGCAATGACTGAATTATGTATACATCAAAATTATTTTGTCTTCGATGGAAAATATTATAAACAAATTTCAGGACTAGCTATGGGAAGCCCGCTATCACCATTTTTGGCCAATCTATACATGAGCTTTTTTGAAACACATATAACTAAAGCCTTCCCTCATATGTTTAAAAACTAATAGATGATGCTTTGAAACTACTCAACCTGCAAGAACCCAGCATACAATTCACAGTAGAAACTGAAGAGGACTGTACTCTACCTTTTTTAGACCTTAAAATCAAAAAAAGCAATGAAAAACTAGAATTTGGCATCCATAGAAAAGCAACACACACAGATAATTACATCAAAGCAAATAGTTGCAACCCAATTCCACACAAACATGCAACCATCAACAGTCTGACACACAGATTAGTAAATCTACCTCTCAGCCAGCAAGAATATCAAAACGAATACCATCAAATCTTAATAACTGCAATTAAAAATGGATATGGAAAAAACCTTGTAGATAAAAAACCAAAATTATTCAAACTTCAAAAGAGATAAAAACAGATCACAGCTCTCACACCAATAAAACAAGAAATTAGATTTGCTAAATTTACTTACCACCCCTAGGCCACAAAAAAGTTCCAAAAAATATTCAAGAAATACAATATAACATTGGCACCAAAAAACAATTACAACATTAAAAACCTACTTCACAGTAATAATACTGATAAGATAGAACCAGAGGAAAAGTCAGGCATTTACAAGATTAAGTGTAAAGACTGTGAAAAAATTTACATAGGGAGGACAAAAAGAAACATAGGCACTAGAAAGAAAGAACACTTCAGGCACTTAAGATACAAAAATATTGATAAGTCTGCAATAGGAGCTCATTTCTGGTCTGAAAATCATGAAATTGAAGATAGCACAGAATTACTAAAATAGTACAAAAACATAGTGAACTCGTCATATGGGAGAGGATATACATAGAAAAACATAAAAACCAACTAATGAACTTTGAAATCCCGCTAGAAGAGAATCCCACATTTAAGTTCATCACTAAATCAACAGATGGCAGCAACAACCCCAGAATTACCCACACCGCTGGATCTAGCTTCAGTCGCATAAGAGCCGTAGATGCAAATGATGATTTGCGAAACATGTCCTCAAAATAGGTACGAAAGTGAAGCAGATGTGTAAAAAATACGACTCATCTAAAATTTAATAATTTTTTGCTTCACTGTGGTGTTCCAATACAGTTAAATCTCGAAATTTGTAGTCGGTTTATTGATACTTCGTCACTTACGTTTTTATATTATCAAGGGACTAGTTTTGGAAGCCATTGCCTCCATTTTCAATCTCTCTCCAACTAGCATCTGTTGTTGTCTGCTCTCCTCTCTCTGACGGTGGAACTATGAACTTCTTTGTCAAATTATCTACTGGTGGGACTTCAAAGTTCATTACAAGGTCCTTATTTTTCCATATAAATATGTTGTCCCATGTTGTCAGTTTATTTTGATTTATTACTCCTTTTAATAATTTTGGATTTGGATCAATGTCATTAGCAGAAGAAAATGGATACAACAAAAGTTTGGTGTTGAAGAAAATTAGAAAAGCTAAACTAACGAAAATCATTAAGGAAGCAACCACATATACAAAAGAAAAAGAAAGCAACAGCATATTCAGTTCATTCACATATCACCAAAAAAACGTTTAATAAATTTAAAGAGATCTTTAAGGAACAGAATATCATCTTGGCACCTACTAATAAATTGCTAAATTCAAAAACAAAAGATGAAATCCCATCAGTTAACAGATCTGGAATATACCAAATAAGTTGTAAGAATTGTGAAAAATGCTACATAGGTCAAACTAAAAGAAATCAAAAACCAGAGTCAAAGAGCGCTTTAGAAACATCAAAATGAAACAAGAAGATAAGTCAGCAGTAGCATTTCATTTTTGGAATGAAAATCAAGACATTGATCCAAATCCAAAATTATTAAAAGGAGTGATAAACCAAAATAAACTAACAACATGGGAGAACATATTCTTATGGAAAAATAAAGAAAGAGTAATGAACTTCAAAATCCCACCAATAGATAATTTGACAAAGAAGTTCATAGTTCCACCGTCAGAGAGAGGAGAGCAGACAACAGATGCTAGTTGGAGAGAGGTTGAAAATGGAGCCAATGGCCTTTGCAACTAGTCCCTCAATAATATAAGAAAAGTAAGTGACGAGTATTAATAAACCAACTACAAATAGTTTTTCTGATTAAAGTTTCCTTACTAAGTCAAAGAAATCAAACAACAATTAAAATTGCTTTACTTAAAAGAAAACTTACAAACAAGTATCAAGCCTTTAAAACTATTTGTCTGAAACCTGTTCGTGTCTTCTGAAACAAATGACACCAGAAATAATAAATTTAAGATATCCTACCAATGAATGGCTACACGGTTCCAGGTTACCAAATAATGGTGGTACTGGCGCAATATGCCCACTTTTCTCTTTCAACAAAAGATTAAGTTTAAATTCTACTAATTTTGATGGAGAAATTTCGGCAATCCTTCAGAGCTTTCAAGATCTTCTATTTCATAAAACTAACTTCGAAAAAGTTTTGTTATTATCTGACTAAAGCACCTATAATATTCATAACATCTGATATAACACTTAAAAGCCTAAATATTAGAAAATGTCATAAAATCATAAAACAATTAATTTAAATGAAAGACTAATACTTCAATGGGTACCAGCATATTGCAGAGTACATGTTAATGAAACATGCTGACTTTCTGGCCAAAAAAGGCAGTAAAATTATATCAAATTCATTTGAGCCACTATGTTAACACTCTATGGAAAGAATAATTATATCAACATATTATCAAAAAATTAAAGAAGATAATATATAACAAAAAGAAAACTATGGGAAAATTTATGTAACAGTGCGAGTAGAATCAATGCACTACCCAGAAAAGGATCTATAGCAACTGTTAGACTTCTAACAGGCCATGACTATCTCAATAAACATATATTCAGGATTGGTATAGTGAGATCTCCTTTCTGTATACTTAAAGAAGATACGGTTGGAAACCCAAACTTTAATCAATGTAGCAACATAAGATCAAAATACTGCAGTACAAGAGAGCAAATTCCATCATTGCCAACTACTTAATATTAAATACCCACCAACAAACATGGATAAAATTTCAAATTCATTTACCACTTTCAAATACAGAGGAAAAGAAGTATTAGAACAGCATTTAGGATGATTTAACACGCATGCGCATGCACACGCACACACATGTACACACGCTCACAAACGCGCACCCACACCCACCCACACACCCAAGCGCACACGCACCAATGTGCACACGCACCAATGCGCACACGCATGCGCGCGCACGTACACACACCCACGCACGCGCACTCACACCCACGCACGCACACTACAAAGAATTGGAATGGTTTCAATTTACATCTCATCCATTCAATTCATATGATTAGTTGTAAGCAGAAATGTTGCAGATATTCACACCTGGTTCTGAACTGGGACAGAAGTAGAGTTCATGTTCTCTTGCTTCCTGCTCCTCCCTCTGGTACACTGGTGGTACATTCTCAACAACGTCCCATTCATCTCGTAGGCCAAGGTAGTCAGCCGTTACCAGTTTCACAAGTTCTTCTGTTTCTGCATCAGCACCAACTTCATCTGTCAAATCACAACATATGTAATTAGAAAAATACAATCTTTAACTGTTACAATAATCTCTCTCTGACAGATTAACTGGTATTTCATAACAAAAATAGCAGCAAAACTGATGCAGAGGAGAAACAACAGCTGAAACAGGAACTGTTTTTTCGTCTATGTTGGAGAAGAACTGTAGGTAGATGGGTATCAAATTGCAAAAACAATTTTAGTAGTAATAATAATAATGATAATGATTATTATCACCAAATACCTTCTTCCACATGATCACTGACAGGTGGTTGCTCCTCTAATTCTTGCACCTCTTCCTCAGGTTCATCATCATGTATTTGTGTAAAGAAGTTGTACGCTTCTTCAGTGTCCAGTTGCTAAAACAGAATTTTTATTTCTTTTATTTATTTATTTATTTATTGTTATTTGTAATGGTTCCTAGAGCCAAACCTCATGCTAGGAAACAGTACAAAAATATATAAAATGATGGCAGGCAAACAACCCTTAACAAATACATAAAATATGAAGCTATTAACAGTGAAGCAAACAAAGATATACAATATAATAATTTGTAACTTATAAATTTTCCAGGAACGTGATTTCATGTATATTTATACATATCTTCAGCTGTCGCCATCATTAGTAAACATTAGATGTTGATATATTCTTGTTAGTATTACCAAAATCTGAAAATGAAACAAATTTAAAAACAGAATCGACTGCCGGTATTTCAAAATTCACTATGCGATGTTTGTTTTTTAAAATAAATATCTTTTCCCAAACCAGTAAATCTATCGGACCATTTATTTGTTTTAATAATTTAACTTATGGATTTATTTCATGCTTAAATGACCAAAAATGATCTACTACGGCCGATTTATCAGTTTCTTTATACTTAATGTTATGAAAATGTTCTTTTGTTCTGGTTTCTAAATTATGTTTTGTCTTTCCAATATAAACTTTATCACAATCAAAACAATTAAATTGATAAATACCAGATTTTTTATTATTAGGAATTTTATCTTTTATAGAGAAATGCAATAAATTTGTAATACTATATATCTATTTTTTTTTTTTTTTTTTTTTTTTTTTTTTTTTTTTTTTGAGAAACTAAAGTTATACCAAACTCTTAAAAAAAATTTGAAAATGTTTATTAACCCAAGGATGGTAGGTAAATTTTTTAAAATTATAATCGTCTTTTATTTTTCTAAGCGTAGAAATATCATTACCAGTTTTTTGATATTTGAGTTTGATTAATGAGTCACTATGTTTACACTCAAACTTCACTTACTTGTTGTTGTTTAATTGAAACGTTTTCTAGGTCATTTGAATTGAATTATTTGAATTTTTCAATTTTTTTATTTATAAAGTCTTTATTAAAACCATTAATTAAAGCAGTATTAATAATATGTTTATATTCCTTATTAAATTCACCTTTATTCAGGGGTATATTTATTAATCTATAAATCAAACTATTGGAAACAGCAAATTTATGTGAAAAAGGGTTAAAACATTTATTTTTATGTAATTATCAATATGAGTAAACTTTCTATAAATACTAAAGTTTAATTTATTATTATTTCTTATTATCTTTAGATCTAGAAAAGGAAGGAATCCATTAATTTCAGTTTCTAATGTTAATTTTATAGCTTTATCTTGCAAATTTAGTAATTTTAAAGCATCGTTTATGAGTTTATCAGGAACAATAGCAAAAATATCATCAATATGCAAGATAAAGCTATAAAATTAACATTAGAAACTGAAATTAATGGATTTCTTCATTTTCTAGATCTAAAGATAGTAAGAAATAATAATACCAAAAGCTTCCAATAATTCTGTATGACACTGCCGGGCATTGATACCTCTTGTAACCTGAATTTTAATTAAGCATTTTTGTATGTATTTACTAAACATATTTAGAGCACTAAAGATAACAACCTACAATTAAACTTACTAAAAATGTCTTATTAAATAAAATTATTGTCTTCAAATTCACAGCTAACAAACATTAGATGCATTAAACATAAATGTTGCAGAACACTTCCAACATTTTCTCTGAGATGTAAATAGTGTAATGTAATCTCCCAACTGTGTATTATATTCTCCCAAAGTTGCACGTCTGTCTTATTATTGGTTCAAAAGTTATGGCCTATTGAAATGGTTCAGATTTATATGGATTGCAATATACTTTCACTTTATATATCACCAGTGTCAAAGCCTGTGATGGTGTATGCAGTAAAAGCAGACATTCTTTCAATCCCGGATTGCATGTCTACTTACTACTTGCACACAACTGGAACTGGACAGGCATTCTACTAAAATTAAAATCTTGTCAAGGGCAATGGAATATTTATAAAGAATCACTAACTTGGAAGATAGCAATATTATTAAAGAATGTTTTCATATTCAAAGGAGAAGTAACAGGGGTGGTTCTTGGGCGCATAAAATGAATGACGTGTTGAAGCAGATAGGTATGGCTCATTCTTGGATAAATGCAGAGTATGGGTATAGAGGCTTCTGGAAAGAAGTTAAGATTAGAGGATATTGACAGACAAGACAAGTGACAAAAGCTCACTGAGATTATATAGAGAAATAAAAACAACCTGGGGGAGGGAAGGATATATAGACAACATATGTAGTAAGTTAGGGCGAGAAGGTTTTGCTTGGGCGAGAACAGGAGTGAGAAAGTTGAAAGGTACATGTCAAGAGAGCAGTCCATTGTGTGGAGAAGAGAATGCAGATGTCAATTTTATATTATATTGTAGTCAAACAAAGATATGGAGAGAGGAGGCCTGGTTACGTAAATGGGACAAATTGGGGGGTGAAGTAGTAATTAGATAAATTTTGTCAGTAAAAGGGGAAAAGAACAGGAGAAATATAGGGAATTATTTAGGGGAAGTTAAAGAGAGATGGCTAAGAACAATTAAGAGAAAAATGTAGAGTGGGATAGGTGAAATGGCAAAAGTGTAAAAAGGAGTAGAGGCCTCCAATACACAAAAACCTAGGGTTAGGTGTATGGGGACCGAATTATTATTCAATGGTGGGCAACATGATAGGATTTTCAGAATTTAGGAATATATAGCATTTTTCAGTATGGATTTTATAATTGTAATCTTGATTTTGTATTTCCATTTGATGATGTAAAAGGAAAGATGAGAAATAAATTACAAATTACAAAATTACTACTTGCATCACTTCAATCCCCTATATAGACAAGACGTTAAATACTTTCTTGCTTCTCTTTCATTTCTCTGCTTCTCCATGTTCTC
This sequence comes from Mantis religiosa, assembly GCA_030765055.1. Classification (NCBI taxonomy): domain Eukaryota; kingdom Metazoa; phylum Arthropoda; class Insecta; order Mantodea; family Mantidae; genus Mantis; species Mantis religiosa. Next base: position 21,968,657 of record CM060957.1, read on the forward strand.
GCTTTCCCTCCTCTATTTTTCTCTCTTTTCTATTCCCTTCTTCTCTCCATTTCTACCCTTCTCTCCATTTCTCCCCTCCTACTCCTCTATTCCCTCCTTTTCTTCATCTCTCCCCTTGCTCTCTATCCCTCTTTCTCTCTAACTCTCCATCTTATCTCCATCTCTCCTCTCCCTCTCTTTCCCTATTTCCTTCTTCTCTCCATCTATCCCATTGCTCCCCATCTCTCTCCTCCCTCTCTTTCACTATTCCTTCCTTCTCTCCATCTCTGCCCTTGCTCTCTATCTCTCCCCTTCTCTCCATATCTCATCTCCCTATATCCATCTCTCACGTCCCTCTCACCTCTCAACTCCCTCCCTCTCCATCTCTCACCTTCCTCTCCATTTCTCACCTCTCTGCCTCCCTCCCTCTCTCTTTCTCCCTTTTCTCGCCACTCTTGCTCTGTCCAGAAGTTGCAGAAACAATTGGAGGTTTCTGAAGAACAACAAAAGTTGATATTACGTACATCTGGTGTCAGTTAGCACCTGGCAAAGCAAATGTTTCCCAAAAACGCGTTAGAAGACAAGGTGGCCGGTGGGTCGACACCTGGATCTCTTCAATATCGGTCCAATAAGTTAGCGAGCTCTTCTCCAGCTGGACGGACGGAAGGACGGGAAGCAAGTGTTGCGGAAGCAGTTGCAAGACTTTATTTTAATTTCCCCTTCCGGGTCCCCGCCCCTATCGCACGTCGTCCACCTGACCACCTTCCGTACATCAACTACAAGCAGCTAGCTATCGTCTAAATATTGGAACAGTATCATTTCGATAAATTAGGTTTTCTTCGGGCGATGTCATTCTTTAAAAATTGTGTTTTTCTACTCAATCTTCACAAATTATTCTTACAAAACCCTTTCTCCTATCTATATCATGTTAATAGGGATAATAGAAACTGGACAGGCAGAATAAAACAGCAAACTGCAATGCCACATTTGGGGTATGAACCATGCATCCTCCGATCTCCGTGACGCTAGCGAGATCGCGGGTTCAAACCTAGCGGAGCGTGACATCCGGACCTAAACAGCTCTAGCTCTCTTCGGAAGGGAAGTAAAACCAGTGGTCCTGTGTCGAAAATTAAGGCATTTAAAAGAACCTCAAGCCTGATAAAGAGTTCGGTAAGGCCGTTGTGTCATAAAATTTGATAGTATTAATATTACAAACGAAGTTGTCTGTCACAACGATAACATCTCCGAGAGTTAAAAAGTGTCATTTTCACTTAACTTTCAAACTTGTGCTGCTGAAGTGAGAGCAGTGGGAAAGGGAATATTACAATGTCGAAGGAGAAGAGCAGTAAAACTTATTTGGTTTAATGGAAATCCTACTCTTAACAACAGATAGGAATATATTACCGCACAAGTGTGTTAAAACACTAAGTTTTATTTTTGTACTTTCAGAATATTTTAAAAATAAATGCTATTTTCGAGTTAGTGAATGTTGGTTTTATTTAACAAAAATACATGCATATTATTTATATACCACTGCAACAAAAATATATATTACGCAACATGTACAAACAGCTGCACATAGAAATATATTAAAAAAAAAACACTTTAAGTGACAAAAGAAAATCGTTTCTTCCAGAGAACGGTAAAAAAAACTTTGTTTATTGTAATAAACATGAGTGATATTAAAATAGACTGAAAGAGAGATTAATAAATATTAATTAATTAGTCCCTGTGTATAAGAATTTACTGTTTGATTACTTCAAGATCAATAAATGTGACAAAGTTGAAATAATGTACTTTATTTTAAATGCATATTTAAAGTTTTAGAGCAGATTTTTACTGCATATATTCATACTTTATAGTGCATATAAATCTGAGTTGTACTTATAACTACAGCAGTTAAATAGGATCCTAAATAAAACTAAATTTCACTTTCCGATTTCCGGGCGCTTGCTGTAGCCACTGAGCTACCTGCCGACATGGCGTCACGATATAAAATTATCAAACTGACTTGCATTTTTCACGATAAACCAGAAGACGAACTTAAATTTATTACATACCCCATGTTACAAGATAATGTGATGTTGGGATCTGTCATGATAGATCAGTGGTTAGACTAATCGAATGAAATCATAAGATACGTGGCATTGAACGTTTCAGTTACAATTTCATTCTACCTTCCTAAACCTTGTTCTACACACAGCTAAGTGTGAAAAAAAAAAAAAAAACAATTGACTGCAATGTATAGAAATAGTTTTATTACTGGGAATACATAGATTAAGTGATAATTAAAAGTTTTAAACATTTGTTCATGGTCGTGATGCCCGCCACGCTAGCGTAGATGGTAGCATGTCTGCCTCACGTTCAAGAGGTCCCGAGTTCGAATCTCGTTCAGGGTCAGTTACCTGGATAAGGTTTTTCCGGGGTTTTCCCTTATCCTGAAAGACAAATGTCGGGTAACTCTAAGCTCCATGGACCCCGGACACATTGAGCATCATTTCACCCATTTCATTCATCGTCCGATATGACTAAATGTTGGGAGGACGTAAATTGGAAAAAAAATGGTCGTGATGTGATAAATCTGACATTCCATTCTCTTTGTATGCCCAACAAATAGTACTTATTTATGGAACTTCCCTGGTATGTTATTGTTTATTGCCGAGTGAAAAAATTTAACGCCCGTGGCGGTAGCACCGAGGGCATAATAAACATCAAACCTCGCTAGTCCCATATGTTATTTTATCTGTTACCTAACAAAAAATCGACTCGAATTATGAATTATAAATATATATATATATATATATATATATATATATATTAAACATTCTTTTACAAAAGATTTAGAATCGATGTTTTTACTAGATGTAAGATGATACTGGAGGCTTTGAATGGCGAAGAATCGTAACTATGGTGATGTAAAAATAACAAATGGTAAACTGTATGTCAAAATAAGTGATTAAGGCGAACGAAAGTTTTATACCTGAAGAAATTCGACAAGAAACTCCAATTGCTAATCTTAGTTAGCTGCCACAAAATTCATCTGCCGTATGTTTGTCTCTTGTTTTCAGATAACTAAAGAAAAATTGAACATCGAACTAATCGATAGTCAAAGGGATTATAATATATCTTTGACGCTATATTAGAGTAGACATTCCTGAAGAATAATGTGTTTTTGTTTCGTAAATTTTAACTTCATTCTTCTGCTTGACCTGCTATGTTGACTCTGGTAGAGATAATTCGACTCTTTACAGAGATTATTCATGTCTAACAGTAAAAGGCCTACCAGCTTAAGCCATGCAAATAATCTGATTTCACCTATAATTTTATATGCATTAATTTGTAAAACTTCTGTACTTGTAAATACATTGTAAATACTTTTTATAACTGACGAAACCTATTGCTTCTTGTAAGCTTAATGGTGAATAAAGGATTATGATGATTATTATTTCAGTAACAAAAGTATCGCGTAATGTTGTGTTTTTGTCTCATATTGACTCTGGTAGAGATAATTCGACTCTTTGCAGAGATTATACATGTCTAACAGTAAAAGGCCTACTTTACAGTAACAAAAGCATCGCGAAATTTGTTTTTTCTTATGGTGGCAGGTAAAGAAACAATGAATGGCAATGAAACAATTTGGAACATACTGTTACGTGAAAGCCAGTGTTCACCCCTTCCCCCAGCTACCTGCTCCTTTCTTTGCAAACAAATGAAAGGGTAGAAATTGTCCTTGATCAACGTCTACCAATAACGTATATACAGTATCAAATAAATTCTGAAGAACTGATTTCCTTGGAATTACAGCTGCCTCAAATTAACCGATCTGATATAACATTTGCATATTTTTTTATAATTTATTCGCAAAACTTGGTGGGTCTCATAATAGAGGGGGTTTTATTTTCAAGTAAATACGATATTTGCAGCACAATTTTAGGGTGGAATGCAATACTGGATAAAAAAAAAGCTGTATCATGCCTAGTGTAAGACGCAGCTGTAAGAAGAAGTCCTTTCAAAGTCGCCTTCTATAGAATGTGTTCATGTCCAGGCATCTGCGAGGACGACAAAAAGACCCTTGCCTGCCTGCCGCAGAAATCTTAGGGTCCTTCTTAATCCTGGACACAAAGGTTGCACAGCCCAGGTGATGCAATGCTTCTTCCAGATGTTCCCAACCACTTTTGTCCACTTGATACAATTCACTCTTAAATCTTGGAAAAAATGCAAACTTTTGCCTTCTGTATTTATGCCCCTGAATTATTAATATCACATTGTGTGGTCTTTGGAACATCTTTACAATTTTAAACGTTTTTAAAGTATATTTCATTATTTGAAAACCTTCATCTGTCAAACGTTTGACCAGTTAAATTCTAATTTTCACGAAAATTTCATTAATAACTAGGCAGCCGATTTATAGGCAATGTGTGAAATAGACAGGCAAAATAGGCACAAAAATTGTGATAAGTAAACACTCAGAAATACACAATTTTAGTAAAATGGTTCTTAAAATGTACTATAACAAAATGACAACCATTGCAACATATGCTGCAACAAATTCGCTAAACACATACTATTTTGCGGTTCCCTAGGGGAAATAGTTCTACGTTTATTCCAAATTTCATAAATTGCTCCACAGCAAGTTAAAATAACGGCTATTGTCAAATAATTAAAATACATATAAATCCACTCCACTAAGTAAGAACCATAATGTGCAGAAGGGTGTGAAGTAATTAACTATGCTAAAAAAACAAAAACGTGGGTTTTTGGGAGGGGGCGGCTTAAGGGTGAAAATTGAAATATCTGAAGCTTTTGTTAGATTTGTTTCAAATTTATACCATTTATTTTTGTGATCGATCAAGAATGGAATAATAACAAGTTTTAGCTTTCTAGCTACAGTAGTTTCTGAGGAATTAACAGTTTATGTCTAAATTACAGGTGATTTTCAAAATGTCCCACACATTGTAATTTTAAAACTTAATGCTTGGGGTATAGGTTTCTGCACCCATTTTAACCTATTAAACCTGTAACTATGTGAAATATTTGCCTTTGCCATATCAACGAAGGGAAAAATAATCATACCTAGTTAACAATTTTTATTTATCAGTAAGAAGTAAGCATTATAATCATTTTCAATACAAATAACAAAAATACAATAAATGTAAATGGGTACACTTAATATGCAGTTGCCCTTAGAGGCATGTTTAGAATTTCATATAGATTAATAGAAAACTGCATCCTGTGGAACATTTTGAAGTTAGGAAAATGTAGAAAATATGCAATATGAGAAATCTGAGGTTAAAATTATGTAATAGCAGCTACGATACAGGTGTAGGGTTATCTAAATAGTCATGTGACGTTTGCTGTAATGCCGCTAGAAAAATAATATTTATATTATTGAAGTATGTCTATATTAATTTTAAGACAAAAAAAACTAAATTTGGTATCGTTGTAAGTTTTGGGTCAATTTGCACAAATGTGTCTCCTTAATAAACCCCTTTTTGTATATCCAATGTGCAGCAGCAAGAAATTTCTCTTCCCCGAAAACTTCACGTTGAAACCAACAAATGCAAAAGCTGTTATCACAAATTACAAGCAGAAGAAATTGACTAAAAAGTCAGTTTTATGCACTAATAAGCAGAATAGACACAAACGTAAGAAATAGGCATTTATAGGCAATATAAAACTAATTAGGCCAATAATTGTAGGAAACGTGCTTATAACTTAAAAGTCTACATTTCTGAACAAAGGAATAAAATAGGCAAAGAGGGCAAAATCCGCCCCCTTTTAATAACCACCAGCAGTAGAACATGGACTTACATGGGACAGAAATGTGTGTGTAGTGTTTAACGCCCGCTTTTACTACATACGGCACCGCAGGCGGTGACACTGATGATACATGAGATGAACATGGAGCACCGGTGGAATGAAATGGCGGGGGAAACCGGAGATCCCGGAGAAAACCCGCCGCAGCGCCGTGTTGTCCACCACAAATCTCACTTTGCAGTCGCCTGGGATCGAACCCGGGACAGAGACATATGACTTGTGTCCTAGAATACCGCAGTGTTTAGGGTAGACCATCTACCATTGTAGTCGTACAAAAAGGTCGTAGAAACAGTCCAACTGACAATGACGTCACAATTGTTTAACCGTAAGAGATATACATTTTAGTACCCTGTAACGTAATTCATAAAGACGTATCATGAAACAGAATAAACATCTAATGTTTCTGTTGTGTAAATCCCTCACATGAAATCGAAGTACAGTAAAACCTCGTTTATCCAAATCAACTGCGACCACAGCCGATCCGATTTAACGAAAATCCAGCTTATACAGAAAATTACGGAAACAGATAAAAAAAAATCTACACCACCGAAATATTCTTAACACAGTTTAAAAATTACTATACAAACACCTTCATCTAAAACATATATACTGTATATTCTGTAACTGTGTATTTGTACTGTACTACAAACTAGGCGATAATAAAAAAAGTCAATGAAAAGATGAATGTATGGTAACTCTAAACTCTATGTACCCTTTACTTATTTGAAAATCATTTCATTCATCGTCCGATATGACTTAATATTGGGGGTTTTCCCTTATCCTGAAAGATAAATGTCTATTAACTCTAAGCTCTATGTACCTTGTACTCATTTGAACATCATTTCATTCATCGCCCGATATGACTTAACGTTGGACGTTTTCCCTTATCCTGAAAGATGAATGTCTGGTAACTCTAAGCTCTATGTACCTTGACTCATTTGAACATCATTTCATTCATCGTCCGATATGACTTAACATTGGAGGTTTTCTCTTATCCTGAAAGATGTGTGGTAGCTCTAAGCTCTATGTACCCTGTACTCATTTGAACATCATTTCATTCATCGTCCGATATGACTTAACGTTGGAGGTTTTCCCTTATCCTGAAAGATAAATGTCTGGTAACTCTAAGCTCTATGTACCCTGTACTCATTTGAACATCATTTCATTCATCGTCCGATATGACTTAACGTTGGAGGTTTCCCCTTATCCTGAAAGATGAATGTCTGGTAATTCAAAGCTCTATGTACCCTGTACTCATTTATACATCATTTCATTCATCGTCCGATATGACTTAACGTTGGAGGTTTCCCCTTATCCTGAAAGATAAATGTCTGGTAATTCAAAGCTCTATGTACCCTGTACTCATTTGAACATCATATCATTCATCGTCTGATATGACTTAACGTTGGAGGTTTCCCCTTATCCTGAAGGATGAATGTCTGGTAACTCTAAGCTCTATGTACCCTGTACTCATTTATACATCATTTCATTCATCGTCCGATATGACTTAACGTTGGAGGTTTCCCCTTATCCTGAAAGATGAATATCTGGTAACTCTAAACTCTATGTACCCTGTACTCATTTGAACATCATTTCATTCATCGCCCGATGTGATTTAAAGTAGGAAGATGTAAATTTAAAAAAGAAAAGAAAAAAATAGCACACAAAACGTTTGTTTGTTTTTTATTCAGGAAATATCAAAACATTTACTTCCGAGGAAACTTTGTACTGAATGTTTGGGTGGAATGCATTGTTTTCTGTGAGTATCCACGCAGTATAAAAACTAAAATGATTATGCGAAGCAGATACGTCGAATCATTCACAACTTGAGGTGTAATCTGGAGATGGCATATTTGACAGCCGCAAGCATGGACACATTTTTGGAGCAAGCACCTTGCGTTCTGCGTGTCCATGAATATACATAAGCGTCGGTAAATTAACAAAACACTGCGTAAGATAAACATCTCGGAGAAAAAGAAATTCACCGGAGAATAACGAAATGCGAAAGGTGTTCGCTGGCGATAACAAAGAAGGAACTAAGGCCGGCTGAAGACATCATCTGCCAACTGCTTCCCAACCCTCAAACGTCGCCGCAGCTGCAAAGACAATGGGGGTAGCAGCAATTACGTGCACGCCAGTCACTGTCCCTTGGACACAACTTACAAAGAAACTGTCTTTACAAACACACAAACCGAGATTTTGCACACCTCGACGTATAACAGTTGAAAGTGCACGCGTAGTATTTGTAGACGAATCACAGATTATCAATTAGAATTTTATATCTGTGGTGGCTAGTTTTTTCTTTAACATCAATGATAACAACACGATGAACTAGAAAATGTTTTTATCCTTTTATGAACTTCTTTGAAATGTAGGTCACTAAAGCGTTCCTTTTAATGTTTAAACCCTGGTATAGATATGTAAATGACATTTTTGCTATTGTTCCTGATAAACACATAAATGATCTTTTAAAACTTCCAAATTTACAAGATAAAGCTATAAAATTCACATTAGAAACTTAAATTAGTGGTTGCCTTTCTTTTTAGATCTAAAAATAATAGCAATAAACTAAACTTTGGTATTTATCTCTTCATACAGATAATTACATAAACGAATAAATAAATGTACTGCTAAATAAAGGGGAATTTAATATAAACACAATAACACAATATTAATACTGATTTAAATAATGGTTTAATAAAGATTTTATACATAAAAAGATTGAAAAATTTAAATATAAAAAAATTACTTACCATCCTTGGGTTAAATTTTCGAAAAAAAATGAAAGAATTTGGTATAACTTTGGTTCCTCAAAATAAATATATTAAAAATTCGTTACACTTATCAAAATAAAACAAACAAAAATAATAAAAAAAAATAAAGCATCCGATAAGAAAAAATCTGGTATTTATCAGTTTTATTGTTCTGTGACCAGACCCGCCTTGGTAGCGTGGATGTTAACGTGTCTGCCTCACCTTCAAGACGTTCCGAGTTCGAATCTCGGTCAAGGCGAGTTACCTACATAAGGTTTATCCGGGGTTTTCCCTTATTCTTAAAGACGAATGTCGGGTAACTCTTAAGTTCCATAGACCCCGGGCTCATTTGAGCATTTCACCCATTTCATTCATTGTCCCATATGACTTAACGTTGGAGGACGAAAATTTAGAAAGAAAAAAAAAAAAGGACTGCGACCAGATTTACATTGGAAGCACCAAACATATTGTCACCGTGTGGCATTGTTGTCCTGCTGCGACAGGCCGGAGCTGGGCGCTCGCCAGAAGAGCTGGACGCTTGCCAGGAGTGAAAAGACAGAGAGAGGCTCCAGAACGTTCAGCCCATTGTTGCGGCCGCTAAAGTTATCGGAAGATCTGCGGCTCTCTAGAAACAATGGCTGGGGAGGTATAAATACCGCCAGGTGTTAGGAGCGGCAATTGTTTGCTGATTACTGCGACAGTCGACGATCGAAGTGTACCGTAGTGATTTCTTTCATTTGTTTTCGTGCAGCAAAACACCGAGTCAGCCTTGAAGACAACTGATTGTCAATTTCACATCTTTTTACTGCAGCAAAAGTTGTTCTAAATTTCTGCAAACCACATTTCCGAATCTAAGTAACCCATGCAGTCACAATAATTTTCAAACCAGAACGAAAGAACATTTTAGAAATATTAGGTATAAATATACTGATAAATCGGCCATGGCAGATCATTTTTGGTCATTTAAAATTATTAAAGCAATTAAATGGTACAATTTAATGTTTTGGGAGAAAATATTTATTTAAATAATAGAAATGGCATAATTAATTTTAAAATACTGCCATTTTCGGAGTTTGGTAATAAATATCAAAATAATCCGTCACCTAGCGGCAGTCAACAATAACAACGAAGGAAATATTGACAGACGATGCAAACTTTGCAAAAGTGGTCTCTTATATTCTATGGAAATTTTCATCAATTTTCTTAAAATATAAGTGAAGTTTGTGACAAATAATAATAATATTTTATGTACTTATTACTCTACTTCAAGATAAACATTATCTTATAAGTTATAAGGGAATACAAGAGAGTTGAAGGTTGGCCTCTTAGCTCAGTCGGTAGAGCGCCTGCTGTGCAAGGGGTCCAGGGTTCAATTCCTGGCAGTGGCGGTGGGGAATATTTCTCCAACCAAGATAATTCCTCATCTTCCCCAGAGTCTGGAAGTATGAATGAGAGTACGAATGTGTGTGAGATCTAATGATTAAAACCCAACGAATACGATTAATACCTTCGATATGTTCCAAAGAAAACAGCTGCTGATATGACCATTGCAGTTAAATGGAACAAATTAAAAAAAAAAGTTGAGTTTAAGTGATAGCCAAATGTTTTAAACAGCAAGTCTATCTGCAATTTAACATTTCGTTCTCTTTGTATGGCACAGAGAGAGAAAAAAATTAATAACTACTTTTACTAAAAACGAAATGGTCAAATCCACAAAAAAAAAAAAAGTATTTGACATAAAAATTATCGTGTTGTTTAACAAGATCAACTTCTTTTTGTAGTAATATTTTGTGTATCTCTTACAGTTCATCAGTTATACAAAAGTCATTCAGAATAAAGAGCACTCTGAGTATTTCACAGAAAATTCAAGATGCACAGTTCATTTGTCATTAGAATATCTTACATATGGTAAAAGAATTTAACCAAATTTTCGTCTTTGAGCTAAGTACTTCACACACAGGTGCGCAAGAAGGCAAGAGATGAATGAAGAGAGAAAGGGGCTTGAACTTTTTATCTGTTCTGTTGGTATCATACCATGTTTTGCATTTGTTACCAAACTGTGAAAATGAAACAAACTTAAAGACAGAATCAACTGGCAGTATTTCAAAATTCATCACATGATTTCTATTTTTTTAAATGAATATTTTCTCCCAAACCATTAAATCTCGGGGACCATTTAATTTCTTTAATAATTTAACTTCTGGATTTATTTCATGGTTATAAACACATAAGCACACCATTAATACTTCTTTAACTAATAAAGATTTGAAGAAACTTTCTTTTGTGTGACGTGAGAATATTTTCTAAGTCCTGAGGTACAGGTAGGTATATGCATGCCCAAGCAAACAATCTGCAGGTCCTCACGTTGTAGTCAACATGAGAAATATGTGTAACACTTGTAGCCAACCTGTGCAAAAATGTCCCAGACATTTGTCCAACACAGTGCAGAAAGATATCTGGATGTATTTAGCACAGGTCAGTTTTGGTAAATACTGACCATGTTTCCTTTCAGGTTTTCTTGCTTTACAAAAGTAGGCTTGCTGTCCAGCAAAAGTGCCAATTGTACTGTTAAAAGTGAACACTGTTTGTTCTGTGCATTCTTCAAATATTTAAGATAAGTTCAGTACACTGCTGAAAATTGGGGAATGGCTTGATAAATCAGTAAAAGGGACTTATCCTTTTATATTAATAATGAGGAGGCTTGCTTTCAATTATTATTTGACAGTTGTTTGCAGAGGACTAGGATGTTGTTTCCCAAATGCAATGTCACCCTGCACCCCATCAAGAGACGGGACCGCAAGTACCACCAGTTTTGCTGCAGGTATGTTGTTACTGTACACTACTGTTGCTACCATTGATACTAATAGATACCTTGTATTTCCGTAGCTAGTTTGCTAGATAGTGTAATTTAGGGATAAATAAGTCTCAAAGTATAAACTTGAAAGAAGCGTAGGGACAGTGAAGCACAAATTAGTACAAAAGTGAATCGAGAATATATTGACACATTGCTTCACTCACACTGTTTATTCTGTTTATTCACAGGACATGTTTCAAGAGCTCTTGCTCCTATCCTCAGCTGATACTCGACTAGTGTAAGTTGTAGTGGTTTCCTCTTTCTGCGTATTGTCAACAGATGGCGTGATGTACTTGTCAAAGATGTCCGGTGGTGGAGTTTCAAAATTCATGACTCTATGACGATTTTTGTTAATGAAGATTTTTTCCCATACGGAAAGGTCTATGGGGTGATTAACATATTTTATTAGAGATGTTTCCAAGTTGATGTCATGTCTAGTATTCAAAAAATGAAAAGCCACTGCTGATTTTTCTGTTTCACCATTTTTAATGTTTCTCATATGTTCTTTAGTTCTGATGTTAATATTTCTTTTTGTTTTTTCTATATAAATTTTAGAGCAAGTTTCACATTTGATCTCATAGATTCCTGGTTTTTCTTTGGTAGTGATTGAATTTTTGGGAGGACCTTTTAACAAATTTCTGATATTAAACCTATTTTGAGGTGCAAGAGTTATGTTGTGTTTTGAGAAGATTTTTTGAATTTGTTATAGGCTGATGGCCTAAAAATCTTCTCAAAACACAACATAACTCTTGCACCTCAAAATAGGTTTAATATCAGACATTTGTTAAAAGGCCCTCCCAATCACTACCAAAGAAAAACCAGGAATCTATGAGATCAAATGTGAAACTTGCCCTAAAATTTATATAGGAAAAACAAAAAGAAATATTAACATCAGAACTAAAGAACATATGAGAAACATTAAAAATGGTGAAACAGAAAAATCAGCAGTGGCTTTTCATTTTTTGAATACTAGACATGACATCAACTTGGAAACATCTCTAATAAAATATGTTAATCACCCCATAGACCTTTCCGTATGGGAAAAAATCTTCATCAACAAAAATCGTCATAGAGTCATGAATTTTGAAACTCCACCACCGGACATCTTTGACAAGTACATCACGCCATCTATTGACAATATGGAGAAAGAAGAAACCACTACAACTTGCACTAATCGAGTATCAGCTGAGGATAGGAGCAAGAGCTCTTGAAACATGTCCTGTGAATAAACAGTGTGAGTGAAGCAATGTGTCAATATCTTATATAGAATAAAAAGAAGTATTTCAAAAAGTGGAGTGCCATTGTTACTAAATTAGGAAAGTGAGTCAACCTTGTATATACTTTTCTCCACTTACAAGTTTTTTTATGAAGACTAGTTTCTGGGGACTTCTCCCCTATCGTCAGCTCTGAGTCTACCACAGAGCTGACGATAGGGGAGAAGTCCCCAGAAACTAGTCTTCATAAAAAAACTTGTAAGTGGAGAAAAGTATATACAAGGTTGACTCACTTTCCTAATTTAGTGTCAATATCTTCTCGATTCACTTTTGTACTAAGCATAGTTTTGCTGCACTGAATTCTTCAGTATAGCCACATTTGCAGTACGTAAATAAACCATTAAGTTGTGACTTCAGTAATGTTAAAAGAATGCCCTCCAGCAAGAAATTCCACTAAAAAGTAAATAAATCATATTGTGACTTTGTGGGTTCGTAGAGTTAAAATTCCGAGTTGCAGATATTCCAAATGTTATTTATTTCCGTAGAAATGCACTCTGATCAATTCTCACATAACAACATTACATCAAATATACAACACAATTACCAAGGTCGATGACAATAACAAACAGCGTTCTGATTACATTAGCTCTCGTTACAACAACACTCTACAGCTGTTTTCTACTTACCACACCTCTTGGCGAGTCATTGCCTTCTTAAATACCTCATTGATAAATTCAAGAGATTTCCAGAACAATAAAGAAACCGGATAATCAAGATGAAACCAGAAATTTCCATTTATCTCAGTTTGTTTCGGCAGACATTTATCTGCATGCTGTCTTTCTCAGTTCCTTTGTGTAAACAAGCCGTGTTATCCCTCCGCGCCAACCTTTTATGTGCGTTGCCATGACAATATTAAACATTATAGTTGCTTTTAGAAACATCATAGTTGTATGAAAGTGCGAAGGACTTGGAAAAAATTGCCAGTGTCGCATATTAGAAAGAAGATCCAAAGATTTTATATGTAAAAAGACTGAAAATTTTAAATATAAAAAAATGTAAATGATGTTTCTGGCTTAAAGGAATAAAAGATGATTCTAATTTTAAATAATTGATTTACCATTCCTGGGTTAAACATTAAAAAATGTATTTGGTACAAATTTAGTTCCTCAAAATAAATATAATACTATAAATTTGCTACATTTCTCTAAAAAAAGATAAAATTTCTGATAGTAAAAAATATGGCACTTATCCATTTAATTGTTCAGATTGCAATCACGTTTATATTGGAAGGACCAAACAATTTACAAACCAGAACGAAAGAACATTTTTTAAATATTAGGTATAAATAGACTGATAAGTCGGCTGTGGCAGATCATTTTTGGTCATTTAACCATGAAATAAATCCAGAAGTTAAATTATTAAAAAAATTTCATGGAATGATCAATTTAATGGTTTAGGAGAAAATATTTACAAGGGGCATCCAGAAAGTAAGTTCTGTTTCAATCTATCTCCGCTGCAGCGCTGTGATCGCAGTTCCGCACATGCGCGGTAGACGCTCTGTATCAAGGAGAAGAAACGTGCGCCATTGTGAGATCACTGTCAGCAAAGTACGCTTTGTTGTGCTTGTTTACAATGTTGATGTTGATTGAAAATCCTGCCACTTGCGAGATACTTAGGAAATTGCACCGCCCAATACAGAATAAGCACAGAGGAATGCTGTCAAAAGTTGTTGTGTTTCTTCACGACAGCGCACGACCACACACTGCAAATGGAACGAAAACATCCTACAGGGATTTGGCTGGGACGTGTTTGAGCAGCCCCCGAACAGCCCTGACCTTGCTCCTATGACTTTCATCTGTTTTAGCATCTCAAATCTTTCCTTGGAGGTCAACACTTCAACAATGACGAAGAGCTGAAAGAAAATGTTTCCAACTGGTTGAAGACACAGGCGGCAAACTTCTATGAAGAAGGTATACAAAAACTTATGCTTCGCTATGAAAAATGCCTGCAAAATTTTGGCAGTTATGTGGAAAAGTAGTTTAAGAGTTGTAGAATTTTGTGCAATAAATAATTTTTCTGTATTTGTACACAATTTAATTTTTTATCAAACAGAACTTACTTTCTGGACGTACCTCGTATTTTAAAAAGCAGAAATACTCTAATTTTGTTCACTATACAGGTTGTTTCCAAACGACACCAAATGAATATAGTCCTTACGTAGTTTATAGCTCAACTAGTCCGAATTTCGGTGTCCCAGCTTCGAAGTTCTGTTAGGTATAATTTTATACAGCATTAAATATTACATGATTTTGTGATTAGGCAGCACAGGAACCACTACTGTGCGAACCTCAAAAGTTATTGGAACGTATCGGCCACTAAACAAAAGAATTGCGCCTTGCTCTTTATCAGTGACCCTAACCTCACTTTCAGGTACGGGGGCAAAGGGCAGTTATTTGTGAAAAAATTAACTAATAACTCAGACAGGTCCAAGACTGCTCATTTTGCAATGATCTTATTTGTACACTACTTTGAACTAGTTACTGTAAAATCAACAGCTTCCTTTTCAGTTACAAATGCTTTATTTAGTATTATTAGACACAGTGAAATAAAATGCTTCTCATTGCATAAGGTAATTAGTTTTGGTTAACTTTATCTACAATTCTTTGATATCATTCTCTGTTCTTTTTATCATTTAATGCTTCCATCCTCAATCTCAGTAGCATTAACTTCCCTCTAAAAGATTTAAGTTGTATATGTCCATCAGCTTATTTGCCATCATCAACTGTTATAACGGAATGTTAGAACGCGTTAAACACCCATAAACAAATAATTAAAGAATAGCTTCTTTATCGCACTTTCATAAGCCAAAGAAATTCTTAATAGTAGCAAGCTACCATGGAGTATGTCAGTATGTTTACTAACAGCTACAGCAGGCAGCACGCTGTGTCACCTACCTTATAACTTTGATAGTGTGAGGCATGCAGTGTTGTTCATGTGACAGCCTAATCCACACTCATTCTGGAGCATTTTTTATGTGGCTCTATTGGTGATAAAAACTATCTATATGTGTTACATATAAGCTGAGCAACTCTTCTATATATCCATTTGGTGTCATTTCGAAACACCCTGTATATCTAACCATTGTTTTTATTATGCATCTTGAGTTATTATGTACTACATGAGGCCGAACAACTGGTGAAGCTGGTACCACATGCAGTATAAAATATCAGATATTCTACAATGATAATTTGTGGCATTACAAAAAGATGGCCTACGTTCACAGTTTACAAATAAGAATGGGATCTTGCTGTCAATAGCTCTATACTGACACAGCAGCACCAAATACTTACCGTAAAGAAATAAAGTATGAGTCACCCATTCCATCATTTTTGTTGTTTGATGCTAAAAGAAGCAAACAAAAGGCATCATTTAAGGAGAGCCACTGAAGTCGTGAGAAAGTAGCCAGTTTGTTTTGCCACGCTGAAGTTTTTCAGACTGATCTCGGCATATCTAGAAGATTCGACTTTGATAGCACTGCATTCTGTCGATTTGAGAGGTTTTGGTTCCCCAAACATTTCTGTGACCAATAGGGTATTGTCGCGGTAATGGGCATAAAAAGTTTCAGCACAAATAGATAACAGATGAATAGTGTTTCACGGAGATAAAGAGCTTGCATAAGCAGATAAACACAGCGCCGGAGATAAAGGTCTGCCGAAACAAACAAACTGAGATAAATGGAAATTTCTGGTGACATCTTGATTGATAGAGATTATTCGGTTTCTTTACTGTTCTGGAACAGTCTGGAATTATCAGATGAGGTATTTAAGGGAGCAACGACTCGCCAAGAGTGAGTCAGTCGAGAACAGATGTTCTGTAACAAGAGTGTTGTAAACAGAGGTAATCACAACATGTTCGTTGCGATCATCGACCTTGATAGACTGTATATGTGACGTAATTCTGTTACGTAAGGATTGAACAGAGTGTATCTCTACGCAAATAAAGAACATTTTGAATTTCTGCAAATTGGACTTTTAGTTCTACGAACCCACAAAGTCACAGTATAAAAGGGGAGTGCAAAAGCCAACCATTGAGTACTGGAGTCATGGATCAGTGGGCTGGAGCATTAAAAATGAGTATTGGTCTATGAACAATGAACACTGATAAATTCGAGCAGCGCAAGTTGGTGCAAGTCACAGAGACATAAAATGAATGAATGTATAGTGTTTAATGCCTGCTTTTACTACATGTGGCACCACAGGCGATGACCCTGATGATACACGAAATGAAGTTGGAGCACCCAGAGGAAACCCCCCTTATGCCACTTTATCCATCACAAATCTCACATGCAGTCACCTGGAATCGCACACGGGCCAAAGTCAACTAGTGTAACCAGTCGGCCACAGCGCGGCTGCACAGACATAAAGGAACATTAGACCTTTGTGCTTAATCTGTGTATTGTAAAAAGTAAAAGTGATTGTAAGTTGGCTGATAATTTTATTAATAAAATGAGTCTCTTAAATTCTGTGTAAATTTCATAAATTTTCCTAAAAGATAAGTAAATTTGTAACCAATAATTATATTTTATGTAGTAATTTTCAGTACCATATTGTATATTGTGGACCTGGCCCAATTCCCAATTACAAAGACCATGCACACTGGCAAATGACTTTCAGAAGGGACAGTTGTTTTCTAGATTATCTCTGTATTTTCAACTATTTTAAGGTACTATTAGACAAGGTCATCAAACTAGCAAACTGTTAATTTTTCCTTATTTGATGCATGGCTTCATTATCCTTTCCAACCACTGAGAACCTTAATATTTGTAAACGGCTGAGAATTTCAACATTTTATGAAGCAGTCCACCTAATCGAAGGATTAGTTTAGGGCACAAGAACCAGTTCAAAATCAGTATAGATGTATTTTTAGACATCGTGTATGACCTAATGCTGCGCAGTAGTTTATGGTCAAAGTCCACTTGTTTATTTGGAAGAAAATGGGGTGCCAGGTTAGTCATCTGCTATCTAACACACTAGCTTTATCAGCAATCTGCTGGTGAAAGCAGAGATCTTATCCCTACCATTGATTTGCATGATGTCACTCGCACACATTCCTGCAAGGTCATGCGCCATGTCTAAAAAATACATCTGTACATATACAAGGGTAGGAGAGATCCCAGAGCCATTGTTCGTTATTATTTCCCTTCGTTCACTTGCTGTTTATTACTTGATACTTCTTCACTATGTTCTGCGACATCGCAAACTCTACACACTATTACCCTTTATGATATGTGGCAACAGTCGATTAAAATTATAAAATCTGAAGGTACCCGGGTTCCACATCGATAGTTAAATAACCAAATAAAGTATACAATTTTTAGAAAATATTGAGTGTTCTAAGTTGTGTTGTCTCGACCCTACACCCTAAGAACCAAAAAGCCCATGCAAGAGAACGCAGACCATAGCAGTCAGAGGCAACAAGAAGGCAGACGGCATACAGGCTACAGCGGAGACTTAAGGAGGAGTCCGGACATCGATATGTATGCTGGAAAGATAGAGTCAGACTGAAAAATTCAATGCCATAGCCAGGATTTGAACAACGGATCTTCTGGTTGCCGTCCAGCCACTCTAACCATTGAGCTACTATGGCCAACGTGTGGACATGACATTAAATTCTCCAACTGACTTGTGTTTTTCCCGGTAAACCACTTAGAAGTTCTCATAAACACATGAGGCAACTACCTTAATGGCGACTTACAATGTGTAATTACTTTAAGGCCCGGGCTTTATAGTTTGTACCACTATTAGGTCCATTAATGAAAATTAACAGTTCTTTCACACTGGCTGTGTGTAGAGTCAGAGGTAGAAGGTCAGACTGAAAAATTAATTAATTGACCTAATAGTGGTTAACTATAAAGCCCGGGCCTTAAAGTACTTACACGTTGTACGTCGCCATTAAGGTAGTTATCTCATGTGTTTATGAGAACTTCTAAGTGGTTTACCGGGAAAAACACGAGTCAGTTGGAGAATTTAACATCATGTCGGTACCTTGGCCATAGTAGCTCAATGATGGTTGGAGCGGCTGGACGGCAACCAGAAGATCAGTGGTTAAAATCCCGGCTATGGCATTGAATTTTTCAGTCTGACTCTATCTTTCCATACCTTAGGCTACACATGGTCAGTGTGAAAGAATAATTAATTTTGATATGTATGCTGCATGAGGCAGGTGATTGGCAGTGTGAGACAAAATACCCTGCTCAAGTAACATGGGATGTCATGCTGGCAAAGTGTGGTGCAAACTACACAAACAGGTGCCAGGCCACTTTATGTATGTGCTAGTGACTCTTACCTCTTGTACAGCTTGTATTGTATGTTTCCATCTAGACCGCCTTTTCTCACGCTTCTGTGCAGCTGACTCTTCTTTGTTAAGCTGAAGCAAAAGATATTATTATTGGCAGAGTTTGTGAATAAAATATTCTGCAAAATAATATACATGTTTGTATAATGTTGCATTATTAGTAAATTTGATGGATTAAGATGAGTAATTTTGATTTCTATGGCTATTTATTTCTATTAAGTATCACATAATTGTTGAGTTCGTTTTTTGTTGTTTTTATTTGTTGTTTTCAATAGAAGGTATTATTACACAATTACAATAGAGACTGCGGACTTCAGCTAAGCCATGCGTGGACAACAGCCATTAGAAACACCTGCAATTACAATATCTCTAGTCACCAACCCCTGAGAAAACATAGCACCAACCAGCCGGCCTAATCACAAATCATCACACGGTCATTGGCCAGGGCAGCACAAGCCTCACCCACCAAATAATTGTATATATAGAGAGAGGAGTTCAGTCATGCTCTTCTCTTAGCTAAGGTCCGAGCTAGGCGACTGGATTGGTCGCTGAGGTTGAGACAGAGGCAAATCCCCTAGGTTCCCTCTGCCGAATACTTGGCATCTTCCTTGATTGCGGCCTCACCTACGCCCCTCACGTCTAGGTCAAAGCCGGGCAAGGGCATGCAGCACTTAGGCAGTTGTACCCTATCTTTAAATCCCCTATGCCAACACACCTTAAACTACGCCTGTATCGGGCAATTATCCTGCTGCTGATTCTGTACGGCTGCGAAGTCTGGGGATCAGCGGCTCTGACCACTATTCGCAGACTGCAGCACATATAGAACAGGGCGCTGTGAATTATCTATGATACTGGATGTAGATTCCTGTCCCATATCCTTCACACCTACTCCGGAGTCCCATATATTGTGGATGTTGTGCGGGAGAGATCCTGTACCATCTACAATAAGCTAGGCTCCCACACCAATAACCTGGTGAATACCCTTGGGCGTTACAACCATAGGGTTGCTCGCCGCAGACCAAGTTACCGGCTGCCCAAAGATGCTTTGGGCAACCTAAACTGAGCAGGGCCACTTTCCCCTGACTCTATACCCCCAAGCCCAGAAATGGGCTTGGTAACACCAATACCTCAACATTATCGAGATTTAACTGTATTGGAACACCACAGTGATGCGAAATAATTATTAATTTATAGATGAGTCATATTTATTACACATCTGCTTCACTTACGTACCTATTTTGAGGACAAGTTTCGCAAATCATCGTTTGCATCTTCGGCTCTTATGCGACTAAGAGCCGAAGATGCAAATGATGATTTGCAAAACATGTCCTCAAAATAGGTACGTAAGTGAAGCAGATGTGTAATAAATACGACTCATCTATAAATTAATAGCCTCAACATTAGTTCCTTTCCCTCTAGCCTGACAAGCGGGCTGTGATCAGATGCCTCTCAGGCAGGCAGAAGAGCGCAACCAGCACTGTGCACACCCCCCCGCCCCCCCTGGACACTTTAGCCTACATATGGCTAGATATACCACTGTCCAAGACAACCGCCTGCGACACAATTCTTTTATACTGCCCAGATAAAGCTGCAGTAAGCGGCTAGGTGCTGGGTAGCAAACACCCCGCCCAGGTAAACCTGGGCGACTCGCATCTTCTGTTGGTCATTTCATTCAGATCCTGAAGAAGGCCATGGAGTATACAATGGCCGAAAGCTCGACATTCATAAACCTGGCACGGCTTATCACCCACAAAAGCCTTGATTAAGGAGGATCCTTTGCTACAAACCTGCCTCTCGGGATAGCTGACAATAGCATGGGCATTTATTGGTAGTGGTGACATAGTTATTTGCATTAATTTTATCGCTGACCTTGCTTTGAACTGGATTTGTCATACACTGCTGTTCAACGTGCGAGTTGAACTTCATTATAAACTTGTATTTTTGCGTGCCTTCACATCTTTATTTGTATGATTTTATCTATCTTCCTGGCAATTATTATGATGTTTACTGCAGATTTCCATGGTGTGAAAGCAATGCCTATGGCATCAAAAGTATTAGCCAATTAGGGGAAAGGGGAAGGCAACAGTACGGTATGCACCAAAATATACAGTACTCATTTTCACACAGTGTGCATGTGCACACCTGAGTGGCTGCATGTTGTTACATCGCCATGGTGTATTACTTAGTTGTATAAAAGAACATTGTTCTCTGTGATTGGAAGTGTCAATGCATCTTGCGACACAGGAAAAAGTGTTTATAGTGGAGTATTATTTTTGCTCGAACGGAAATGGTTATCAAGGCAGGCCGAATTTAAATTTACTAGCAGAACAATACCGTGAACACTTCAATAAGCCAGCGCCTAGCAACACATTTATGCTATCTGTTGTTAAAAAATGTTATTGTACGGGTAGTGTATTGTGTCAATGCAAGGGAAGGTCTGCTAGGCCAGTAACTGTGTCCACAAATGAAAATCAAGTGTTCTTGTTCTTTTTTTTTTTTTTTTTCAATTTACATCCTCCAACATTAAGTCATATCGTTAGATGAGTGGAATGGATGAAATGATGCTCAAATGAGCCTAGGGTCCATAGAGCTTAGAGTTATCTGACATTTGTCTTTCACAATAAGGGAAAACTGTAGAAAAGTCCTTATCCAGGTAGCCCACCCTGACCAAGATTCAAACTCGGGACCTCTTGAACGTAAGGCAGACACACTGCCATCCACGCTACCGAGGTGGGCAATCAAGTGTTGTAGTCTCCAAAGCGAAGTCTTTGGCAAACATCCCTGAAATTAAACATCGGCAACACGTCTCTTCGACGATTGTTTAAAGACATAGGTGGATTTCCACCCAAAACTGTGTCTGCATTACGTCAGAAGATCATCTCATTCTTCAGGACTCTGCAGCAACCTGCATTTCGGAATATGTTGGAAAATCTGCGTGATCGTTATGAACACTGCCTACAGCGCAATGGAGCACATTTTGAACATTTACACTATCATCTCGATACGTAAATGACACTAAGAGTAACATAATTTCCAGTACTGTATATTTTGGCGCATACTGTATATGGAGGGGTCCATGTCGACAGGGCAAGATTATTTGAAACAAAGTTTAGTGACTACTACAGATAAGGAGAGGAGAGGTTCACACCTTTGGAGTACACTTTCCCAGGCCTAATCTACAATGATATATATACTTACTATATCATCCAAAGGGGACAAACTAGAGAGCTTCTTCCTTCCTAATCTCAAATGAGATCCAGCAATGGATTTTGTTATCTGTACAAAAGAATCAAATAACATAAATAGATAATGTTCTTATGGCCACAGAAAACAATTCACATCAGATCACAGTAATATTTGACACACACCTTGTGATCCAGCTTTGCCTCTCTGACAGAGAGTGCTTCAGACAATGGACTGGCATTGGACGTTCCTTCTCCTGAGCAATCTCCGTGAGAGTGTGGCCTATCAACACTCTCGGAGTGTCTAGGGCTTTCTTTTGTTTCTTGGACGCTGACCTGAGACATAATAAAATAAAATCAGTTATAGCAAATACAACACTATACGACCAGACACATAAAATAAAAGCAGATCAACAGTTAGTCTTTTTGTTGTATAAAATGAAATGTTGAAAATAAGTGTAAGTTAGCGCTATGCTATTTTGGTAACAAATAAAGTAAGTTTAGTACAACTGGTTGCGGCGTCATTTTGTCCACACTCAATTCTTCTGATTTAACTTTTAACTTATTACTTCAAGGGTTGGGAGGAGATTTTAAGGAGCAAACACTGCTGTAATTCTCTTGAAATGTAGTTTTTCATCAGTATTGTAAAGTTCAAAGTAAGCAGATGCCTTCACCCGATGTAAAGCTCCATGCAACTTACGCCACTGAACTCGTCATAGTATGAGTTACCAGACATGTTATTAATGAACTAATTTTACTAGTTTCCCTGACATATGGCAATTTTTATTTTGTAAAAATGCAGAATAGGTGTGAACGGATATTGTGGCTCTGACGTCGTTGCTTGCACGTTGCCAACTTCCAGAGCATGCTACTGTGGAAAATGTCAACATTATGCAAGCAAACCAGCGATACTGTAATACGCGACGAAATTATATATTGTTATATTCTTACTATTATTATTATTATAATTATTTAAAAGCTTAAAGGAATTTAGCACAAAGTTTTGGAATAGTCAACATTACGTAAGCAAACCAGCAATAATATAACACCCAAATAAACTGACCTAAAGATCAGTGGATCACTGCCAGTTATTATTATCATTTATATATTCTGATATTCTCACTATTATCATAATTATTTAAAAAGTTAAACAAATTTAGCACAAGGTTTTGGAATAGTCAACATTACTTAAGTAAACCAGTGATACGTAATACCCAAATAAACTGACATAAAGATCAGTGGATCATTGTCAGAATTTTTTTATTAATTATTACTATTGTTGTTAATAATTATAATATAATTATAATAATAAACAAAGCTTACTACGCACTATTCCCATTACTATCACTAGTTTATAATAAGAAAAAGAAAATATGTTGACAACACTCCGCTGTTTTTGCATATATCAGAGTGCCACAGTTGGCAACAACTTGTTTTCGTAACGTCATTTCGTACCAACATAACTCTGCACGCCTATTCTGCACTTTTACCTTTTATTTTTTCTACCTTTCGGCCAAAATTTGGCACCAAGACTTTAGTGGAAATACACATTTCAAGGTCTCCTAAATCCAGAAAAAGCATTTCTAAAAGATTTGTGTGTATGAGTACATTTACATTTAGATTTTCTGAACAATGACTAACAATTTTGATTAAAATATAATATAATTAAGCACCTGAAGCCACCTGAAGGGTGGCTGCTGTCAACCTATAGTGGGGTTTTAGCTATGCCTCCCTGTCACTTTAAAGTTAGGCATGGCTCCGCTCCTCTTTTTATAAAAAACATCCCTTGGCTATGCTTTGGGGTTGAGAACCTTCAAGTCGTTGAAAATGTTCGTGGCATTTGTGATTTCAGAGAACACTGTTGTGTTATCTTCAATAAAAATTGGAAACCAGGGTTTAAAGTGAAATCAGCTGGGGAAACAACAAAATCACCCTTAAGTATAGTAGTTTAACCATATTTTGTTATAAAAGAAAAACTCCTAGGGTGGGACAGATGACATTGCTGAGGTAACATCTATTACATAAGCATTTCATAAGCTACTCTCATTACTCTTAATCACTACTTTTTGCCATTTCTAAAGCACCTCAAATTATGCCAAGTCTAACGAGCATCCAGATGTCTGTACATAAAATATATTTATGAATGGTCTTCTGCATTAAGCCATTAATGCCCAACTTTTTTATATTTTTCAAAAATTGAAAAAGATATGTGTAATATATTAGTTCAGCATACAGAATGTCAGCAATATATTTTATTTGCCTTACTATTTGCCCATGTCCCAAAAATCACCTGGTCTATAAATAGATTGCTTGACTTTCAGCTGATATTCTCAGCATTAGAATTGCTTACAGCTGCAGATTCTTTGTGTGATGCAATAACACAAACATTTATTGACAGTTTATGGTATTACAAGAAGCTAGGAGGGAAACAAAATAAGGAAAATGCAATAATGTACTTTCACACACCTTACTGTTATAAATTAATAAACAACTCAATATACAAATTTTTAAAATACGATATTGTGTTCACATAATGAAAAAAATAATGAAGTGCGTGGCATTAATGGGCTAAGAATTAAATGTATATGTCAACCTGGATTGAGGAGTCTTATTCCATTCAAATAAGAATTGTGAAAACCTGTAAATAAATGTATGCCTTCCACCCTTTAACATCCAAATCTATAACCTAATGCACTTGTTACACCCATCCACCACATTTTACAATTAATAGGAAAGTGATAGAAAACAATTTTTGTATGGATAATTCTTAAAATACTTATGGAAATAAATAATCAACAGAGCAGCCGTTGCACGTAACACTTTGTTAGCTTTACTTAGCTAACTTCATCTTTAATCAGAATTGTGTTGCAGACTAGTATTATCTGACCATTTTTAACCTACACTATTCTTATTTTCACTTATTATTTAAAACAAAATAGCTAGGCAAATAACAGTATACAAAAGTACTGTTGGAATAACTTACAGCTATAGATTTAACAGAATCTTTGTTGCTAGAAGAGTCTTCAAGTGATTCTCCCATTGCTGCATGTACATCTGGAATAATCTGTAATTGTTTTTGAACTTCTACATCTTTCACAGAATGTTTCCGTTTCGTTCTCTGCAAAACAGACTGCAGAGCAGGAGCTGTGAAAGCTGTCTCTGCTTCATCTTCATATACTTCAGAAATAGCAAAATGATGATTTAGATCAAGTTCTTCATCACCACTGGCCTGCAGAAAAAGAAAGGTTTTAATAAAGTACCATTATGCAATTATTATAATTTCAGAACTTACTTCACTTGATTATCGTCTTGGTTTTCACAAGTTACCTTTCTTTTAATAAAAATTTGATGTCACTTTTTTGTGATTCATTAATAATTTGTAGAAATGAATATTTTGATGTACTGTGCAAAATGTATTAAAGCAGTAAAATCCTTATTAAAAAAATAAACAGGACACAGTTTAAAAGATGGGGTGGCGAGATACAGTAGAAAATACACGACAGTCAAGATTTTATTCTTAGCTGCAGTGCTCTTTTGGTAAGATATTAGGTAGGTATTAAGGAAAACAAGCTAATTGTCTGGTTTTAACAATAACATTTTGTGCCTGCGATTGAAACAACTATTATCTCTTACAAGCTGCGAAAACGAATTTGGCTACATATATGAATTCTTTTCGCTAAGTTAAATGTTCTCATGATTCAGTGAGTAGGTATATAGTTTTCTCTTTAACTAGTATGATAATTTTCTGGAAATTCAGGGTGTTGCAGTACAGCTCAGTGAATGCAGAAATATATCTAAAACAAACACGATTCAATGTATAGCTCTATAGGAGGCCTAACAAATGTCTACTTATTACACACTTACCCAAGCAGAATGTTTTGAACTACGTTTACTTTTAACGCCAATATCTCCTGACATTTTACTACTATCTCTTCCAACACTGGACGTTCTCTCACTTACATATTTATTTATTCTTTTGTTTAAATACAGCTCTGCTCATCTTGTAATAAAATCCTAACCTCAATAACAAACAAGGCACTTTACGCCATGATTCAAACGCCCTCCAAGCACTTGCAGGTCTACCAATAGTGCCAATGAGCCACAAAATCCTATTTGAAATAACACTAAAATAACACTAAAGAATACTATAACCACATATTAATACTATAACCAAGTAAGTGGATAACAAATCCAAGGCCTTGCTAGCTATTCCAATTTTGAATCATTTTTTACAACTGTTACATTTGAGTTTTATGGTCATTTCAAAAGCCCTGATTTGATAAATCATTATGGCGTGGTTTCACACTTATACGTGGACGTTTTTCTAATTGTTTTTATTTCAAGTAATCTCAAAACATGCATTTCCTGTGAAATCTCAATATCGAAGTTTTTATTTCCCTGATTTACTATAGATAACCAGTGGAGAATGCAGGAAAGCGGGCTCCACGTGCAATATTTAGAAATAAATAGTAAGGTAGATCGTCACAATGTAAGAGTAGGACAAGTGTATAAATTTTTCACTAAAACATCAGGTCGATATAGAATTCAAAAGGACAATTTGAATTAAGTATGGCAGAAGGGGATCATGGTAAAAGTGGGTAATTACTATGGTTACTGTAATAAAAACTACAGCAGAAAGATGTAGGTACTATCCACTCTCCAGCAGTTTGTATACTCTCAATCAAATGCATAATGTAGACAAAAAAGATACAGGAAATCTTGACTCAGAAATCCTTTGTAGATTACCGCCCCTTCCAAAGATGTTTTAAGTTCGTCATATTGTTTGTTGGGGTGAACTCAGGTGAAAGGCGAATACTTTAAGAAAAATTTTATAGCTTCCGCACATAAAATTAAATTTGTTCAATACCTTAACCCAATTGTTCTGTTGCTTCACGAAGGACTTCTTTCATTTGAAAGAAAAGTATTAGATGGCTGCCATTTATTATAAGCATTCATTCCTGTGTAGAATGAGAGGCGATTGAAGGCTTTTATAAAGCCATTAAATCCTATCTTACGAACTTTTAAAAACTGTTCCTTTGGAAGTTCTTACAAACACCAGTTAGGCATCAGTACAAATAATGCATAATTCATTGATGAACCGACGGAGAAACATAAGTTGTAATGTATACACTATCATTAGGATTTGCTTGGCTGTAATTTATACATGAAGATGCTGAACGAAGTCTAATTACACTTTTAAAATATTTGAATTTATTTTCATTCCCTATTGCTTTCCCTTAGAAAATGCTAAAGTCAGGTCATTAACACAATGTATTTAGTACTTCGACAGGTATCTCTTCGATACACAAATCAAAGCAATTAAACTACAGCTGATTTTGTGAGAATGTCAGCTCTGTCTCAAATGAGGATAAAATTGAGAGTTGCGCAGTGAAAAGTTAAACTTTAAAAGCTCTATAATCTTCTATACCGGCCTTTTGGGTAGCTGTGCAGTGCACACTATGTTGGAGAACAATGGAAACCTAACCTTTATTGTGGTGAGTAGATATTCTATGGAGATTACGAAAGCAGCTCCCCGCCCCCCTTTTTGTTCCCTGGAGTATAGTTTATATTTCTTCCTATACTTACATAGACTCATATTCATTCTCACACTCATAAATCAAAACTGCGGATGACAGGAATAATTCTGATTAAAGAAACTGCCCCCACTGAGTCTGGGAATCCAATCCAGGACTTATTGGTTAAGAAGTCACTCCTCTATCGATACAGTGATTTTATTTGCCATTCTTACCTTCTCTTTTTTTCTTACTTTTGTTACTGATTAAAAAAATTAAACATAATATCAGCTCCTTTCGTTTTATCTTTAATATAGAAAGAAATGCTTGAAGCGATGGATAGGAAGAAAGCTTCCTAACGGAACACGTCAAACACGACAAAATTGAACATAAAAAGATTTGGTTTGGGTTTATTTACATCTGGTTGGAGACATACGGAAACAAGGCTAAAAGTGTTACATTACGGCTTAAAAATACTAAGTGGAGGAATTGTTACCTTCATCCAAAACTTCGTTATTGAGATTTCTAGAAGATACACATTTTCGGACTCTCAGCATTTAGAAGAATCCCTTCGGCACGCAGTGCCAATCTTGGTCTGTTGTACCTATGCTCCAAGTGGGGCACCCCAGAAGGAAGGATGAGGGGAGAGGAGACAGAGGGCGGCACTCACATGGAGCCACGACAGTGTAGAGGTCAGGATACATACAATTGACCAGTTGAAAACTCCCCGGCAGGCCACAACTGACATCCCACTCACCCCCCTAGGGGAGGATCCGTCTCCTTCAGCTGTTGTGGTGCGAGCGCTGCGTACCCCTAGCACTCGTGATACCTCTGATGTTACTAGAAGAACTTCCGACCGAACATTCGAGCCCCACCCTGATTGGAAGTTGTTCGGATTGGGTTGGACTCGAGGGGGTAGTACCGAGGTTGATCGGTAGCCTTCCCTTTTGGGATTGGCGCACGTAAGTGGCGTATCCACTTCCTCCCGTCTTGTGTTTTCGGACCATATGGTGGGAGGGCTTGTTACTCTTTAGGTCTTGTCCTAATGGAAAGCCCCACAGAGGTGCCGGGCACCCTTCGGGGACAGCTCGGTAACTCCCTGGTACAAGAGAGAGGTCAGCGACGGCTGCCTGTATAGAACCTACTCGTAATCCCAGTCACCGTGGTCCCGAAACGTCCTCCAGGTCTGCCAGGAGACCAGAGACCATCCTACCGGGAGACGAAGGGGTTTTACCAAGAGCATATCATCCTGCCATGCAGCGCCAGTCACTCGCCGAAACTTCTATCTTGAAAGAGACCACCAGATGAGAGATGATAGGAAATGATAATGGAGATGAAATGGAGGGACAGGAGATTCGGGGAATGTAATTAACCTACCCAGTATTCGTTTGGCGAACCAGGAAAACCCCCGACAAAACCCATGGGTCAGGTAGGTTGGCCATGGTAATCGAACCCCGGCCTCTCGAGTGCCAGCCACAGACGAAATCGTCTGAGAGATCCCGCTTGTTCATTCTACCCAATTCAATACCGAAATTTCACTGGAAATCCAATTTTTAGACTCGAATTGCTCCCACCAAAAGGATTTTTAGAAAAAGACCTGTGTGTATGTAAGCGTATGCGAATGCTATAACCTACTCATATTTATTGCAACTAAATACAGTGTTTGAAAACAATTAAGCCATGTCATTTGTAATATATACTCTCTCTTAAAAGTAAACGAAAATTGTCATTCATCTTCACACACACACACACACACGCACACACACACACACACACACACACACACACACACACACACACACACACACACAGATATATATATATATATATATACAAACATAATTATTCAAAATCATCGAAGTTGTCATCAAAATATTCATCTATACTGTAATAGGCTCTGGTTAACAAGAATTTAGTCAGTTTAGATTTAAACTTAGCAGCTGACACAGCATTTTTTAGGCTTTCCGGAAGCTTATTAAGTAGTTTTGGACCAAAGTATTGGGGCTTAGCCTGTGACCTTTAACTATATAGTTATTCTTTCCCCTTGTTTCATATGTGTGGACATCGGAATTTGTGGAGGTTATATTCCTGTTATGTACAAAAAGTATTGTTCGTAGAATAAATATGCAGGGAAGAGTATGTTTAATTTTTTAAAATACGGCCTACATGAACTCGTACATGTTATTTTTGCCAGGTATCTGATAGCTCTTTTCTGTAGGAGAAACATTCTGTTAAAGTTTAATTTGGAAGTGTGCCCGCACAGCTCGATGCCATGAGAAATGTGTGAATATATTAATACGATGATTTGATATTTAAGTTCAGTGCGACTGTTAAAATACACGATTTAAGTCAAATGTATGTATATATTTCTGTAGAGTAAACCATTTCGGAAATACCTACCCCTATTATGTATATAAATTTTCAAATGCTTATGTTTTTGTCAAATGGGAAGCCGTTATTCATTTTTTATCTCCTGGTGTGCAAAGAGAATGGAATTTCTTAGCCTCGTAGAGCAACCAGTTGTTCAAAGACCTATCAGTCAAAGCCTGCTGTATTCTGCCCGAGACACTGGCATTTGTCTTAGGAGACCAACTCATCTTTGAGGTTATTCCTAAATGATGGCATCAAATATATTATGCTTCTTTTAACAAAATATTGCAAGATAAATCTCAAAGAAATTCCGGGAATGTTATTCTTCACTTAGACAGGAAAAAAATCAGTAATCATCTGTATCATACACCATGGAATAATAAATGTGTATATTAGCATGGAGTTTTGAAGTTCTATGGCATGGAGTAATGATTCACATCTCTATGTTTATGCACTATAGGTTGGCAATACATACCATTGTCGTAAAAATAAACTAGCTACGACGGTAACATGGCTCTTAACAAACTAACCATCGAAGATTTAGATCTAGCTGATAAACGAGTGCTAATGAGAGTGGATTTTAATGTTCCTATCAAAGATGGAAAAATAACAGAAACGCAACGAATTGAAGGGGCTCTAACATCTATAAGGTACGCTATTAATAAAAAATGCAAGTCCGTAGTGTTGATGTCTCATCTGGGTCGTCCAGATGGACAGAAAGAGTTAAAGTATACGATGGCACCGGTAGTTCCGGTCCTGAAAGGATTTCTCGGTAGACCTGCAGTCTACTTCGTAGAGGACTGTGTTGGTCCTGAAGTAGAGAAAGCTATAGAATCATCTGAATTTGAACAACCCGTGTATGTGCTGGAAAATCTGCGTTTCTACATTGAAGAGGAAGGAAAAGTAAAAGGCGCAGATGGACAGAAGATAACAGCATCGGAGGAGGACGTAAAGAAATTTCGTGAGAACCTACGTAAACTTGGAGATGTATTTATAAACGATGCTTTTGGGACTGCACACAGGGCCCATAGCTCCATGATGGGGGACGGTTTCGAAAAGCGCGCGGCAGGATTTCTAATGCAAAAAGAGATTGAAAATTTCTCCAAAGTGTTGTATAACCCAGACAAGCCGCTCCTTGCTATTATGGGAGGTGCTAAAGTGGCTGACAAAATTCAATTGATCGAGAATCTTCTAGATAAAGTTGATGAGATGATTATTGGCGGTGGCATGGCGTACACATTTCTCAAAGAACTGAACGGTATGAAAATTGGAGGCTCTCTATTTGACGAAGAGGGCTCTAAAATAGTCGGCGATCTGACGGAAAAGGCTAAATCAAAAAATGTCCAGATACATTTGCCTATAGATTTCATTACAGCCAACAAGTTTGCGGAAGATGCTGATGTTGGAAGTGCAACTGTGGATTCAGGCATACCTGATGGCTGGATGGGTCTCGATATAGGCCCCCAGTCTGTAGAAAAGTTCAAGGAACCCATTGGCAGGGCGAAGATCATCGTATGGAATGGGCCCATGGGTGTCTTCGAGATGGACAAGTTTGACTCCGGAACTAAGGGCATAATGGATGCAGTTGTGGAAGCTACTACGAAAGGATGTAGAACCATTATCGGCGGAGGAGACACTGCAGCCGCTTGTGGCAAATGGAACACCCAAAACAAGGTGAGTCACGTGAGTACAGGCGGCGGTGCAAGTCTGGAGCTCCTGGAAGGCAAGGAATTGCCAGGCCTTACCGCATTGACAGATGCAGGACCTCCCAAACCTGGTGCACCAGCTGGTGGAGCTGGTGGAGCTGCTGGAGCTGGTGGAGAAGCAGGTGTCTGCGCGTGTGCCAAAAAATGAGTTGTTCTCATAATTATTTGTTGTGACATCAGTTTAAAATTGTTATGACTTTATGCTTCCATAACACTGCGTTTATTGTATTTGTCTCAGATTTATGGTTATTAAATAAAATTTGAAGATTCAGGTGTTAAATTCTTGTTATTTTGTTTACAGAGATCCTGAGATGCGGGTAGAGAGAGACAGAGAGAGAGAGAGAGAGAGAGAGAGAGAGAGAGAGAGAGAGAGAGAGAGAGAGAGAGAGAGAGAGAGAGAGAGAGAGAGAGAGAGAGAGAGAGAAAGAGCGAGCGAGGGAGAGTGAGGAAAGGGAGAAAGGAAAAAATACATTAATTTAAGTCATGACAAAATAAAAATAAGTACGACACAAACTTTCGAATTTGACAGATAAACCCAGCAATAACTATATCAAGCAATAGTTATTACTATACTTTTAAAGTAACTTTTTTTTAAAACACGTACTTCCTCCAATGTTAAGTCATATCGGACGATGAATGAAATGATGTTCAAATGAGTACAGGGTACATAGAGCTTAGAGTTACCAGACATTCATCTTTCAGGATAAGAGAAAACCTCCAACGTTAAGTCATATCGGACGATGAATGAAATGATGTTCAAATGAGTACAGGGTACAGAGAGCTTAGAGTTACCAGACATTCATCTTTCAGAATAAGAGGAAACCTCCAACGTTAAGTCATATCGGACGATGAATGAAATGATATATAAATGAGCACAGGGTACATAGAGCTTAGAGTTACCAGACATTCATCTTTCAGGATAAGAGAAAACCTCCAACGTTAAGTCATATCGGACGATGAATGAAATGATGTTCAAATGAGTACAGGGTACATAGAGCTTAGAGTTACCAGACATTCATCTTTTAGAATAAGGGAAAACCTCCAACGTTAAGTGATATCGGACGATGAATGAAATGTTGTTCAAATGAGTACAGGGTACATAGAGCTTAGAGTTACCAGACATTCATCTTTTAGAATAAGGGAAAACCTCCAACGTTAAGTCATATCGGACGATGAATGAAATGATATATAAATGAGCACAGGGTACATAGAGCTTAGAGTTACCAGACATTCATCTTTCAGGATAAGAGAAAACCTCCAACGTTAAGTCATATCGGACGATGAATGAAATGTTGTTCAAATGAGTACAGGGTACATAGAGCTTAGAGTTACCAGACATTCATCTTTCAGGATAAGGGAAAACCTCCAACGTTAAGTCATATCGGACGATGAATGAAATGATATATAAATGAGCACAGGGTACATAGAGCTTAGAGTTACCAGACATTTATCTTTTAGAATAAGGGAAAACCTCCAACGTTAAGTCATATCGGACGATGAATGAAATGTTGTTCAAATGAGTACAGGGTACATAGAGCTTAGAGTTACCAGACATTCATCTTTCAGGATAAGGGAAAACCTCCAACGTTAAGTCATATCGGACGATGAATGAAATGATATATAAATGAGCACAGGGTACATAGAGCTTAGAGTTACCAGACATTCATCTTTCAGGATAAGAGAAAACCTCCAACGTTAAGTGATATCGGACGATGAATGAAATGTTGTTCAAATGAGTACAGGGTACATAGAGCTTAGAGTTACCAGACATTCATCTTTCAGGATAAGGGAAAACCTCCAACGTTAAGTCATATCGGACGATGAATGAAATGATATATAAATGAGCACAGGGTACATAGAGCTTAGAGTTACCAGAAATTCATCTTTCAGGATAAGAGAAAACCTCCAACGTTAAGTCATATAGGACGATGAATGAAATGATGTTCAAATGAGTACAGGGTACATAGAGCTTAGAGTTACCAGACATTCATCTTTCAGGATAAGAGAAAACCTCCAACGTTAAGTCATATCGGACGATGAATGAAATGATGTTCAAATGAGTACAGGGTACATAGAGCTTAGAGTTACCAGACATTCATCTTTTAGAATAAGGGAAAACCTCCAACGTTAAGTCATATCGGACGATGAATGAAATGTTGTTCAAATGAGTACAGGGTACATAGAGCTTAGAGTTACCAGACATTCATCTTTCAGGATAAGGGAAAACCTCCAACGTTAAGTCATATCGGACGATGAATGAAATGATATATAAATGAGCACAGGGTACATAGAGCTTAGAGTTACCAGACATTCATCTTTCAGGATAAGAGAAAACCTCCAACGTTAAGTGATATCGGACGATGAATGAAATGTTGTTCAAATGAGTACAGGGTACATAGAGCTTAGAGTTACCAGACATTCATCTTTCAGGATAAGGGAAAACCTCCAACGTTAAGTCATATCGGACGATGAATGAAATGATATATAAATGAGCACAGGGTACATAGAGCTTAGAGTTACCAGAAATTCATCTTTCAGGATAAGAGAAAACCTCCAACGTTAAGTCATATCGGACGATGAATGAAATGATGTTCAAATGAGTACAGGGTACATAGAGCTTAGAGTTACCAGACATTCATCTTTCAGGATAAGAGAAAACCTCCAACGTTAAGTCATATCGGACGATGAATGAAATGATGTTCAAATGAGTACAGGGTACATAGAGCTTAGAGTTACCAGACATTCATCTTTTAGAATAAGGGAAAACCTCCAACGTTAAGTCATATCGGACGATGAATGAAATGTTGTTCAAATGAGTACAGGGTACATAGAGCTTAGACTTACCAGTTAAGGGTTAAGGGAAAACCTCCAACGTTAAGTCATATCGGACGATGAATGAAATGATGTTCAAATGAGTACAGGGTACATAGAGCTTAGAGTTACCAGACATTCATCTTTCAGGATAAGGGAAAACCTCCAACGTTAAGTCATATCGGACGATGAATGAAATGGTGTTCAAATGAGTACAGGGAACATAGAGCTTAGAGTTACCAGGCATTTAGCTTTGAGGATAAGGGAAACCCCCGAAAAAGTCTTATCCGATAAATCACACTGACCGAGATTCGATCTCGGGATCTTTTTAACGTGAGGCACACACGCAACCAAGGCGGGCAAATACATTTCGACTAAAATTTTATTACTTCTAAAGAAGATACTGTACCATTTAACCGACATATTTTGTTTCATTCAAAAATCATATTGCAAATATTAGAATAAAATATATCTTTTGTTCACATACTTTGTAAGAAGCTGCAGATTCCTCACAGAGTGATAGTTTGTAATAAATTATTATATTTTATCGTATTGCGTCACTGTTATTAGGTTCAATTTTTTACGGATCATATTGCAATGTTAACCAACTGCGTTGTTTACCTTCACTGCCAACCCAAGAATGGGAACTAATGGTTACAGCAAACCTCCTTTGGCTTTTGACTCACGAGAGGTTAGTTTGGGTTTATTTATATTAATTATCAACGCAAACTTAAACAAAAACACACGAGCGAGAATTAATCAGCGTCTTCGAAGAAATGGGGTAAAAAGTGCTAACCTAGCGGTTTTCGACATTCAGGTTGGCAGCAGCTACCATCATGCTTTGTAGCGGGCAAACTCCTATGCGTTTCAAATTGGGAAGAGTTGTGGAGACCAGCTAATCAGATGCTGTATCACACTCAGCTTTGCCAGCTTGTTGCCCCACTCCTTTTATATTTCTCTCTCTCTTTCTCGCACACTCATACAACATGCAGGTCTGCTTGGCGTAGACGTAAGGGTAAGCAAATTATATTTTACAAACTTTTACAATGATACAGTTGCCAAAATAAAAATTGGAAAAAGCATTTTCGCTAATTATGTATATTTTAAATTACTATGACTATAATTATAGTTTATGAATTACCTGTTTTTCTAATCCAATGGAACTGCCATTGGCTCATTCATATCACTGTCAATGTTACTTCCGTTAAGAGACAATTCGTCATTGTCACTGTCTTCATCGTTTGAGTCTTGCAAATTTATGATTATAGGTTCCAAGATCTCGTCACGTGCTATTTCTTTCTTAAAATCGTCTTCTTGAAGGTTTTCTGCATGCCTCACGCAGTTTTCCCAGTCCTGTTATATTACCTTGTCAATTTCTTCGTGAACAAGTCGTTCAACGTCCGTCAGTTTAAAAGTATTATTTGTGTTTGCAATTCCCCTTTTTATTCGAGCCTACACCAACTCAGTTGCATTATATTGACAGTG
The DNA here is from genome assembly GCA_030765055.1 of Mantis religiosa. NCBI lineage: Eukaryota > Metazoa > Arthropoda > Insecta > Mantodea > Mantidae > Mantis > Mantis religiosa. Next base: position 22,004,695 of record CM060957.1, read on the forward strand.
GTAAGCTGGCAGGCGTATAACCTCATGTTCCATTTCAATTGCAAGTTGATACACCTTTTCCGTGTTTTTCAACGGAAATAATCTTTGCAATAACTCATTTTTAGTTTCTGTTTCCGATTTAACCATTTAACAATTTCTTCTGCTGGCCGAATTCGGTATTTTATTTGCAATAACTGAATGTTACGGTGTATTATATATTATAATAATGCTTCCCTCTTTTAAACAATTTAAGAATCTGTTAAGAGCAATACCTGCCTTTTGACTCGCCACTAAATTCACAGCAAGAAGCTTTTGCACTATTTAACTCTTACTCTATTGTTGTGTAAATAACAACTGAATGATATTGATCTGAACTCTCCCAGGCCGCGCCGTGGCTCAGTGGTTAGACCGCTTGGCTCTCACCAAGGCGGTCCGGGTTCGATCCCAGGTGACCGCAAAGTGAGATTTGTGGTGGACAACACGGCACTGGGGTGGGTTTTCTCCGGGACCTCCGGTTCCCCCCGCCATCTCATTCCACCGGTGTTCCATCTTCATCTCATGTATCATCAGTGTCACCGCCTGCGGTGCCGTACGTAGTAAAAGCGGGCGTTAAACTCTATACATTCATTCATTCTGAACTCTCCAGAGTAGATAAACATTTCTTATCCAGCATTCATTCATAAACATAAGCATACATCATTCCACAGGCTAACAGGAAATGAAGTGTTTGCTCTTTCTCGAATTTAACACCTTGACTTATTCACAGTAATTCTTTTATCACGTCATGTCAGTAGTTTAAATTTCAGTTCTGGGTAATATATGTACATACATACATACATACATACATACATACATACATACATACATACATACATACATACATACATACATACATACATACATACATACATACATACATACATACATACATACATACATACATACATACATACATACATACATACATACATACATACATACATACATACATACATACATACATACATACATACATACATACATACATACATACATACATACATACATACATACATACATACATACATACATACATACATACATACATACATACATACATACATACATACATACATACATACATACATACATACATACATACATACATACATACATACATACATACATACATACATACATACATACATACATACATACATACATACATACATACATACATACATACATACATACATACATACATACATACATACATACATACATACATACATACATACATACATACATACATACATACATACATACATACATACATACATACATACATACATACATACATACATACATACATACATACATACATACATACATACATACATACATACATACATACATACATACATACATACATACATACATACATACATACATACATACATACATACATACATACATACATACATACATACATACATACATACATACATACATACATACATACATACATACATACATACATACATACATACATACATACATACATACATACATACATACATACATACATACATACATACATACATACATACATACATACATACATACATACATACATACATACATACATACATACATACATACATACATACATACATACATACATACATACATACATACATACATACATACATACATACATACATACATACATACATACATACATACATACATACATACATACATACATACATACATACATACATACATACATACATACATACATACATACATACATACATACATACATACATACATACATACATACATACATACATACATACATACATACATACATACATACATACATACATACATACACGCTTTTTTTAATTTTTTTTTAAAATGGGAAAACAGGAATAAAAGGTAATAGGAAAACAATAACAAGGTGTTAGGGATTTAGGTAGGGAGAAGGATGGGGCTTGGGCGGGATGTTGTTCTGGGGTGGCACTGTTTATTATTTCATCGTGGTGCTAGCTTATTTTGGACGTTGTGTGTGACTATGGTGTCCGGTACCGCGTTACGCACCCGGAGGATTGTGGGTGAGTGTTTTGGGTGGCGGCATAGCCGCGGTGTTGGCCAGGTAGCCAGTCATGACCCAGAAGGGCCCTGGCTGCGACCTGGAGATGAAGGTGACGTTGCTAAATAAGTGGTGCTGTTTTCTTAATGCTGTGGTAGTGGTTTGTCAAGATGTAGGTAATGGTCTTATTTGGATATGCCTCGTCGCGGCCAGGGGTGAGGCAGGTATCGCTTCCGCGGTGGTGGCGTCGTCTCCCGTGGGGGGTGGGCAGCTCTGCGATGCTGCCGATATGGTGATGGCATCTCTGCCTCAGGTGAAGGGCCAGCGCTGTCATTCACGGCGTGCTTGTTGGGAGTTCCATTCGGCTGTGGTGGCGTATGGTTAATGCTGATCTCTCCAGCTAACCTTTGGAGCAGAGTCCTGTTTGTGGCGGTAAGTTGGGTGAGCTCCTGAATCTGCCCTTGAAGCGTCGCGATCAGTTGGTCGACCGTGGAGGTGATGAGAGCTGCTGTTGCTTGGTGATGAGAGCTCAATGTTGTGGATATGGAGCCGCTGGTAGTAGTAACGAACTCTTCGAGGTCCCCAAGACGAGGCCCCAGGTTAAGTATCTCCGAGTGGAGATCCTGGAGGTCCTCACGCATGGGATTGGTGTTGGTGACGGCGGTGAATTTGTCCTCAATCCTGTCCAGGCGTTCGTTGAGGCGTTGTAGCTCGGTTCGAATCGTCTGAACCAGCTCGTGGGTAGGGGTGGCTACGGCTGTGGTGTGGTTTGTTGAGGGTGTCGGTCCTGCGGATGTTGCTGCGTGGTGTTTCTGCTCGGCGCTGCCGTAAACCCGCGGGAAGCTGGGGCACTGCAGCTGACCTGTGTAGTGACCGGAGCCACCACAGGTGGCGCAGAAGCGGCGGCGGTGGCGTAGATCATGCTGGCGGCAGTCTTTGGTGAGAGATCGAGCACCGCAGTAATGGCAGCGTGGCGGCGCGGTGCATGTGTTTGCCGTGTGTCCGAAGCTGCAGCAACGCCGACATGGAGCAGGTCGCTCTGTCCTGCTGGCCTCGATTCTTAAGCACTGCCCTAATAAGGGCAGGCCCTTCGTCAAGGCCCTATCGTAGTCCGCGGCGTCGGCAAACTGCAGCCTGATGAGATTTGATGGCCCTCTGTAGGTGGTTATCCGGTTGGTTCGCTGCGTGGACGGATAATGTTGTAGGGCAGCGGCGTGTATGTAGCGGATGGGCAGGTCCCGCGGTGCCCCGCGGATAACTGCTGAGCGCTGTGTCGGATGGTGCTGCATTTGCTGCGCTAAGCCGGCGAGAGGAGGTGTTGTGGGCGATTCTTCGCAAGATGGCTGCGGTGGTTGAACTGCGGCGGTAAGAGGTGTAGGCTCATCCTGCTGTTGTGACGCAGGGGAGGTTTGTGCGGTTGGCCGGGAAGGCCCGAGATCCTTTGGCGCTGCGTTGCTGGCGGTTTCCCTCTCGTCTGCCGGCAGCGGCAGAGAGAGGGGAGACGGTGTCCTAGAGCTGGTAGGCGAGTGTTGCGGCGGTGGCGGCTTATCCGGCCGCTTGGCCTTCTTCCTGGCGGTATTCTTCTTCCCCATGTTGCTACAAGGTGTTACCTCCTCGGCGTTCCTCCTGCGTCTTCGCGCTCAACACGCCAACCACTTTGAACTCTCTAGAGTAAATAGATATTAAGAACCATTCATAAACAAAGATATGATGTGACCAGACACGTTCTGCCAGAGCAGCAGGAAATTTGTTTCTTCTCGCTCGAATTGGATTATTCAAAGTAATTCTTTTATCACGTCATGTCAAACATTTACGTTTCAATTCTAAGTAATTACAAATATACGTACACGCATACATGCCAACCAATAATGATACTCATACAGTGCTTACGTCGCGATTTATTGTTATAATACAGGTAATAGTGCTTTATTTATTTGTATTAGAAAAACTATTTGAGCTAAAAATATGGGGTTTTCATGGTTATGTTAGATACATTACTCTCTACCTTCCACATGGATCAGTTGTGGCAAAATCTGAACTTTTGTCTTGGCGCGGATAGTATTTCATACAGATTGATCACGTTCATGAGATCCCGAGTTCGAATCTCGGTCAGAGTGAGTTACCTAGATATGGTTTTTCCGCGGTTTTCTCTTATCTTGAAAGACGAATGTCGGGTAACTCTAAGCTCCATGGACCCCGGACTCATTTGAGCATCATTTCACCCATTCCATTCATTGTCCGATATGACTTAATGTTGGAGCACGTAAATTACAAAATAATAATAAAAAAACACTGATTGATTAGGTTGGCGCTAGTCATACACCACTTAGCGGGAATGCAATACGGCAACACCGCAGAACTCCGATTGGTTGCTCAAGGACAAACACCTTCCCATTTGAAACAATAGTGAGATTGTCGTCGTTATCTGATCATGTAAAATAAGAACGGTTATCCTGAACTTTGGTGGCTGTCATCTTATACGAGAATGGCGGGCTGGAGCATTGTTAACAGCTGCCAACATTGCGTAATCAAACTAGCGATACTGTTATAGTTAAGGAAACTGGCGATACTTATTTATTTATTTATTTTTATTTATTTTCAGTTCAGTATAGTGTGAAATACACAAACGAACCACGTCATATGAATTTATACAGTTTAAGAACACAGCTATACAGGTTGTGTGATATAAATAGAATACTAACTTGCTTTAATAAATCCATACACACTAACAACAATAACAATAATAATAATAATAATAATAATAATAATAATAATAATAATAATAATAATAATAATAATAATAATAATAATAATAATAATAATAATAATAATAATAATAATAATAATAATAATAATAATAATAATAATAATAATAATAATAATAATAATAATAATAATAATAATAATAATAATAATAATAATAATAATAATAATAATAATAATAATAATAATAATAATAATAATAATAATAATAATAATAATAATAATAATAATAATAATAATAATAATAATAATAATAATAATAATAATAATAATAATAATAATAATAATAATAATAATAATAATAATAATAATAATAATAATAATAATAATAATAATTAATAATACTTTATTATCACCTTATGTTTTACAAGCATTGTTGAAAACAGGCAAGTCGTCAATTATATACAATTAAAGTTGCTGGTTATTTTGATATATATACAGATATTAGAAGAAACTAAAACTTAGGTGATGTTATTCTAAATGTATAATGTCTTGTACACCTAATACAATGTCTAGGTTTTAGTCATAAGTATTGTAAAATAAGAAACTAGCACTCAAACAATAAATTCTGAAGTTGTAGTCTTAGTTTAGAAATTCATCAAGTGAATAAAAAACATTATTAATTAAATATGATTTCAAGAAAAATTTGAATTTTGTTAAGTTACTAGATACTTTAACTTCTGCTGGGAGTTTGTTATATAGCTTGGCTCCCATGTAACTAGGCAACTTGTCCTAATATACAAATAGCAAAAGGTAAAGGAAATTGGCAGTAACTACTAAGGGTCTGTATTACGATCTCCGGTTGAGGGCTAACTGAGAGTTATTTCTAGAGGTAAACTAACCATCACCTCGGGTAGGGGTTAGTGAGATAACTTGGAGTTTATCTTCACACACAAAAAAGAAAATGGCGTACTTCCAGCCCAGATTGAATGTCGGCAACGATTCTCAGGATGGAATGTTGGCACAGTTTTTATTTAATAGAAGAACTAAACCAATTAGAATGCGGAAAGATAATTTCGAGGAGTGGTATGAAGTTCCGACAACGCTATCGATTGTCAAAAGAGACCACATCAGGGAATTTGGATGAGATTAGACTTCGAATCGAATTTAAGACAGAAAGGTGAGTGTTTATATAAGTATATTCAGTGATATTTTCAAGACTTCAATATACACCCAATACTTCGTAACTTCTAAATGGATCAATAAAGTTAACTGTGGGCTACTTTATTCTCATGTGATAGTGTTCCTCAAGACAGATAAAGGACAACGCCCCAGTGAACTCTGAGAATGAAAATGGAGGATGGTATAAATTTGAACTATCCTGATAATTCTTAATAAATTAAGTGTTGTTGAAAATAATGCTTTTCTAAAATGAAAACTTGATAATTTATGAGCGAATATAATTTAACATATCTAATAAAAATCGGTACTTCATTTTATTGATCAATTTTAAAATTATGATCAAAATACCTTGCGGTTTCTTCATTCTGTATAATAATATGACAATCATGAGAATAAATGGACAAGAATAACAAGATAAAAAATATGCTTTGGCAACCTTTCGCTGTGTCGGCGTATTTCAGAACTCCGCAGTTGGCAATAGCCTCCTACCGTTATGCCATTACTTACCTTAGCAAACGACTTCCACCAAAGTGTAGGTTAACTAATGGACGCCTATAAAGTGAGGATGGGTTGGGTAGACCCAGAAGAGCATCATGCTACCTCAAGTTCCTTCTCATTTAAAACAAAAAATTCTAGGTAAAAAGTCCCGAAATAAAAATCTATCAGCGGTTAACCTCTACTTAACCGAGGGTGAGCAGTCAGGCTGTACATAGCCTGCCAGCACTCGTCGGTCGGTGGGGATTCAACGTGAACAAATATCCGTTCTGTTTCAATACCACATTTATCACAGTTTAACTTGTTTCATTCATTTTTAATCTGTCTCAGATACATTAGCTTTGCCTTTTTACAAAGAACCTCACTGTTTAGGGAGTATATTTTGAAATTAGCAGAAGATAAATCTAAGGATGTACAAAGTTTTCAAAGCAGGATGACGGTATCACTTATTGTTCCCGAGCTATTAAATTTTAAAGAGGAATTTTATTACTCTGTGGCAAATGTTTCACAACGGTGTTCTAAATGCTATGCCATTTACCTGATCATAATGCAGGAGTTTGACATATAAGCCGTTTTGTTTTCTAGGCTTAGAATATACCTTTTCCTGTTAGACATGAATAATCTCTGCAAAGAGTCGAATTACCTCTACCAGAGTCAATAAGAGACAAAAACACATCATTACGTGACACTTTTGTTACTGAAAAGTAGACCTTTTACTGTTAGACATGAATAATCTCTGCAAAGAGTCGAATTATCTCAACCAGAGTCAATATGAGACAAAAACACATCATTACGCGATACTTTAGTTACTGAAAAGTAGGCCTTTTACTGTTAGATATGAATAATCTCTGCAAAGAGTCGAATTATCTCAACCAGAGTCAATATGAGACAAAAACACATCATTACATAATATTTTTGTTACTGAAAAGTAGGCCTTTTACTGTTAGATATGAATATCTTCTGCAAAGAGTCGAATTATCTCTACAAGGGTCAATATGAGACAAAACCACATCATTACGCGACACTTCTGTTACTGAAAAGTAAGCGTTTTACTGTTAGACATGAATAATATCTGCAAAGAGTTGAATTATCTCTAATACAACAGTCAATAAGAGACAAAAACACATCTTTACGTGATACTTTTGTTACTGAAAAGTAGGCCTTTTACTGTTAGACATGAATAAACTCTGCAAAGAGTCGAATTATCTCTACCAGAGTCAATAAGAGACAAAAACACATCATTACGTGACACTTTTGTTACTGAAAAGTAGGCCTTTTACTTTTAGACATGAATAATCTCTGTAAAGAGTCGAATTATCTCTACCAGAGTCAATATGAGACAAAAACACATCATTACGCGATACTTTTGTTACTGAAAAGTAGGCCTTTTACTGTTAGACATGAATAATCTCTGTAATGAGTCGAATTATCTCTACCAGAGTCAATATGCGACAAAAACACATCAGTACGCGATACTTTTGTTACTGAAAAGTAGGCCTTTTACTGTTAGACATGAATAATCTCTGCAAAGAGTCGAATTATCTCTACCAGAGTCAATATGAGACAAAAACACATCGTTACGCGATACTTTTGTCACTGAAAAGTAGACCTTTTACTGTTAGACATGAATAATCTCTGCAAAGAGTCGAATTATCTCTACCAGAGTCAATATGAGACAAAAACACATTATTACGCGATACTTTTGTCACTGAAAAGTAGACCTTTTACTGTTAGACATGAATAATCTCTGTAAAGAGTCTAATTATCTCTACCAGAGGCAATATGAGACAAAAACACATCATTACGCGATACTTTTGTCACTGAAAAGTAGACCTTTTACTGTTAGACATGAATAATCTCTGCAAAGAGTCGAATTATCTCTACCAGAGTCAATAAGAGACAGAAACACATTATTACGCGATACTTTTGTTACTGAAAAGTAGATCGTTTACTCTTAGACATGAATAATCTCTGCAAAGAGTCGAATTATCTCTACCAGAGTCAATAAGAGACAAAAACACATTATTACGCGATACTTTTGTTACTGAAAAGTAGATCGTTTACTCTTAGACATGAATAATCTCTGTAAAGAGTCGAATTATCCCTACCATAGTCAATATACCAGGTCAAACAGAAGAATGGAGTTAAAATTTGCGAGACAAAAACAGAACGCCTACCCTAATATAGGGTCAAAGACATTTGACTATCGATTACCTCGTAGATGGCTTAGCCGATGTTCAATTTTTCTATAGTTATCTGAAAAACAAGAAACAAACGAAAGGTGACTTGCGACAGCAAACTAAGATTAGTAATTGGACGTTCTTCTCGAATTTCTTCAGGTATGAAACTTTAGTCGCCTGAATCACTCATTTTGACATACAGTTTAGCATTTGTTATTTTTCCATCACCATAGTTACAATTCTACGCTCTTCAAAGCTTCCAATATCATGTTACATCTAGTAAAAGCATCAATTCTAAATATTTTGTAAAACAACGATTTTTCTTGGGGAACGGATAAAATTACGAATAGGACTAACCAGGTTTGATGTTTATCATGCTCTCTGAGCTAACGCCTCGGGCGTCAAATGATTTCACTCGCTAATAAACATAAACTTACCTCTTAAGTCCCATAAATAGTTATTATTGCACGCGACTCGCGTATATTTTTAACTAAAATCCTTCTAATATTTTCGTGCCTATTAAAAGCTCACAATAATTACAGAATTTCAGGACATTTTCATTTGTTTACATTTAGTAATTGAAATGAGGTTTTTTCAAGGCCCGGTTGTGTTGGCTTTTGAGGCAGAGAAGAGTGTATACTATCTTTAGCGCCCGTCTTGTCTACACCCCCAAAAGAATGTTCACCACGTGCCAGGATGTCATACCATATATCTTGGACGCACCTGGTATCTCATTATTTTACTGCGACAATATTGTTTTCCCAGCCGTGGCGCGACGCGCGGCGGGATCATGGAGGTCAAAAGGTGACGCGCAAACAAAAGAAGTTTACACGGAAACCGATCGTCACGTGTAATGTCAATCTTTTGCTGTTTAGTTTACAAAGTTCCCACAGGAAGTTCGCACATCTTGCAACATTCTCATGCGGATTGAGGGAATACCAACTCTTTTTTTTTTTTTTTTTTTTTTTTCATATTACTTGGTTGATCAGCTATGCAAGCTATTGATAAATTACATATAAATACTCCTAAAAGTATTCGTCTAATCATAGTACATAGAATATAACAAGCACAATCAGAAAAATATAGATAAGAAACGAACTTTAACTATTTCCTTACATCGGTTGATATCTAGATTTAAAGATAAAACATAATTTGGGTTCATATTTTGCTTAATTAGTAAACAGTTCTACGTTATTTAAGGTCATATCCCATTTGATGTCAAACAAGTATTCGTGTAGTAAACAAGATCCCAGATATGGTGCCTCACTTCTGTTTTCTTATGTAGTTGTGTTTCATCCACTGTCGTTGACAGTTCCATCTCTGTTTTCAAAATCGTTGACTGCTATTTAAGTAATATGGGTCGAAAACATCGTGAACCTACAAAAGAAGAGAGAGAAATTTGCATCAGATTACTTAAAAAAGGAAAATCTATTCAAGAAATTGGAGAAATCTTTGGAAGACATACCAGTACAGTGAAGACTATTATATATAGGTTTGATGAGAACAGAACTTACGAAAAACAATCAAGAAGCGTTCGTGCTGCAGTTCTATCCGAGATGGAGAAAGGAGAGTTACTTAGAGAAGTCAAGAAAAATCCTAAACTAAGGGCTCCAAAACTTGCTATTGCAGTTCAGGCCACACAGGAAAGTCTGTTTCAGCACAAACAATAAGAAACGTGCTTTATGAAGCTGAGTATGGAGACCGAACAGCCCGTAGTAAACCATACATCAGTAAAATCAACAGAAAGAAGCAAGTTGCTTTTGACAAAAGAACATAAATATGATTGGTTTGATTTCTGGAAGAAGGCTGCATTTACTGACGAGAGTCAATTTGAGCTCTTTAAGTCAAAAGACCGAGTAATAGTGTGGAGAAAAAAAGAACTGTGAGCTTTAGGAGAAAAAATATAACAGCTTCAGTTAAACATGGAGGCGGTTCAGTACTTGTCTGGGGCTGCGTGAGTGCAAAAGTTGTGAGGAATTTGTGTTTTATTGATGGAGTAATGAACCATAAGGTTTATATAAACATCCTGAAAGCACATTTGTCCAGAAGTGTGAATGTTATGGGTCTTTCTGAGGATAATGAGATAATGATCCAAGACACACAGCTCTATGGCTGTAGTATAATACTCCACGATGAATGAGGACACTGCCGTAATCCCCAGACATGAATCCAATAGAGAATTCGTGGGGTATACTGGACAAAAATATTAGTAATTATCAGATATTTAATATAAAGCATTTAAAGAACGCTCTAATAGAGGAATGACGTAAAATGACAGTGGAAACAACACAATCTTTGGTGAAATCCATGCCAAGGAGAATACAAGAGATTATAAAGAGGAATGGAGGGCCCACTAAGTACTAACATTCTACATCATTTTCAGTATGCAGACGAATACTTATTGTGCATCCCACTTTTACTTTTAAATGTTTAACCATGTTTATATGAATACACCCTCATGTAATTTACAACCTCCTGTCCCCGCTGTAATATATTCTAATCATTTTCCACTATCCATACATCCTTAAACATAAACACATGCATTAGTCGAATACTTTTTGGAGTAACTGTATCACTTTGACTATACTTAAAGTCTACTGTATTCCCTTGTAACTACAATAAGATAATGTTTATCTTGAAGTAGATAGAGCAAAAAGTGTTTGTACAAGAGTAGAGAAAGTCATGTATATAAAACATTTGACTATACTTAAAGTCTACTTTATTCCCTCGTAACTACAATAAGATAATGTTTATCTTGAAGTAGATAGAGCAATAAGTGTTTGTACAAGAGCAGAGAAAGTCATGTGTATAAAACATTTGACTATCACTTAAAGTCTACTGTATTCCCTTGTAACTACAATAAGTTAATGTTTATCTTGGAGTAGATAGAGCAATAAGTGTTTGTACAAGAGTAGAGAAAGTCATGTATATAAAACATTTGACTATCACTTAAAGTCTACTGTATTCCCTTGTAACTACAGTAAGATAATGTTTATCTTAAAGTGGATAGAGCAATAAGTGTTTGTACAAGAGTAGAGAAAGTCATGTATATAAAAGATTTGACTATCACCTAAAGTCTACTGTATTCCCTTGTAACTACAATAAGGTAATGTTTATCTTGAAGTAGATGGAGCAATAAGTGTTTGTACAAGAGTAGAGAAAGTCATGCATATAAAACATTTGACTATCACCTAAAGTCTACTGTATTCCCTTGTAACTACAATAAGATAATGTTTATCTTGAAGTGGATAGAGCAATAAGTGTTTGTACAAGAGTAGAGAAAGACATGTATATAAAACATTTGACTATCACCTAAAGTCTACTGTATTCCCTTGTAACTACAATAAGGTAATGTTTATCTTGAAGTGGATAGAGCAATAAGTGTTTGTACAAGAGCAGAGAAAGACATGTATATAAAACATTTGACTATCACTTAAAGTCTACTGTATTCCCTTGTAACTACAAGAAGATAATGTTTATCTTGAATTAGATAGAGCAATAAGTGTTTGTACAAGAGTAGAGAAAGTCATGTATATAAAACATTTGACTATCACTTAAAGTCTACTGTATTCCCTTGTAACTACAATAAGATAATGTTTATCTTGAAGTAGATAGAGCAATACGTGTTTGTACAAGAGTAGAGAAAGTCATGCATATAAAACATTTGACTATCACTTAAAGTCTACTGTATTCCCTTGTAACTACAATAAGATAATGTTTATCTTGAAGTAGATAGAGCAATAAGTGTTTGTACAAGAGTAGAGAAAGTCATGCATATAAAACATTTGACTATCACTTAAAGTCTACTGTATTCCCTTGTAACTACAATAAGATAATGTTTATCTTGAAGTAGATAGAGCAATAAGTGTTTGTACAAGAGTAGAGAAAGTCATGTATATAAAACATTTGACTATCACTTAAAGTCTACTGTATTCCCTTGTAACTACAATAAGGTAATGCTTATCTTGAAGTAGATAGAGCAATAAGTGTTTGTACAAAAGTAGAGAAAGTCATGTATATAAAACACTTGACTATCACTTAAAGTCTACTGTATTCCCTTGTAACTACAATAAGATAATGTTTATCTTGAAGTAGATAGAACAATAAGTGTTTGTACAAGAGTAGAGAAAGTCATGTATATAAAACATTTGACTATCACTTAAAGTCTACTGTATTCCCTTGTAACTACAATAAGATAATGTTTATCTTGAGGTAGATAGAGCAATAAGTGTTTGTACAAGAGTAGAGAAAGTCATGTATATAAAACATTTGACTATTACTTAAAGACTACTGTATTCCCTTGTAACTACAATAAGATAATGTTTATCTTGAAGTAGATAGAGCAATAAGTGTTTGTACAAGAGTAGAGAAAGTCATGTATATAAAACATTTGACTATCACTTAAAGTCTACTGTATTCCCTTGTAACTACAATAAGATAATGTTTATCTTGAAGTAGATAGAGCAAAAAGTGTTTGTACAAGAGTAGAGAAAGTCATGTATATAAAACATTTGACTATACTTAAAGTCTACTTTATTCCCTCGTAACTACAATAAGATAATGTTTATCTTGAAGTAGATAGAGCAATAAGTGTTTGTACAAGAGCAGAGAAAGTCATGTGTATAAAACATTTGACTATCACTTAAAGTCTACTGTATTCCCTTGTAACTACAATAAGTTAATGTTTATCTTGGAGTAGATAGAGCAATAAGTGTTTGTACAAGAGTAGAGAAAGTCATGTATATAAAACATTTGACTATCACTTAAAGTCTACTGTATTCCCTTGTAACTACAGTAAGATAATGTTTATCTTAAAGTGGATAGAGCAATAAGTGTTTGTACAAGAGTAGAGAAAGTCATGTATATAAAAGATTTGACTATCACCTAAAGTCTACTGTATTCCCTTGTAACTACAATAAGGTAATGTTTATCTTGAAGTAGATGGAGCAATAAGTGTTTGTACAAGAGTAGAGAAAGTCATGCATATAAAACATTTGACTATCACCTAAAGTCTACTGTATTCCCTTGTAACTACAATAAGATAATGTTTATCTTGAAGTGGATAGAGCAATAAGTGTTTGTACAAGAGTAGAGAAAGACATGTATATAAAACATTTGACTATCACCTAAAGTCTACTGTATTCCCTTGTAACTACAATAAGGTAATGTTTATCTTGAAGTGGATAGAGCAATAAGTGTTTGTACAAGAGCAGAGAAAGACATGTATATAAAACATTTGACTATCACTTAAAGTCTACTGTATTCCCTTGTAACTACAAGAAGATAATGTTTATCTTGAATTAGATAGAGCAATAAGTGTTTGTACAAGAGTAGAGAAAGTCATGTATATAAAACATTTGACTATCACTTAAAGTCTACTGTATTCCCTTGTAACTACAATAAGATAATGTTTATCTTGAAGTAGATAGAGCAATACGTGTTTGTACAAGAGTAGAGAAAGTCATGTATATAAAACATTTGACTATCACTTAAAGTCTACTGTATTCCCTTGTAACTACAATAAGATAATGTTTATCTTGAAGTAGATAGAGCAATACGTGTTTGTACAAGAGTAGAGAAAGTCATGCATATAAAACATTTGACTATCACTTAAAGTCTACTGTATTCCCTTGTAACTACAATAAGATAATGTTTATCTTGAAGTAGATAGAGCAATAAGTGTTTGTACAAGAGTAGAGAAAGTCATGCATATAAAACATTTGACTATCACTTAAAGTCTACTGTATTCCCTTGTAACTACAATAAGATAATGTTTATCTTGAAGTAGATAGAGCAATAAGTGTTTGTACAAGAGTAGAGAAAGTCATGTATATAAAACATTTGACTATCACTTAAAGTCTACTGTATTCCCTTGTAACTACAATAAGGTAATGCTTATCTTGAAGTAGATAGAGCAATAAGTGTTTGTACAAAAGTAGAGAAAGTCATGTATATAAAACACTTGACTATCACTTAAAGTCTACTGTATTCCCTTGTAACTACAATAAGATAATGTTTATCTTGAAGTAGATAGAACAATAAGTGTTTGTACAAGAGTAGAGAAAGTCATGTATATAAAACATTTGACTATCACTTAAAGTCTACTGTATTCCCTTGTAACTACAATAAGATAATGTTTATCTTGAGGTAGATAGAGCAATAAGAGTTTGCACGAGAGTAGGGAAAGTCATGTGAGTGCAACAGAGATTGTGAAAGAGTGTCGGTGCATAATTAGTCATGCTCCCGGCGAAGTTCTTGTTCTCAAAAACAAAAGGAGGAAGCTGAGATAAGAAACAAACGTTCCGGCAAGGCAGCCATCCGTGGAATTAGGCCTCCACCATTGTCTGTCTCTCATTTGTTGCATAGATTTATTAAACGTACTTCACATCCCTTTCTTTCTGCGCTATTCTGCAAACAAAACACAGTGGCAACCTGGTCGTGTAACACGCACAGCTTTTAACTTATGTTTTCAAATTCTCTAATATTTCTTTCCTCATAATTGGCTTCTACCTTGTGTTTGTAAATTAACGGAACCTCTATTTCACATACAACACAGCACTCTCTCCTCACTCACACCGTTTCACTACTCATACTCTTGTACAAGAAGTTTGCAGTTTCAGAATTGGTGGCGAAGTGTGCAATGAAGCGCTCGAATGCCGCTTCCTCAAGAATTTCAGGAGAAAAAGAAGAAGAATTAGAAAATTCATGCCAAACTATGTTTTATTGGTTCTGCATACAATTTCATAATATCCGCGGTAGTGCGGACAATTTGACAGCTTCGTACATTCGAGAGACCAATTCCGCGAGCTCATTCAATACCGTATTTACGCATTCGTAACCTTTAATACCGTACTTCGTAGGTTCCCGAAAACAATCGCGACTAATAGGAAATTCTGGTCAAATTTCAGTTATTACCAAAAGTATGTGAATTAATACTTTCTCCATGTTAGATTAACAGTTCATGTGGTGTGGGGTCAGGGAACGTCTAAATGGAGAGTAGTCTAAATGTAGTGTGAGCAGGATCGACGTGTGACTATACAATAGAAAGAGTACTAAAGAGTAGCCTTAGTTCTTTGAGTTTTTATTCTCTCTTATTTTAATGAAAATAATCATTTGGAGCTTCCCTTGCTTTGAAAGTCACACCTCGCTACTGGACCTACATGTGACTGTACAACAGAAAGAGTACTGAAGAGTAGCCTTAGTTCTTTCAGTCATTATTCTCTGTTATTTTAATGAAAATTATTATTTGGAGCTTCCCTTGTTTTGAAAGTCACACCTCGCTACTGGACCTACGTGTGTCTGTACAATAGAAAGAGTACTGAAGAATAGCCTTAGTTCTTTCAGTCATTATTCTCTCTTATTTTAATGAAAATTATTATTTGGAGCTACCCTCGCTTAGAAAGTCACACCTCGCTGCTGGACCTACATGTGACTGTACAATAGAAAGAGTACTGAAGAGTAGCCTTAGTTCTTTCAGTCATTATTCTCTCTTATTTTAATGAAAATTATTATTTGGAGCTTCCCTCGCTTTGAAAGTCACACCTCGCTGCTGGACCTACGTGTGACTGTACAATAGAAAGAGTACTGAAGAGTAGCCTTAGTTCTTTCAGTCATTATTCTCTGTTATTTTAATGCATTTTATTATATAGAGCTTCCATCGCTTTGAAAGTCACGCCTCGATACTGGACCTACGTGTGACTGTACAATAGAAAGAGTACTGAAGAGTAGTCGTAGTTCTTTCAGTCATTATTCTCTCTTATTTTAATGAAAATTATTATTTGGAGCTTCCCTTGTTTTGAAAGTCACACCTCGCTACTGGACCTACGTGTGACTGTACAGTAGAAAGAGTAATGAATAATGGCCTTAGTTCCTTGAGTCATTATTCTCTCTTATTTCAATGAAAATTGTTATTTTCAGCTTCCCTCGCTTTGAAAGTCACACCTCGCTACTGGACCTACGTGTGACTGTACAATAGAAAGAGTAATGAATAATGGCCTTAGTTACTTGAGTCATTATTCTCTCTTATTTTAATGCATTTTATTATATAGAGCTTCCATCGCTTTGAAAGTCACGCCTCGTTACTGGACCTACGTGTGACTGTACAATAGAAAGAGTACTGAAGAGTAGTCGTAGTTCTTTCAGTCATTATTCTCTCTTATTTTAATGCATTTTATTATATAGAGCTTCCATCGCTTTGAAAGTCACGCCTCGTTACTGGACCTACGTGTGACTGTACAATAGAAAGAGTACTGAAGAGTAGTCGTAGTTCTTTCAGTCATTATTCTCTGTTATTTTAATGCATTTTATTATATAGAGCTTCCATCGCTTTGAAAGTCACGCCTCGTTACTGGACCTACGTGTGACTGAACAATAGAAAGAGTACTGAAGAGTAGTCGTAGTTCTTTGAGTCATTATTCTCTCTTATTTTAATGCATTTTATTATATAGAGCTTCCATCGCTTTGAAAGTCACGCCTCGTTACTGGACCTACGTGTGACTGTACAATAGAAAGAGTACTGAAGAGTAGTCGTAGTTCTTTGAGTCATTATTCTCTCTTATTTTAATGCATTTTATTATATAGAGCTTCCATCGCT
Source organism: Mantis religiosa (assembly GCA_030765055.1). Classification (NCBI taxonomy): domain Eukaryota; kingdom Metazoa; phylum Arthropoda; class Insecta; order Mantodea; family Mantidae; genus Mantis; species Mantis religiosa. The sequence continues at coordinate 22,021,904 of CM060957.1, forward strand.
TTGAAAGTCACGCCTCGTTACTGGACCTACGTGTGACTGTACAATAGAAAGAGTACTGAAGAGTAGTCGTAGTTCTTTCAGTCATTATTCTCTCTTATTTTAATGCAATTTTCTATATAGAGCTTCCATCGCTTTGAAAGTCACGCCTCGTTACTGGACCTACGTGTGACTGAACAATAGAAAGAGTACTGAAGAGTAGTCGTAGTTCTTTGAGTCATTATTCTCTCTTATTTTAATGCATTTTATTATATAGAGCTTCCATCGCTTTGAAAGTCACGCCTCGTTACTGGACCTACGTGTGACTGTACAATAGAAAGAGTACTGAAGAGTAGTCGTAGTTCTTTCAGTCATTATTCTCTCTTATTTTAACGCAAATTATTATCTGGAGCCTCCCTCGCTTTGAAAGTCACGCCTCGCTACTGGACCTACGTGTGACTGAACAATAGAAAGAGTACTGAAGAGTAGTCGTAGTTCTTTGAGTCATTATTCTCTCTTATTTTAATGCATTTTATTATATAGAGCTTCCATCGCTTTGAAAGTCACGCCTCGTTACTGGACCTACGTGTGACTGTACAATAGAAAGAGCACTAAAGAATAGCCTTAGTTCTTTGAGTCATTATTCTCTCTTATTTTAATGAAAATTATTATTTGTAGCTTCCCTCAATTTGAAAGTGACGCCTCGCTACTGGACCTACGTGTGACTGTACAATAGAAAGAGTACTGAAGAGTAGCCTTAGTTCTCTGAGTCATTATTCTCTCTTATTTTAATGAAAATTATTATTTGAAGCTTCCCTTCCTTTGAAACGCACGCCTCGCTACTAGACCTACTTGTGACTGTACAATAGAAAGAGTACTAAAGAGTAGCCTTAGTTGTTTGAGTCATTATTCTCTCTTATTTTAATGGAAATTATTATTTTGAGCTTCCCTCGCTTTGAACGTCACGCCTCGTTACTGGACCTATGTGTGACTGTACAATAGAAAGAGTACTAAAGAGCAGCCTTAGTTCTTTGAGTCATTATTCTCTCTTATTTTAATGAAAATGGTTATTTTCAGCTTCCCTCGCTTTGAAAGTCACGCATCGTCACTGGTTTCCAGTAAGTGAAATTACCAAATAAGTGTAATTCTGGTTTTTGAAATGAAACTTCTAAAACAAACATTCCTTTAGAAACATATGCCACATCAGTTAATACTAAACTGTATTACAAATAACCAAATACACGGAATTTTCGACCCTACGTTTCAGGAAGCAATAAAGTGGATTAGACATAGAGAAGTAATTAGGCAAGAAATACTTTACTGCTACAGTTCGAGATTATATCGATTACAAGCAACCACTCCGTGCCATCTGTTGGGATGCAAGAGAACTACTTGCAAACTTTGTTTAATTCCTTACATTGTTTGAGAATTGTATCGTTAAATACTCCACATATGCCATGTAGAAGTGACAATTAAAGGGAAATAAATGTAGTTACTGACAAAACGTACTTCTATTGGTCTTTTTAATCGATTGTATCTCACATTTCATGGTACATATATTTGGAATGCAGTGGGCTAAGGTGACGTTCGAGCTTTGCTCTGTGATGGCTTTGGAATAACTCTCCATAAATATCGGTTTGAAATATTCTGATGCATATATTCACTTGTCTACAATCTTATTCTTCTTGTTAATACATGTCCAATTCTCATTTATATAGGAGGGCTGCTCAATAAAGAATGATCATAATTTGTTGCACTAAAATTCAATATTATTATACTCTGTTAGCTTAATGTGAAACAAACACACCGTAGTAGTTTCATTGTTGGTACTCCTGGTTCCCGCCTGTAAGAATCAAGCAAGTTCAGACATGTTCGGTATCGCCTACCGCTGCAATGGAGGTAACACGTGAGGAACAATATGCGGCTTTGAAATTCTGCTTTCGTCTCAACAAATTTTCAGTTGAGGGCTATACATTGTTACAGGAGGCCTATGGAGAGTCTGTTCTTCCCTACAGCACAGCTCGAAGGTGCTTTAAAATGTTTAAAGAGGGGAGACAATCAATTTCAGAGAAAGGTGGATCCGGTGCTCCAGTTACTGCTCTTACGGAAGAAAACATCAACACTGCTGCTGCCATTGTGAGAGAGGATCGACGAATTACCTTAAGATCACTTTGTGAAATACTGAACATTTCATTGGGTGCCACCTACACGTTGGAGACAGAAACATTACACATGAGACGTGTTTGTGCGCGATGGGTTCCAAGACTGTTGATTCCCGAACAAAAGGACATTCGCATGCAGGTCTGCATGCAGTTAAAGTTGATGTTAGAGGAAGATCTGGAGTTTCTTTCAAACGTAATCACTGCTGATGAAACTTGCCTACATCATTTTGATCCTGAGAGCAAACAGCAAAGCTCAGTGTGGAAATCTCCTTCATCACCAACACCCAAAAAAGAAAAGTGATATTCATGGAATGGTTTATCAGCATGTTGTATCTGCACACACATCAGTAACTGGACAATACTACAGGGATGTCCTGGTCCGCCTCGGTAGCGTAGATGGTAGCCTGTCTACCTCACGTTCAAGAGGTCCCAAGTTCGAATCTCGGTCAGGGTGAGTTCATAGATTAGATTTTTCCGGGGTTTTCCCTTATCCTTAAAGACGAATATCGGGTAACTCTAAGCTCTATGGAGCGTGGACTCATTTGAGCATCATTTCACCCAATTCATTCACCGTCCGATATGACTTAACGTTGGAGGACGTAAATTACAAAAAAAAAAAAAAAAAAAAAAAAAAAAGTGTCCTGAAAACATTGCAAGTCCATATCAGGCGCAAAAGACCACATTTCCTTGAAGCAGGCTGGATGCTGCACCAGGATAATGCGCGGCCGCATATTGTGAATGTTGTTGCTGAATATCTTGCAAAACTTAACGTGAAGTGCATCTCTCAGCCTCCCTATAGTCCGGAATTAGCCCCATGTGACTTTTTTCTATTCCCTAACTTGTAGAAGCGCCTTCGTGGGAGGTATTATCCATCATCAGAAGCAGTGGTGAAGGCTGCGGAGGCTATTTTGAAGGATCTCTCAAAAATGATTTCCAGCAAGTCTTTGAAGACTGGCAGAAACGCTGGGAAAAGTGCATCGCATACAGGGGAGACTATTTTGAGAAGGACCATCAAAATTAAGAGGATGAGTAAGGGTACGTTGTCAAAAAGAATTGTGATCATTCTTTATTGATCCGTCCTCATATATTCTATTCCCGATACACCTCGTTTGTCATGAAAGTAGATGATGTTTTAATCAATAAAGTACAAAATAATGAACATTTTACCCATGTAAAGGGGACGGGGAGGTTCTGAAAGTTACTTTGGTTAGGATCCACAGCTTTTAGTCATGCACACAGCATTAGATATGATCAAAGGACTAATCAGCCATCTGCAAACAGGTAGGCAGGCACCAAACCATCTGGCTGTATTAAATATTTAAGCAAGTGCGATGAGGAGGAGGAGGGACGTAATGAAATGGAGTGGGGCAATGCCCCGTGGGACATGGGGACTAATCCTAACAACTTACTCGGTCAACAGATGGTCCACAGTTGTGCCACCAAACGCGAAAAATTCGTCTTGCATTGTTAATAGCTAGGGACAAGCTTTTACGTTATTTGTCACAAACATGTTCACTACAGAGCAATTTAAACAATGTTTTATGTATGTATACACTATAAATGAATATTATTCGACGAGAGAGTGAAATCTACAACTTAAGATTACAAAGAATAATCGTACGAACAATAATGACGCAAAAACCAAAATATGATTACAGCAGCACAAGTGGTGTATGCTGAAAATACTTTACGGAGCATTGCAGTGTTCTGAAGTGTTGCATTTGTTAGATAATGCTAATTGAACTAACAATTTTTGTTAAAATAGAGACGCCTTAAGACATTCTTTTTTCATTGTTGGTTAGAACATAATGTAACGCGAGCGCTGGAACACCCTGTGAAGCAGCTGGGAGCGGGAGTTGGGGGAGGTCCGTGTGAGCCACACCTCCCCCTCGTCTGTGGTGACAAGGCGGCGGTCGGGAGAAAAAACATGCTCGTGCCGTCTGTTTCCTTACACCTGGTTCTCGATCTTTCTGTTACTGGAACAATCCTGTAAACACCAGAAGTCGGCGATATTCCTATATAAAGGGGGGTTACAGACGGAGAGAGTTGAGTAGAGTTGGTCAGTTAGTGAGTGAGGAGACAGTCGCAGTTCTTGGTGTAAGAGTTAGTCAGTGACGTGTTAATGAACGAGAAGATTGTGCAACGGAAGACTGTACGTAACTGGTATGTGCATCGGAGTTTATGTAATCGCGAGTACAAGTGAAATTGTAACGGACGAACTGGTGAATTGTAATTGTGTGCAGCAAGTAATTCTGTGTAATTGGCAAGAGTTTAACCGTAAGTCGGTGGAAATAAAGAACATCTTTGAGTGGTGAAATTGGACTTTTCATTTCACGAACCCACAAAGTCACAATAATGGTTTGCAGCATGTCTTTGAAGACTGACAAAAACGCTGGGACATGTACATCGCATTCAGGGGAGACTATTTTGAGAAGGACCATCAAAATTATGAGGATGAGTAAATGTACGTAGTCAAAAAGAATTGTGATCATTCTTTATTAAACAGCCCTTGTATATAGAAGATAGTTTGGTTGTGAAGTTGTTGCGTGCACAGAACACATTCCGTGTTTGTTGCCAAGCAACGACAAACCACCATAAAACAGTAAGCATATGTGTAATATTTGTTTAATATTAAATGCTTTGCTAAGTTTCCTTTGCAGCAGTTTTTTTTATTTATCCATATTTATGAACCCTATTTTACACAGTGGTATATTAGGGTTATAGTTGATACATAAAAATACACAATTTTAAAAAGAATATTTTAAATACTAGAAGGGAGAAAATATGTTATAATCTGATGCATATTAATTTAAACTATTTCAGACGTTTAAACACTGAGTTTATAAACATCATGAAGTACTTATACTGTTGTGGCTTCATTAGCAAAGATGTGAGCGGAGCAGAAAATGCAGTTCCTAGAGAGTCTAGCTTGAATATTAATTCTTGTCTTTCTCTCCAGAAAATGGGACAACAGAAAAGTAGACGAACCACAGTTTGAAATTCTTCACCACACATGCACTTGGGGTTAGATGTTAAGTGAAAAAGTGATAAGTATCCACCAAATTTACCATGTCCACTTAAAAATTGTGTCAAAACAAAATTTGGTACAAGAGTTTCACATTTTCCTCTGTCATATACACTAGGGAAAAATAATGTTTTTGTTAAACTTCCATTTGGAGTTGTTAGCCATTGTTGGTTCCATTCTTCAAGAATATGTTGATGTATTATTCTCCTTACAGTAGAAATAGGACATAAAGAGTATGTCACAGGAAGATTGGATTCTGCAGCCTTCTTAGCCAAGCAATCAGCTCTCTCGTTACCTAAAATTCCACTGTGTCCTTTAACCCATCCCATGCAAATATGTCCTGGATGGTTTTGAAGCAAGGTTCTGATTTCATATGCTAATGAATTTAAATTGTATTTATCATTAATAGCGAGTAGAGCTGATTGTGAATCACTGTTCCCATTAACAGTACACCATTTTATAGCTTCTTTAATTGCTAAGAGCTCCGACTGGAATACAGAACATTCAGGTGACAATTTAAACATGGAGTGAGTTAGTTCCGTTTGGTTTTCAAAAACAACAAAAGCACATCCTACTGCAGATATATTATCTTCAAATTGGTAACACGAACCATCTGTATATATGTAATAATCATGAAAATTACATATTTCCTTTAAACAGGTTACAAAACTTGATGGGTGTCCTGCTGTGGTACGATGCTCCGGGATTTGTAGTTTTAATTGAGACAGATAAGACGCACATTCACGTTCATGTCTTAAATTCGTAATAGTTGCTGTTGATAAACAAGTGAGAGCCAAATGTTCGAAGGTAGCTATAATCTGAGCTGCTTCAGTGAAGATTGTACGATATCCTCGAATTATGCGAAGGAGGAATCCCCTTTGAATTTGTGCAAGTTTTTTAACTGCCCATTTTTTATTAAGAACATCCTGGAATGCAGATACACCATACAAAATTAGGGGCACTACAGCACCTTGATATATAATTTTAAGAATACTAGAATTCAGACCCCAGGTTGGTCTTCTTGTTGCGAGCGCACCAAGGAGTTTGCTGGCTCTTTGAGAAATTTAATATTTTGTAAAAGAGGCTTTTAAAATAATGAATTACCTACATTATCGTTTACATTATTTACCTACGTCTCCAGACAATGTAGTCAATATATTCAGCACCGTTATTCAAAATAAGCTTATAAAATGTTATAAATATAATTATATTATAAATATAATATAAGTTTGTACCTAACTAAACTTCACCATTTATCCAACATTTACTATATTTAAATTTTTGCTAAGTTTCATCATGAAGAGAGGTGAGCGCTGACAGGCAGTTCAATCTGTTCTTCTACTGTTCTATTAACAAAGAAGAATTTCCCTGTCAATTCTCTGCCCTCTATTTTAATTTCAAAGAAGTGATCCTTGACTTCAGAAAGTCTCAAAACCTGCTTATCGGGTAAAAGGACTATGTCGAATTTCGGGGTGGAATACATTGCCAAAGTGGTACAGAAAATATAAATATACAAAACATTAGTAAAACTAAATCAGTAGATAAGTAGCTAAACTATGCTTTCGGTTGGTAGCACTGAGACAAGCAAAAACACACAAATTCTCTAGATCTTGCACGTAAGTATTTAAGGAAGGTAAAAGCTCGGCCCTTTGTGTTACGTGTAGCAAAGCAGATTTATGATTCACTACAGTAAAACAAGGAAGGACAAACAGATACCTACACAAGTTCTCCATCAACAACTGAATTGGGAGTTAAAGCGAACGAGAGATTGCAATTTGTGCAACACCATGTCACTTACAGATAAAGAAAAACACGCGACTGTGGTCTAAACGTAGTGCCTAGCACATTCAGCCAACAATTTGATTTAGGAATTACACTGCAAATATACGTTTTAGAACTCCTTTTTAGAAAATGATCAGCTAAACAAGAATTTATTTCTTAAATTCAGCTTTTCCAACGATGGAACTCAAAAACATCCAATAATAACCCCGCCATAGCCTACAAACAGGAAATATTCCTCGAAAATCTTAATTTAATAAAGGGGTCTCTAAAAATTTGTATTAATATAAATTAAAACGCTACATATCAAGAAAATACCAACATCACAAACTTATTTTACATGCAAAATGGTATGAAAATATTTATTTTCTCAACAATAGACGATAATTTAATGGCAAACTTGAATTTTCTGTCAATGTTCTCAGAAGTTCTCTTCATTCTGACTAAATTTTGTATAACTCATAAACTGTAAGAGAAAGACAAAATATTACTGCAGGCCTTGTCAAAACACACACTTTATGCCAAATAAACACTTCATACACAGTTTTTTTTTTTAAATTTACATCCTCCAACGCCGTCATATCGGACGATGAATGAAATGATGTTCAAATGAGTACAGGGTACATAGAGCTTAGAGTTACCAGACATTCATCTTTCAGGATAAGAGAAAACCTCCAACATTAAGTCATATCGGACGATGAATGAAATGATGTTCAAATGAGTGCAGGGTACATAGAGCTTAGAGTTACCAGACATTCATCTTTCAGGATAAGAGAAAACCTCCAACATTAAGTCATATCAGACGATGAATGAAATGATGTTCAAATGAGTACATGGTACATAGAGCTTAGAGCTACCAGACATTCATCTTTCAGGATAAGAGAAAACCTCCAACGTTAAGTCATATCGGACGATGAATGAAATTATGTTCAAATGAGTACAAGGTACATAGAGTTTAGAGTTACCAGACATTCATCTTTCAGGATAAGAGAAAACCTCCAACGTTAAGTCATATCAGACGATGAATGAAATGATGTTCAAATGAGTACATGGTACATAGAGCTTAGAGTTACCAGACATCTTTCAGGGTAAGAGAAAACCTCCAACGTTGTCATATCGGACGATGAATGAAATGATGTTCAAATGAGTACATGGTACATAGAGCTTAGAGTTACCAGACATCTTTCAGGGTAAGAGAAAACCTCCAACGTTAAGTTATATCGGACGATGAATGAAATGATATTCAAATGAGTACAGGGTACATAGAGCTTAGAGTTACCAGACATTCATCTTTCAGGATAAGAGAAAACCTCCAACATTAAGTCATATCAGACGATGAATGAAATGATGTTCAAATGAGTACATGGTACATAGAGCTTAGAGCTACCAGACATTCATCTTTCAGGATAAGAGAAAACCTCCAACGTTAAGTCATATCGGACGATGAATGAAATTATGTTCAAATGAGTACAAGGTACATAGAGTTTAGAGTTACCAGACATTCATCTTTCAGGATAAGAGAAAACCTCCAACGTTAAGTCATATCAGACGATGAATGAAATGATGTTCAAATGAGTACATGGTACATAGAGCTTAGAGTTACCAGACATCTTTCAGGGTAAGAGAAAACCTCCAACGTTAAGTTATATCGGACGATGAATGAAATGATATTCAAATGAGTACAGGGTACATAGAGCTTAGAGTTACCAGACATTCATCTTTCAGGATAAGAGAAAACCTCCAACATTAAGTCATATCAGACGATGAATGAAATGATGTTCAAATGAGTACATGGTACATAGAGCTTAGAGCTACCAGACATTCATCTTTCAGGATAAGAGAAAACCTCCAACGTTAAGTCATATCGGACGATGAATGAAATGATGTTCAAATGAGTACAAGGTACATAGAGCTTAGAGTTACCAGACATTCATCTTTCAGGATAAGAGAAAACCTCCAACGTTAAGTCATATCGGACGATGAATGAAATGATGTTCAAATGAGTACAAGGTACATAGAGCTTAGAGTTACCAGACATTCATCTTTCAGGATAAGAGAAAACCTCCAACGTTAAGTCATATCGGACAATGAATGAAATGATGTTCAAATGAGTACAGGGTACACAGAGCTTAGAGCTACCAGACATTCATCTTTCAGGATAAGAGAAAACCTCCAACGTTGTCATATCGGACGATGAATGAAATGATGTTCAAATGAGTACAGGGTACACAGAGCTTAGATTTACCAGACATTCATCTTTCAGGATAACAGAAAACCTCCAACGTTAAGTCATATCGGACAATGAATGAAATGATGTTCAAATGAGTACGGGGTACATAGAACTTAGAGTTACCAGACATTCATCTTTCAGGATAAGAGAAAACCTCCAACGTTAAGTCATATCGGACGATGAGTGAAATAATGTTCAAATGAGTACAGGGTACATAGAGCTTAGAGTTATCAGTCATTCATCTTTCAGGATAAGAGGAAAGCTCCAAAAGTCATAAGGGACGATGAATGAAATGATGCTCAAATGAGTACAGGGTACATAGAGCTTAGAGTTACCAGACATTCATATTTGAAGATACGGAAAAGCCTGGGTAAAAATTTTTTCCAGTTAAGTAACCCTGGCCGAGGTTCTAACTCGGGAGCTCTTGAACGTGAGGTAGACACGCTACCATCTACTCTACCGGGGCAGGCTACAAAAGTGATTTTGTAGAGAAAGTCCATAGAGAGATCTTGTTGACAAATACATACACTATATAATATTAGTTTCTAATATTGTTCTATTAATTCGCTAGGTAGAGGAAGCCGAAGCCGCACAAACACCTGGTATACGAGAGTTTTAATTTGGGAGTAAAGTATTGTTTCCCTTGTAGAAGCCGAAATTAGCTACCCCGAGGAGGTGTGCACGTGTGCCGCGTAGGAGGGTTGAACCACACGTGCTACTATCTCCCGCCACGTGCACCTCCCCATAGTTAGATCGCTTGCTAGCTCGCGAGCTCTATGGATCTCTGTAACTAATGCAGCTGGCGAAACCTACACGAGCCGTCTTTGGAAAAACAAATGACACTTTCTATGTTCTGTGACTTGATTGTGATAAAGTTTCTTCGATCTGCTCATAATTAGCACGATTTAGAAATGCTGTGTAAACCCAAAGATGAACATGTGAAGATCGGTGTAGGCTTGCACTTCTATTTAAGGGAACCATTTTTAATTCGCAAATATAACATAAAATATAATTATTTGCCATAAACTTCATTTATATTTTTAAAAAATCTTTATACATAAAAATATTGAAGTATTTTAATAAAAAATGTAAATATTTCTACACTTAAAAATAAAAGATCATTCTAATTCTAAATACTTTATTTATCATCCTTCTGTTAAAGAATTTGTTATAACTTTGGTTCCTCAGAATAAATATAATGTAAAAAATTGCTACATTTCTCTATAAAAGATAAGTAACTTTATATTTTTCTTTTCATTTTAAAATTCTTTGCGAAAAACAAATTAGAACATTCGATAAAACGGTAATGTTTATGAATTTTTTGGATTCCATTTATTTATTGCTGTTAAATAAAGAATAATCATAAATTTTTACGGACATAATTTTTCGCACTCAAATTCAGTCTTATTATATTCTGTTAGCTTAATGTGAAACAAACACGCCGTAGTAGTTTCATTGTTGGTACTCGTGGTTCCCGCTTGTGAGAACCAGGCAAGTTCAGACATGTTCAGTATCGCTTACCGCTGTAATGGAGGTAACATGCAGTTAAAGTTGATGTTAGAGGAAGATCCGGAGTTTCTTTCAAACGTACTCACTGCTGATGAAACTTGGCTACATCATTTTGATCCTGAGAGCAAACAGCAAAGCTCAGTGTGGAAATTTCCTTCATCACCAACCCCCAAAAAAGCAAAAGTGGTTGCTTCTGCTGGGAAAGTTATGGTCATCTCATTCTTTGATATTCATGGAATGGTTAATCAGTATGTTGTACCTGCACACACATCAGTAACCGGACAGTACTACAGGGATGTCCTGAAAACATTGCAAGTCCATATCAGGCGCAAAAGAGCACATTTACGTGAACCAGGCTGGGTGCTGCACCACGATAATGCGCGGCCGCATATTGTCAATGTTGTCGCTGAATATCTTGCAAAAATCAACATGAAGTGCATCCCTCACCTTCGCTATAGGCCGGATTTAGCCCCATGTGACTTTTTTCTATTCCCTAACTTGAAGAAACGTCTTCGTGGGAGGCATTATCCATAATCAGAAGTAGTGGTGAAGGCTGCGGAGGTGATTTTGAAGGATCTAGCAAAAATGGTTTCCAGCATGTCTTTGAAGACTGGCAGAAACGCTGGGACAAGTGCATCACATTCAGGGGTGACTATTTTGAGAAGAACCATCAAAATTATGAGGATAAGTAAAGGTATGTTGTGATCATTTTTTATTAAACAGCCCTCAGTTTTTTATAGTGTCTTATTGTATATTGGATATAAAGAGAGCGCTTAATTTTCGTCAGAGGCTGTAAATATACGTAAATGCACGATTTGCGAGCACTGGCTTTACTTCACTTCTGACAGAAGCTAATACGTAGTTAAGAAGGTAAAAAATCAACTTCATTATTCGGTTCTGTGATTCCTTTGCATCACTAAAGTGTTTTTTAGTTTACGAAGTTATATTTTCCTGGTAGGCTGTAGATCATTTCTATTTAAGTAGCATTTAACTGAAAAAGAATTTCGCTGGTACGTTGAGTAAAGGTACGTTGTCAAAAGAATTGTGATCATTCTTTATTGAATAGCCCTCGCACAATTTAAATATTTTAATTTTGTGTAACAAATTCACAGAATACGTCGTAACGTAGATATACATTAAACTTTATCAATGTAATTGAATTACATTTACACAGAAATATTTTATAATCTCTATAGACTCTTTTCTACACGCCATTCCGACACGATCATAAGACGCTATCTCTCTTAGACGTTTCTCCAAGATTATTGACTGTTTTCTTCACTCGTTACCATCACTATTACTCAAACTCAATTCTCACTGGTCCATGTCACACATTACGCAATCTCATTCTTAAAACTACCAATAAAAGAAAATTAACATAATTTCATTTACATGTAGCGTCATCTCATGGCCTACTGAATTTTAACAATTTTTCTTGTTTATTCTAACATTCCATATTGATTCCTAAACCACATATTTAAACGTATTTAAATATTTTTCAATTCTCGAGACCCAAACCGAAAGAAGTATTACAAATGGTACCACGGAATCTGTGTGGACGCTGAAGCAATTCATATGTGGAAAATGTGTGTGAGACACATAAAGATATGAATATACAAATGTATAAATGTGCTTTCTTGTTCTCATGATTACATATGTACTGAAATTGTTCCATTCCGATTTGCCCGCTATGACAATCCTATTGCGGGTGATTAGCATTTGTTTCCGTTCGGAAGAAAAATGCAAACGGAAGTATACAGCAAATTCTTGATCGAATGTCCAGGCTTCTATATAAGGTTACAAATAGGGCTTTTGTGATAGGCCTTAGCTACACGACGTTTAAAAATGCGTTTTTTTTTTTCAAGTGTTGGGAAATGCTGACTACATATATGGTAGAGAATTGCGATGCAGTTTTTGTTGTAGAATGCCTCACCTGACAAAACAAGGGGGGCTATTGTTTGGCCTGCGAACGGCATGTTCTTGTGAGAACCGACTTTGGGAGGGGTAAAATAAATATTTCATGCCGCGATATCACTGCGAGCAAGTGAATAAACATGAAAGGAACTCGATGTTGGTGGTCATGACCAGCGTCTACAGAATATGAAACCCCAACACTGTCTTCCCTTGTAACTGGAGGCAAACTAACAATTTATTTCAATGGAGATGATGATTTGGCCCAAGCAGTATTTAGCTTTCATAGTAAGTTAAAGTTTCAGACTAAAACATTTACTCTCTTCTAGCGATGGGTCGATACCACGTTTTCCCGATAATCGATATTTTCCTCGACATCCGCTACTTCGATACTCGATACCGTCATTTCTACGTCTACTTTCAATACAAAATACTAGGTACGTCCAGAAAGTAAGTTCTGTTTGGTAATAAAATTAAATTGTGTATAGATACAGAAAAACTACTTATTGCACAAAATTCTACAACTCTTAAACTACCTTTCCACATAACTGCCGAAATTTTGCAGGCATTTGTCATAGCGAGGCACAAGTTTTTGTATACCTTCTTTATAGAAGTTTGCCGCCTGTGTCTTCAACCAGTTGGAAACATTTTCTTTCAGCTCTTCGTCATTGTTGAAGTGTAGACCGCCAAGGAAAGATTTGAGATGAAAAAACATGAAAGTCGCTAGGAGCGAGGTCAGGGCCGTATGGGGGGTGGTCAAACGCGTCCCAGCCAAATCCCTGTAGGATGTTTTTCGTCGTATTTGCAGTAAGTGGTTGTGCGTTGTCGTGACAGCATTCCTCGGCGCTTATTCTGTATTGCGCGGCGCAATTTTCTAAGTGTCTAGCAATAAACATCTGCTTTCATTGTTTGACCACGCGGTAAGAAATCAATGAGTAAGAAGCCTTTTGGGAGTAGAACCTCTGCGCTTAACTGTCCCAGAAACACTGTGCACATAATTTTTCGACATGTTAAGATTTGTTTCGGCTTAACCTTTGCTGGGGACGAGATGTGCCTCCATTCCATTAACTGACGCTTACTCTCAGGGGTGTCGTAAGAAACCTAAGTTTCATCTCCTGTGACTATCTGTGTCAGAAATTCTTCACCGCTTTCGTCATAACTGGTCAAAAATTGAAGTGCACTACCCATCCGTTTTGTTTTGTTAAAAATCTTTGGCGGCCAACGTGAGCAAAGTTGACGAAATTTCAGTTTTTCGGTAACAATTTCATGAACTAGTGATCGTGGGATTTGGGTAAATTCCATAGCGAGAGCACTAATTGTAAACTTGCTGTTTTCCTGGATCTTGTCATCAATCGCGTGAACCAGTTCTTCTGTAACCAAAGATGGACGCCCACTTCGTTCTTCATCGTGCTCTTCACTACGTCCTTCACTGAACAGTCTGACCCATTTTCTCACCATTGTATCACTCATCGCATTTTGTCCGTAAATTTCAGTTGGTTTCACTTTCCTAGTTTTCAGAAAACGAATCACTGATCTGATTTCACAAGCGGCGGGATTTTCAATCAACACCGACATTGTAAACAAGCACAACAAAGCGTACGTGGCTGACAGCGAACTCACAATGGCGCACGTTTCTTCTCCTTGATATAAAGCGTTTACCGTGCATGTGCGGAACTGCGATCGCAGCGCTGCAGCGGGGATAAATTGAAACAGAGCTTACTTTCTGGAAGCCCCTTGTAGAATGTTGGGAGAGCTTTGTAATGTCAATAAAATTAAATAGGTATACATATTTAATGAGACAAAACTTAAAACCATCAGTGTTCTTATTTTTAAACTCCATTAGACATTTAAAAGCAAAACAGTCCACTTTTGTAGCTTTTTGTTAAAAAATACTAGCATTTTGACTCTTTCGGGGTCAAGTCTAGTTCTTTTACTGCCACATATGAAGGGATGAGGGGAAAAAACAGGAGGTAAGTCACTTTTTTTTTTTCAAAATAAGTTTGATATGTCATTGGATACACCATGGGAGGTCTCGTCTTTTAAAGGTATGAAACAGGGAGAAAAACTGGTTAGTCATGGGGTTTTTTGACGTTTAAATTTTGTCGTACAGGAAAAGAACCAGGTAAGTCAATTTTTCCCGCGAAAGAACCAGACAAGTCATCTTTCTGTCAACAGAGACAGTGCGACAGCGACGTATCCCACATTAACGCTTCGTTGTGCTTAGAGACAGAGATTTCCTATAAGAAATGTGATACGAATGTTTGTCTTTGGAATTTGAAACAAAGAATGGAAACCCCTAGAGGAGTTCATAAGCATGATTACAAATTCAAGAGACAAACCTTCATCTTTTATTGCTGTGAATGTCTGTCAGGAAATGGTGTAAGGCTGGAAAAAGGTTTTAGAACAAAACTATGAGACGAAATGTCCATTTAAGATCCAGCTCGTCAAGGAAATTTGCGCCTCATCCGACCATCCACGTCTGTTGAACTGGAGAGCTACCTATAATGGAGGTATGGTATCCAGTATTATAAGAAAGACTGAGAAAGATTTTTCAACACAGAGACCGGAAGAATTTGAGCTGCCTTCAGGTAATTGTAGTAAAAACATTACCCTACCCTTCAACTTTTCTGATAACACTGCTTATATTATGCAATACTCGTACGTAACACATTTTTGCATTTTCCTCAGGCCCTCTACACATATCGAAAGCTAAGTACCAGGATATAACGAGCCTCGTGAAGTTCTTCCAGGAATTGGAACATGTCCACATACTCTCTGAGATAAGTATAACACAACAAATTACAATTACAAATAATGTAACAATTTTGTAACAATATTACAAAAATGATAGTAATACAATTATTGTAATTTGTAGCAGATATTTTATGTTGTTCTTGTGGCGTCTGCTAACGTGTGTTTCGGTGTGATGGTTTGGAAGCAACATTCAAGACATCCATAGAGTAAAATAGTCACCTGACCTTATAAAATACTATTGCTTGCATTAGTATTCTTTTAAACAAACGACTACATTCTTGCTATGCTGAACAAATGAGCAGCAGTGTAATATAAAATTCTTTTGCAATAAACAAATGAATGCCTCTGTGTGATGCATAATCGACGCATCAATAGCTAGTGTGTTATTATATTTATAATTATTATTTTGCATCATTAGTAGCAGGAGAAGCGGCAATTTCGATAATCTTCAAGACTTTGTAAGATCAAGTATTGAATTGTATATGTGGAATTAAGTATTCTTCTTTAGGGGTATGTATGACTGAAATTTCATGAAAATCGTGAAAGAAACGACTTTTTTTATTTTAATTCTATAAAATAATTTAGACATTCCCGAATGTGAAAAATGCATAATTTGCCTCCGAACGCCATTTTTAAATGCTTATTTAAATGTCGGTGGCCTTTAAACTCTGTCAGAGTCACGCCCTCTTTTGCCTACATCCACATTCTTTGTCTGTTTTCCGTTCTTAAATTTTCAATTCAAGAAAAGAAAAATAAGGCTTTCAGACAAAATAGTTCCTAAAATGTTGCCAATATATCAGAGGCTGGCTTCTACAACATTACTAGAGAGGTGCAAAACAGGAAAAACACAGAATGCCAATATATCTTTGCATAATGTCATATGGAATAAGTGCCCAAAGGAAGTTCTCATATCAAAACAAAAATTGGATCTTGCTGTTACTAAAAGCATCAGCGAGTTTAACATGGGTAGTCTTAAGTCATTGGAGCTGCAGCGAAATATCAGAGGTGAAAGTGTAGTAGACTTAGCAAGGAAAACTTCAGTGCAGTGAGATCAGACTCGTATCCTGCAAAGCAAGAAGCGAAGTTGTGCAGAAGAAAAGCAACATCTAAAGAAGAAAACGGTGGAAAAAGCAGCAACAGAGGAGAGGAAAAAAGAAATTTGAGGGTCCAACCTATCAGCCTGGTGGATTTTAATGTGAGTTATGCAATCAAATCTTTAATCGCTGTTTTCTCAATGTTCATATTTTCAGCATTTTTCTTCCTGTAAAATGCTTCTTGCGATGCAGTTTTTGTACTACATTCATGAAATTTCCTAAACAGGTTCAGAATATCATGAGGAATGGAAATTGCCCTAGGTTTTATTGTGAAATGTATATAAGCATATATTTTTAATTTTCAAACACAAAACTTACAGTTTTTTAGAAAAAAAAAAAAGAATATTTGTAAATTAAACAAATTTTGTGACCTAAACTAAAGGAGACACAGAAAAACCCAGAGCAATTTAAAAAATTATGTGTATTATGAACATAGGTTTAAAATATTAGACCAAAATTCAAAATATTTTGTCGCAAGGGACTTTTTTAGTGACGTAACAAAAACATACAAAATTTATCATAATTTCTAAACTGCTGGAGAAAAATGGTTTAAATGTAGGTTGTAACATGTTTACAATATACTACACCTATGGTGTAAATTTGAAAAAGCTAGCATTATTAGTTCAGAATTTGAAAATTTCAGTCATACAGTAGCAGAACTGAATATTTCTCCGTTCCGATACCTCCACCCTGCAGAGATAATCGCTCGAGAGCAGCCGTGGTGAACTTCAAGAATTCTACTACAACTTCACCAAAGCTTAGAGAAATCCATCATCACCACCTTCATCCACAATAAACCGCTACAAGCAAACAAAATCTCTGGTGGCTGACTTTCCTGGTTTCTTTTCTGTTTCAGATGACTTTCCCGGTTTTTTCCCTGACAAAAATTCTATTGGAATGAACTTTTTGTGTTTGGTGCAATGTTATTGACTTAACGGTCAGGAAGTACCACTTTACTTGATTCACTACGGTCCGGTTGTATAAAAGATAATCTAAGTTGAAACCTATGAAAATGATCTTCACTCAAGCTGAACTTAGAATTTTGGTTGTATAAAGTTCATGGCCTCTTGATCTAAGATTAAATCTAACTGGTGAAATTTCTCCAGTTAACTTGATTGAACTTAGATGAACAGAACTGTAGAATTTACACAATAGTTCCTGAGAATAAATAAGTAGTACAGCTTTAAATAAATAGTAAATAAAGCATTTTTGTGGTTACTTGTATAAATAATTAGCTTCTCTATTTCACAAATGTATGTTAAAGATGCATTGTTTGTGTCCATAACCTATACATTTTTATTATTTTCATAATTCAGATTACTCTGATATCTCTGATGATTAGAATTTTCAATTTGAAAGGTCTCCTCGTGTTTTCCAAACATAGAGGGAATCCCATCTCAGAACTAAATGGCAGAAAATTCAAAATAAGATGTCGACTATCAAAGCATGTAGTTGAAGAACTGGAGCATAGACTACATGCACAGTTAGGAACACAAACCCTGAGGAATTATGCACTCAATCCTATATTTATGATCCTGCTCACATTACGGTTCTATGCAACTGAAAGCTTCCAAATGGTGATTGGGGATATATTTAATATAAATAAAGGGACTGCGTTTAGAACAATACACAAAGTTACAAGGGAGATTGCGATTTTAAGACCTCATTTCATCAGGATGTCTATGAAAAATGGTGAAATAAGAAGAGTTATGTGAGATTTAAAGTTAGCAGAACACACCTTCTCTTTTGCTTGACCTTCCATCTTTTGTTTATGTTTCCCAACTCACAGTATTGTGAACAGACGAAAATGAAAAAGATGTACACTGGGCATGTAATGGAGATAAAGTAAGCGAAATGATAAACTTTTGATAAATACTGTTTCAAGATGGAGTAAATTCTTATACTGTTTATTTAAAATAACTTTATTTCTAGGACAAATAAACATAAAGCGAAAGACTTATTTAGTTTTGGTTATGTCTAGATTGGCTATCCTGTCAACTTCGAATTAAACAGAGTCGAACAATTCCGATAATTCTCGAATCCTTTCGATATAACAAGAAAGTTGCAACATGTTTAGCGATGTTGCCGCATTTGTTTTTGTGATCTCAGATCAGTACTGAACGGCATTCATCTGATCTAAGATCAGCCTTGTAAAACCCACGCGGGTTCGTAAACTTGGTTCAATATTGATCTTCGATTATAAATAAACTGCAGTTAGCCATTTTTATGCAACCGGGCCAACATGTAACGTATTAATATCTCACTATGTGTGAGAATCACCCATTGTGTTTTAAAATTAAATATTCCTTTTTTCGTTTTCTTACAAAAACTGACTTACCAGGTTCTTTTCCTATGCCCTTCCTATGAGTCCTGCTGTACTAAATAGTCTTTTAGAGAAAACTGTTGCAGGTGAAATACACAAATATTTAGTTTTGGAAATGTTGAATTTGTTTTCCAGCAATCCAGTACACTAGAAAGAGAAGGTAACAAATCGCCGTTGAGATATGTAGTCATTTCTTCTGTGGAACTGTTAACTGACAGTTGACACACGATTATTATCTTCTATACAGTAACACATTCCTCGCAATTTCTCGGGGCTTGTAATGTTCTATGAGGGTTGTTCAATAAAGAATGACCATAATTTTTTTTACGCTCATAATTTTTCAATCTTATTAAATTCCGTTAGCTTAATGTAAAACAAACACGCCGCAGTAGTTTCATTGTTGGTACTCCTGGTTCCCGCCTGTGAGAACCAGGCAAGTTCAGACATGTTCAGTATCGCCTACCACTGCAATGGAGGTAACATGCAGTTAAAGTTGATGTTAGAGGAAGATCCGGAGTTTCTTTCAAACGTAATCACTGCTGATGAAACTTGGCTACATCATTTTGATCCTGAGAGCAAACAGCAAAGCTCAGTGTGGAAATCTCCTTCATCACCAACCCCCAAAAAGTGTTTGCTTCTGCTGGGAAAGTTATGGTCATCTCATTCTTTGATATTCATGGAATGGTTTATCAGCATGTTGTACCTGCACACACATCAGTAACTGGACAATACTACAGGGATGTCCTGAAAACATTGCAAGTCCATATCAGGCGCAAAAGACCACATTTCCGTAAAGCAGGCTGGATGCTATACCACGATAACGCGCGGCCGCATATTGCCAATGTTGTTGCTGAGTATCTTGAAAAATCAACGTGAAGTGCATCCCTCACCCTCCTTATAGTCCGGATTTAGCCCAATGTGACTTTTTTCTATTCCCTAACTTGAAGAAACGCCTTCGTGGGAGGCATTATCCATCATCAGAAGCAGTGGTGAAGGCTGCGGAGGCGATTTTGAAGGATTCTCAGAAAATGGTTTCCAGCATGTCTTTGAAGACTGACAGAAACGCTGGGACAAGAGCATCGAATTCAGGGGAGACTATTTTGAGAAGGATCATCAAAGTTATGAGGATGAGTAAAGGTACGTTGTCAAAAAAAAGTTGTAATCATTCTTTACTGAACAACCCTCGGGATTGCGACAATAGTATTTTGGATAAGAGGACTGACCGCCCAAAACTCGGATATGCGGTTCACTAATCCGATGAAACAGTAACGAGAAGAGACATCCTGCCTGTATCTCTTCAGAAGGACATATTTGTAACGGAAGCAAATAATTGTGTTGGCAGTATTGTGGCTCTTCGAGATTTTCCTTGTAAAAGAAAATTAGTCTTCTCTTCCTTTAACAACCACTATCCCAAGCACAATGCACAGGAAATACTGAATAAACGGTTTGCTTTGATGTAGTAATTCTATCTTTCTTGTTTCCTCTTCGACTGGGATGGCAGGTCTACATAATCGATATCTCGAATGTCGATATTATTCAACTGTATTTATAGTATCGATATTACTTCAGAGTAGAAAAGCAAGTAGAAAATTTTCACACAGTGCAATCGAGATAAACCATTCAGGACTGGACAAACCTTTGTGAAAAAACAACAAACGGTAAACAAACAGCATTTACAAAGCTACAACGACCACTCTTCCATAATGGTTTGCTAAATTTTCATTAAAATAACATAAATTTAAAATATTTTATAAAAAATAATACAAAATAAATCTAGTTGGATTGAATTTTCCAGGGACTTCCTTATCCTAATGGATAAATGTCTAGTAACTCTAAGCTCTTTCTACCCTGTACTCATTTAAACATAATTTCATTCATCGTCCGATATGACTTAACGTTGGAGGTTTCCCCTTATCCTGAAAGATAAACGTCTGGTAACTGTAAGCTCTATGTACCCTGTACTCATTTGAACATCATTTCATTCATCGTCCGATATGACTTAACGTTGGAGGTTTTCTCTTATCCTGAAACATGAATCTGGTACCTCTAAGCTCTATGTACCCTGTACTCATTTGAACATCATTTCATTCATCGTCCGATATGGCTTAACGTTGGAGGTTTTCTCTTATCCTGAAACATGAATCTGGTACCTCTAAGCTCTATGTACCCTGTACTCATTTGAACATCATTTCATTCATCGTCCGATATGACTTAACGTTGGAGGTTTTCTCTTATCCTGAAACATGAATCTGGTACCTCTAAGCTCTATGTACCCTGTACTCATTTGAACATCATTTCATTCATCGTCCGATATGATTTAACGTTGGAGGTTTTCTCTTATCCTGAAACATGAATCTGGTACCTCTAAGCTCTATGTACCCTGTACTCATTTGAACATCATTTCATTCATCGTCCGATATGGCTTAACGTTGGAGGTTTCCCCTTATCCTGAAAGATAAACGTCTGGTAACTGTAAGCTCTATGTACCCTGTACTCATTTGAACATCATTTCATTCATCGTCCGCTATGACTTAACGTTGGAGGTTTTCTCTTATCCTGAAACATGAATCTGGTACCTCTAAGCTCTATGTACCCTGTACTCATTTGAACATCATTTCATTCATCGTCCGATATGATTTAACGTTGGAGGTTTTCTCTTATCCTGAAACATGAATCTGGTACCTCTAAGCTCTATGTACCCTGTACTCATTTGAACATCATTTCATTCATCGTCCGATATGGCTTAACGTTGGAGGTTTCCCCTTATCCTGAAAGATAAACGTCTGGTAACTGTAAGCTCTATGTACCTTGTACTCATTTGAACATCATTTCATTCATCGTCCGATATGACTTAACGTTGGAGGTTTTCTCTTATCCTGAAAGATGAATGTCTGGTAACTCTAAGCTCTATGTACCCTGTACTCATTTGAACGTTATTTCATTCATCGTCCGATATGACTTAACGTTGGAGGTTTTCTCTTATCCTGAAAGATGAATGTCTGGTAACTCTAAGCTCTATGTACCCTGTACTCATTTGAACGTCATTTCATTCATCGTCCGATATGACTTAACGTTGGAGGTTTTCTCTTATCCTGAAAGATGAATGTCTGGTACCTCTAAGCTCTATATACCCTGTACTCATTTGAACATCATTTCATTCATCGTCCGATATGAGTTAACGCTGAGAAGGAAGATGCAGTTTCCACTTCCGGCGGTCCTCCACGTATCCCTAAGCGTTACCGGAAATACCTGTGAGCCATTATTTGCAAATTCGTTAGCAAAGAGCAACAGAGAATATTAAATATGTATGTACATTCTTTAAAACATTCATAAAGGGACTTTGAAGAATAGGTAACTATTATATACCACCTTAGAATGAGGATCACACATGGAATATTCTGATTGTATACTTAAAGTGTGTGTGTTTCAACAGGATAGCTCATAAAATAAAATTTATCATCATCAAGAACCACGCGAAGTAGAAAACTACACTAAAATGTTTATCTTGAAGTAGATCAACAAGTGTTTTTACAAGAGTAGAGAAAGTCATGTATATAAAACATTTGACTATCACTTGAAGTCTACTGTATTCCCTTGTAACTACAATAAGATAATGTTTATCTAGAAGTAGATAGAGCAATAAGTGTTTGTACAAGAGTAGAGAAAGTTATGTATATAGAACATTTGACTATCACTTAAAGTCTACTGTATTCCCTTGTAACTACAATAAAATAATGTTTATCTTGAAGTAGATAGAGCAATAAGTGTTTGTACAAAAGTAGAGAAAGTCATGTATATAAAACATTTGACTATCACTTAAAGTCTACTGTATTCCCTTGAAACTACAATAAGATAATGTTTATCTTGAAGTAGATAGAGCAATAAGTGTTTGTACAAGAGTAGAGCAAGTCATGTATATAAAACATTTGACTATCACTTAAAGTCTACTGTATTCCCTTGTAACTACAATAAAATAATGTTTATCTTGAAGTCGATAGAGCAATAAGTGTTTGTACAAAAGTAGAGAAAGTCATGTATATAAAACATTTGACTATCACTTAAAGTCTACTGTATTCCCTTGTAACTACAATAAGATAATGTTTATCTTGAAGTAGACAGAGCAATAAGTGTTTGTACAAAAGTAGAGAAAGTCATGTATATAAAACATTTGACTATCACTTAAAGTCTACTGTATTCCCTTGAAACTACAATAAGATAATGTTTATCTTGAAGTCGATAGAGCAATAAGTGTTTGTACAAAAGTAGAGAAAGTCATGTATATAAAACATTTGACTATCACTTAAAGTCTACTGTATTCCCTTGAAACTACAATGAGATAATGTTTATCTTGAAGTCGATAGAGCAATAAGTGTTTGTACAAGAGTAGAGCAAGTCATGTATAAAACATTTGACTAACACTTAAAGTCTACTGTATTCCCTTGTAGCTACAATAAGAATATGTTTATCTTGAAGTAGATAGAGCAATAAGTGTTTGTACAAGAGTAGAGGAAGTCATGTATATAAAAAAAGTGACTATTACCTAAAGTCTACTGTATTCCCTTGTAAGTATAATGATATAATATCTATTTTTATTAAAATTTAATAGATAGGATAATAAGGATTCTAAGGGTACTTTGTAGAAGAACGTTCAGAGAAATCCATATGAAGTGTAAGAAATCAATGTTGGGGTCACTTGATTATATATTTCACATTCACGGGAAAAGATATTTAAATGGATGAAGGATGCGGTATAGGCAGGATGACAGTTGAAAGCCGCCACATGGCCAGTCAGCTGTTTTCATGTCGCCTGGTTAATAGCCACTTCCCCCACCACCACGTGTATTAGCAAGTGGATGGATATGGATGAATGCTGCAAAGAACTGTGCAGATGGTTTGCTTTTAGCTCGCCAACTGTCAGATTTCTGCTCTTCATAAAGATTCAAAGTACAGCCCTTTCTGTCACACTGTACTGCCTAAGCCTGGCTGTGTCCTTTTTGCCAACATTTCATAAAGAAATATCTGATATTTTACAAGTGCATGACTTTTTCTACTCAACTTAACTGATGTTGTTTAATGTCACACATATACCTTGGGAGTCAGCATGTCTGCCTGGCGTTCAAATAGTCCAGGATTCGAATCTGGAGCAGGATCACAACCTGGATAAAGTTTTTCTGGGGTTTTCCCTTATACTAAAAGACGAATGTTGAATAACTCTAAGCTCCATACCAAGTTCTCACTTGAACATCATTTCATTCGTCGTCCGGTATGACTTAACGTTGGAGGTTTTCTCTTATCCTGAAAGAGGTATGTCTGGTAACTCTAAGCTCTATGTACCCTGTACTCATTTGAACATCATTTCATTCATCGTCCGATATGATTTAACGTTGGAGGTTTTCTCTTATACTGAGAGATGAATGTCTGGTAACTCTAAGCTCTATGTACCCTGTACTCATTTGAACATCATTTCATTCGTCGTCCGATATGACTTAACGTTGGAGGTATTCTCTTATCCTGAAAGATGAATGTCTGGTAACTCTAAGCTCTATTTACCCTCTACTCATTTGAACATTATTTCATTCATCGTCCGATATGACTTAACGTTGAAGGTTTTCTCTTATCCTGAAAGATGAGTGTCTGCTAACTCTAAGCTCTATGTATCCTGTACTCATTTGAACATTATTTCATTCATCGTCCGATATGACTTAACGTTGGAGGTTTTCTCTTATCCTGAAATATGAATGTCTGGTAACTCTAAGCTCTATGTACCCTGTACTCATTTGAACATAATTTCATTCATCGTCCGATATGACTTAACGTTGGAGGTTTTCTCTTATCCTGAAAGATGAATGTCTGGTAACACTAAGCTCTATGTACCCTGTACTCATTTGAACATCATTTCATTCATCGTCCGATATGACTTAACGTTGGAGGTTTTCTCTTATCCTGAAAGATGAATGTCTGGTAACTCTAAGCTCTATGTACCCTGTACCCATTTCAACATCATTTCATTCATCGTCCGATATGTCTTAACGTTGGAGGTTTTCTCTTATCCTGAAAGATGAATGTCTGATAACTCTAAGCTCTATGTACCCTGTACTCATTTGAACATCATTTCATTCATCGTCCGATATGACTTAACGTTGGATGTTTTCTCTTATCCTGAAAGATGATTGTCTGGTAACTCTAAGCTCTATGTACCCTGTACTCATTTGAACATCATTTCATTCATCGTCCGATATGACTTAAGGTTGAAGGTTTTCTCTTATACTGAAAGATGAATGTCTGATAACTCTAAGCTCTATGTACCCTGTACTCATTTGAACATCATTTCATTCGTCGTCCGATATGACTTAACGTTGGAGGTATTCTCTTATCCTGAAAGATGAATGTCTGGTAACTCTAAGCTCTATTTACCCTCTACTCATTTGAACATTATTTCATTCATCGTCCGATATGACTTAACGTTGAAGGTTTTCTCTTATCCTGAAAGATGAGTGTCTGCTAACTCTAAGCTCTATGTATCCTGTACTCATTTGAACATTATTTCATTCATCGTCCGATATGACTTAACGTTGGAGGTTTTCTCTTATCCTGAAAGATGAATGTCTGGTAACTCTAAGCTCTATGTACCCTGTACTCATTTGAACATAATTTCATTCGTCGTCCGATATGACTTAACGTTGGAGGTTTTCTCTTATCCTGAAAGATGAATGTCTGGTAACACTAAGCTCTATGTACCCTGTACTCATTTGAACATCATTTCATTCATCGTCCGATATGACTTAACGTTGGAGGTTTTCTCTTATCCTGAAAGATGAATGTCTGGTAACTCTAAGCTCTATGTACCCTGTACCCATTTGAACATCATTTCATTCATCGTCCGATATGTCTTAACGTTGGAGGTTTTCTCTTATCCTGAAAGATGAATGTCTGATAACTCTAAGCTCTATGTACCCTGTACTCATTTGAACATCATTTCATTCATCGTCCGATATGACTTAACGTTGGAGGTTTTCTCTTATCCTGAAAGATGATTGTCTGGTAACTCTAAGCTCTATGTACCCTGTACTCATTTGAACATCATTTCATTCATCGTCCGATATGACTTAAGGTTGAAGGTTTTCTCTTATCCTGAAAGATGAATGTCTGATAACTGTAAGCTCTATGTACCCTGTACTCATTTGAACATCATTTCATTCATCGTCCGATATGACTTAAGGTTGAAGGTTTTCTCTTATCCTGAAAGAGGAATGTTTGGTAACTCTAAGCTCTATGTACCCTGTACTCATTTGAACATTATTTCATTCATCGTCCGATATGACTTAACGTTGGAGGTCTCCCTTATCCTGAAAGATGAATGTCTGGTAGCTCTAAGCTCTATGTATCCTGTACTCATTTGAACATCATTTCATTCATCGTCCGATATGACTTAAGGTTGAAGGTTTTCTCTTATCCTGAAAGAGGAATGTCTGGTAACTCTAAGCTCTATGTACCCTGTACTCATTTGAACATTATTTCATTCATCGTCCGATATGACTTAACGTTGGAGGTCTCCCTTATCCTGAATGATGAATGTCTGGTGGCTCTAAGCTCTATGTATCCTGTACTCATTTGAACATCATTTCATTCATCGTCCGATATGTCTTAACGTTGGAGGTTTTCTCTTATCCTGAAAGATGAATGTCTGATAACTCTAAGCTCTATGTACCCTGTACTCATTTGAACATCATTTCATTCATCGTCCGATATGACTTAACGTTGGAGGTTTTCTCTTATCCTGAAAGATGATTGTCTGGTAACTCTAAGCTCTATGTACCCTGTACTCATTTGAACATCATTTCATTCATCGTCCGATATGACTTAAGGTTGAAGGTTTTCTCTTATCCTGAAAGATGAATGTCTGATAACTCTAAGCTCTATGTACCCTGTACTCATTTGAACATCATTTCATTCATCGTCCGATATGACTTAACGTTGAAGGTTTTCTCTTATCCTAAAAGATGAATGTCTGGCAACTCTAAGCTCTATGTACTCTGTACTCATTTGAACATCATTTCATTCATCGTCCGATATGACTTAAGGTTGAAGGTTTTCTCTTATCCTGAAAGAGGAATGACTGGTAACTCTAAGCTCTATGTACCCTGTACTCATTTGAACATTATTTCATTCATCGTCCGATATGACTTAAGGTTGAAGGTTTTCTCTTATCCTGAAAGATGAATGTCTGGTAGCTCTAAGCTCTATGTATCCTGTACTCATTTGAACATCATTTCATTCATCGTCCGATATGACTTAAGGTTGAAGGTTTTCTCTTATCCTGAAAGAGGAATGTCTGGTAACTCTAAGCTCTATGTACCCTGTACTCATTTGAACATCATTTCATTTATCGTTCGGTGTGACTTTAACGTTGCCGGACGTTAATAAAATAAATAATGTCTGCGGTTGCTCCACTTCCTCCAGTCCTCCTAGAATAGGTCTGTGTAGACATCGCAGTGTTCGAGTTGTCGCCCTTTTGTAACAATTTGCAACATTGTCAGAGAGGAGCAAAGGGCAAGGCGATAGCAGCGCCTCTACTTGGGACTGTGGATGTTTCCTTCACCTGCTTCTACGGTCATTTGTTCTGTTTAGTTCCGAGGATTTCTGGTTGGAAACAATAATTGAAACTCGGATTTGTTTTTACAAAGCGATCCCGGGACCCCTAGGACGGCAGGGAGGTGCTCCACCGAGTGTGGTGCGGGGCCAACCTCGGCAGTGCATTGTTTTGTTGGAACGAAGAAGTTAACTACATGAAACAGTTGACTGTCATACGATTGTGTTTTGTCACTCTAAGTGACAAATCGAGCTTCTTTTACGGAAAGGAGATATCTGATTGCTCCATTTCTGGCATTTTGTTATTTTTTAACTTCGTTTAAGATAGATTTATAACGAATGTGTATTGAAATTGCTCCAGAAACTTGTACAATAGGTAAATACAGACTTTCTTACATCCATAATCCTCCTTGTTGTTATGATAGTCACTTAATCAGTGCTGACAACAGGCAGAAATAAATACCACTACAACAGCGCGCGAAGTGGATTAAAGTAAGAGGGCTGTTCAATAAAGAATGATTTTAATTTTTCTACGGTCATAATTTTTCGCACTAAACTTCAATCATATTATATTCTGTTAGCTTAATTTGAAACAAACACGCCGTAGTAGTTTCATTGTTGGTACTCCTGTTTCCCGTCTGTGAGAATAAGCAAGTTCAGACATGTTCAGTATCGCCTACCGCTGTAATGGATGTAACATGCAGTTAAAGTTGATGTTAGAGGAAGATCCGGAGTTCCTTTCAAACGTAATCACTGCTGATGAAACTTGGCTACATCATTTTGATCCTGAGAGCAAACAGCAAAGCTCAGTGTGGAAATCTCCTTCATCAACCCCCCCCCCCCCAATAAGCAAAAATGGTTGCTTGTGCTGGGAAAGTTATGGTCATCTCATTCTTTGATATTGACCGTAGGGGATCCCCTTTAGTGCGTGCGCTGCGCACCCTAAGCACTCGTGGTGCCTCTGAAGAATCCAGAGAAACCTCGAGCCGAACATTGGAGCCCCTCCCTGAATGGGAGTTGTTCGGATTGGGTAGGACTCGAGAGGGCAGTGTGTTCCCGAAACCCGCGGGAAATTGGGAACCTCCGGCCAGGCCTCGGCCGCCCAAAGGGGGCAGAGGGTTGCATAAAACGTCCCGGGTACGGGCCTGGAGCCTATACTCTATCTTCCGCTCAACCATGCCCATCCGTTGGGCGATCATTCCGCCTATGATTCTGTACGGCTGTGAGATCTGGGCAACAGTGGCTAATGCCGCTTTCGTCAGGCTCCAGACGCTGCGGAACAAGGCACTTCGCATCATATACGATACAGGCTGGAGATTTCCTGCTCATATCCTACATGAGCACTCCCAGATCCCGTACATTGTCGATGTCATCCGCGAGAGGGCACGATCAATGTACGACTAAATCCAAACTCACAACAACCCTTTGGTGAACTCCCTGGGCACATATGACCATAGGGAACAAAGACGCTTGCCATCCTTTAAACTACCGAGAGACGTCTTGGGGCCCCTTGGTTAACCCAAGAGAAACCCCAGATGTCTCTAGGACCCATTTTTACGCCTGATGGATCAAGTGATATGCAACCCGTAACCAAAACGGAGCAAAAACATTAAATCGTGTCTCCCAAAACGGAGGAACGACAAATTTCAGCTTGCCTTTTGAGATAAATCATGGGCATCCCATTCCTCATTTCCCAAAAATTTCAAACACCCTAGCAGAAAATACAACCACTTTGCTCATTTCGCAGGTAAAGCCGCAAAGTGGCTGGGTACTGCGGCATAAAGACACCCGGACGGGGAGAAGCCCCGCCCGACTAGGACTACCTCTGGACCTCTGCAGAGCTAGTAGAAGGTGCAGTAGATCACCAGGCGGCCCCACCGAGATTTTCGGTAGTCTTCCCTGCGGGGTTGACGCGCGTAAGTGGCGTAACTACTTCCACCCGTCTTGACGTTGTTGTCGATGGAGGGGCTATTTAGATTCAAGGTATTGCCCCACGGAAAGCCCCACGGAGTTTTCCCTCGCTCCCGGGTAACAGAGGTCGGGGCTTAGGACTTTCGGATAGACCTCAATTGACACATTCTTTGATATTCAAGGAAGATTTATCAGCATGTTATGCCTGAACACACATCAGTAACTGGACAATACTACAGGGATGTCCTGAAAATATTGCAAGTCCATATCAGGCGCAAAAGACCACATTTCCGTGAAGCAGGCTGGATGCTGCACAACGATAATGCGCGGCCGCATATTGCCAATGTTGTTGCTGAATACCTTGCAAAAATCAATGTTAAGTGCATCCTTCACCCTCCCTATAGTCCGGATTTAGTCCCATGTGACTTTTATCTATTCTCTAAGTTGAAGAAACGCCTTCGTGGGAGGCATTAACCATCATCAGAAGCAGTGGTGAAGGCTGCGGAGGTGATTTTGAAGGATCTCTCAATTACTATCCAGCATGTCTTTGAAGACTGGCAGAAACGCTGGGACAAGTGCATTGCACTCAGGGGAGACTATTTTGAGAAGCACCATCAAAATTATGAGGATGAGTAAGGGTACGTTGTCAAAAAAATTGTGATCATTCTTTATTGAACAGCCTTCTATTTTGTTCTCATGATTACGTTATCTACTCAAATTGAATGTTCCATTCCGATTCGTCCTCTATGTCAATCTTATTGTGGGTGATTAGAATTTGTTTGAAAATGGAAGTAAACAGGAAATTCTTTATCAAAAAGCTTACAATTTAACATAATCTAAAATGTCCTGGATGCAGTATAAGGTAAAACCTTTCATATTTACGTCACAAATAGAGCTTTGTGAAAGTTGTTCTAGGTTTTGGCCCGATTTGCCCTGGATTATCTTATTGCATTTATTTATCTTTCGCTATCTCTGTATGGATAGTTTTAATAGCAACATCACCCCAGAAAACCCTCTAAAAAGCCAAGGTAAAGGCAGGCGGTGATTGTGCACGACGGCAGAAACACTTTGGCAGCTGGTGTATCAACACTTGTTCACACAACGCCCTCTGTTGGATGATCCGCCGCCGCCGCCGCTACCCCAATCTCATATAATTTTGAGAGAATGTGACTTCATATTGGGGATCGATCTGTCGATTGTTTTACAGACAGCCCTGCTCGGTTTCATTAGACGCCTTCTGTCGGCCGTACGCTGAACGGCCAGGCCATCTGTCCACATCAGGCTATCTCTCCCAACTTGCAAACAAACCGCACTCCCACACCATCTGCACCTTACTTTTTATTAAATTTACATATTGCCAAACATTTTGGAAAATTAAACAAGGACTGGTTTCAAAATTATTGTAGTATTTGTCCAAATAACAACTACAAAATCTATACATTTTTGAAATCAGGCCTTGAAGTAATGATACCTTATTCCTGAGGCACTTGAGGAACCAGGTTTTAATAATAATAATAATAATAATAATAATAATAATAATAATAATAATAATAATAATAATAATAATAATAATAATAATAATAATAATAATAATAATAATAATAATAATAATAATAATAATAATAATAATAATAATAATAATAATAATAATAATAATAATAATAATAATAATAATAATAATAATAATAATAATAATAATAATAATAATAATAATAATAATAATAATAATAATAATAATAATAATAATAATAATAATAATAATAATAATAATAATAATAATAATAATAATAATTAATAATAATAATAATTAATAATAATAATAATAATAATAATAATAATAATAATAATAATAATAATAATAATAATAATAATAATAATAATAATAATAATAATAATAATAATAATAATAATAATAATAATAATAATAATAATAATAATAATAATAATAATAATAATAATAATAATAATAATAATAATAATAATAATAATAATAATAATAATAATAATAATAATAATAATAATAATAATAATAATAATAATAATAATAATAATAATAATAATAATTCAAAGAATATAAACATATTATAAATACTGCTTTATTTAATGGTTTTAATAAAGACTTTATAAATAAAAAAACTTGAAAAATTCAAATATAAAAAAACTGTTAATATATTTCTACCCTTAGAAAAATAAAAAACGATTATAATTTTAAAAAAATTGACTTACCATCCTTGGGTTAATAAACATTTAAATTTTTTTTAAAGAGTTTGGTATAGCTTTAGTTCCTCAAAATAAGTATAGTATTACAAATTTATTGCATTTCTCTATACAAGATAGAATTCCTAATAATAAAAAATCTTGTATTTATCAGTTAAATTGTTTAGATTGTGATAAATTTTATATTGGAAAGACAAAACGTAATTTAGAAACCAGAACGAAAGAACATTTTCGTAACATTAAGTATAAACAAACTGATAAATTGGCCATAGCAGATCATTTTTGGTCATTTAACCATGAAATAAATCATAAAGTTAAATTATTAAAACACTTAAATGGTCCGATAGATTTAATGGTTTGGGAAAAGATATTTATTTTAAAAAACAAACGTCGCATTTTTTTTTTTTTTTTTTTTCCTAATCTACGTCCTCCAACGTTAAGTCATATCGGACGATGAATGGAACGGGTGAAATGATGCTCAAATGAGCCCAGGGTCCGTAGAGCTTAGAGGTACCTGACATTGGTCTTTCAGGATAAGGAAAATCCCAGGAAAAACCTTATCCAGGTAACTCAATCTGACCGAGATTCGAAAACGTCGCGTAGTAAATTTTGAAATACCGGCAGTCAATTCTGTTTTTAAATTGGTTTTGTTTTATTTTATTTTCGTGTCTTTGAAGACTGGCAGAAACTCTGGGACAAGTACATCGCATTCAGGGGAGACTATTTTGAGAAAGACCATCAAAATTATGAGAATTAGTAAATGTACGTTGTCAAAAATAAAAGAAATATGACCATTCTTTATTGAACAGCGCTCATATTTATTTCTTATGTTACTTTTTGAGATACGCACCCAAATTTTCTGACGTAAACGATTACCCATTATCACGTAAGGCATTCATTTACGAAGAAAACGTTCTTACACTAGAACATGACGACATTGAAGCGTCATTGAAATCCGTTAATGAACTGGCGAGGGAACCTAAAAATGCGTGCTTACGTAAAGTGATGCAGGTCCTACGTGCTGAGTACATAGGCTACGCAAGCAGTTCTGCCGGAAGGCGATGTCAGGGCAACAAATTGGATGAGCATTTCCTGGTCAGTATCCCACGGTAACACACGGGATGTGCCCAATCTGGTCCATCGGATGTGGGACTACTCCAGCTTGATGAGCGAGAGACAAGCTCCCCACTTCCTGTCTCGCGAATCTCTCTGTCTCCCGCAGGTTGTGCGTACGTCATCACTTTAGCAAATAATTAATTTGTTTTAATGTACCGCGGAGATCTCTACCAGAATATTATAAAAATATGGTAATTTGTAACATAAAAGTTCACTTATCTTAAAAGAAATTGATGAAAATTTTCTTATTTATTGAACAGGATCTCGATTTCGTGAATAGTCATTCGCATCAACAACCTCGTTGTCAACGTTACAATCACTAGATGTCACTATGTCTTTGCCAGTACTACCAAAATCTGAAAATGAAATAAAGTTAAAAACACAATCGACTGCCGGTATTTGAAAATCCATTACGCCATGACTTTTTTAGTAAATATATTTTCCCAAACCATTAAATCTATCGGACCATTTAATTGTTTTAATAATTTAACTTCTGGATTTATTTCATGGATAAATTACCAAAAATGATCTGCTACGGCCGATTTATCAGTCTTTGTACTTAATGTTACGAAATCTTCTTTCTTCCTGGCTTTCAAATTACGTTTTGTCTTTCCAATATAAACTTTATTACAATTGAAACAATGAAACTGATAAATACCAGATATTTTATTATTAAGAATTTTATCCCTTTTAGAGATATGTAGTAAATTTTAATAGCCTTGATTACGTAGAGCAGTGAAGCAATAAATATTACACAAATAAAAATACTTGTGGCTGGCCCCGTAGCTCAGTCGGTAAAGCACCTGCCTGCAGTGCTAGGTGTCTCGGATTCGATTCCCGGCGGTGGGGGTGGGGATTTTTCTCCGGCCAAGATAATTCCTCTGCGTGATCTAATGATTCAAAACCAAAAAGATAACGAGTTAACACCTTCTGTATGCTCCAAAGGAGATCGGCCGCCGATATGACCATAGTAGTTAAAGGCGGGGTATAAATGGAGCAAGAAAAAAAATATTTGCAACTTAGGCTTCACTCATCTTAACAAAATTTGTGTTGATACTTCTTTTCAAATGGAAATCGATTCCGCAAACAAATGACTTGCGTCCTCAGTCCACAGAAAAACTCCGTTGTCAAGGATACCAGTTAACATGACTTTTCTTATGTATTTTATTATAACCAACATCTGAAAACGAAACAAACCTAAAAATAGAATCAACTGTCGGTATTTCAAAATTCACTACGCGATGTTTATTTTTTAATATAAATATCCTTTCCCAAACCATTAAATCTATCGGACCACTCAACTGTTTTAATAATTTCGCTTGTAGATTTATTTCATAGTTAAATGACCAAAACTGATCTGCTACGGCCGATTTCTCATTTTGTTTATACTTAATGTTTCCTAAATATTCTGGTTTCCAAATTACTTTTTGTCTTTCCATTATAAACTTTATCATAATCCAAACAATTAAAATGATAAATACAAGATTTTTTATTATTAAGAATTTTATCTTTTTTTAGAGAAATGTAGTAAGTTTCTAATACTATATTTATTTTGAGGAACTAAAGTTATACCAAACTCTTTAAACATTTTTGAAAATGTTTATTAACCTAAGGATGATAAGTAATTTTTTAAAATTATGTTCGCCTTTTATTTTTAAGGGTAGAAATATCATTAACAGTTTTTTTTATATTTAAATTTTCCAATTTTTATGTATAAAGTCTTTATTAAAACCATTAATTAAAGCAGAATTAATAAAGTTTATATTAGTATATTTACTAATCTATAAATCAAATTATTAAAAACAGCAAATTTATGTGAAAAGGGTTAAAACTTTTATTTTTTATGTAATTATCGATATGAGTAGACTTCCTATAAATACCAAGGTTTAATTTACGAGGGCTGTTCAATAAAGAATGATCACATTTTTTTTTTGACAACGTATCTTTACTCATCCTCATAATTTTGATGATCCTTCTCAAAATAGTCTTCCCTGAATGCGTACACTTGTCACAGTGTTTCTGCCAGTCTTCAAAGACATGTGGAAACCATTTTTGATAGATCCTTCAAAGTCACCTCCGCAGCCTTCACCACAGCTTCTGATGATGGACAATGCCTCCCACGAAGGCGTTTCTTCAAGTTAGGGAATAGAAACCAATCACATGGAGCTAAATCCGGACTATAGGGAGGGTGAGGGATGCACTTCACGTTGATTCTTGCAATATATTCAGCAACGACATTAGCAATATGCGGCCGCGCGTTATCGTGGTGCAGCATCCAGCCTGCTCCACGGAAATGTGAGCTTTTGCACCTGATATGGACTTTCAATATTTTCAGGACATCCCTGTAGTATTGTCCAGTTACTGATGTGTGTGCAGGTACAACATGCTGATAAACCATTCCATGAATATCAAAGAATGAGATGACCATAACTTTCCCAGCAGAAGCAACTACTTTTGCTTTTTTGGGGGTTGGTAATGAAGGAGATTTCCACACTGAGCTTTACTGTTTGCTCTCAGGATCAAAATGATGTAGCCAAGTTTCATCAGCAGTGATTACGTTTGAAAGAAACTCCGGATCTTCCTCTAACATCAACTTTAACTGCATGTTACCTCCATTGCTGCGG
This sequence comes from Mantis religiosa, assembly GCA_030765055.1. NCBI lineage: Eukaryota > Metazoa > Arthropoda > Insecta > Mantodea > Mantidae > Mantis > Mantis religiosa. Next base: position 22,057,124 of record CM060957.1, read on the forward strand.
TATACAATACTGAACATGTCTGAACTTGTCTGGTTCTCACAGGCGGGAACAAGGAGTACCAACAATGAAACTACTATGGCGTGTTTGTTTCACATTGAGCTAACAGAATATAATAAGAATGAATTTTAGTGCGAAAGATTATGACCGTAAAAAATTATGATCATTCTTTATTGCACAGCCCTCATTATTATTTCTTATTATCTTTAGATCTAGAAAAGGAAGAAATCCATTAATTTCAGTCTCTAATTTAAATGTTATTGCCTTAGCTTTATCATTTGTGCAGTAAACCATCTTCTTACCAACAATGTCAGACTTTTGTATACTTAGGTTCTGTTTGAGTCGATGGACCTTTTTTTTTTTTCACGATCAGGACATAACAGCCGTCCGATATGACTTAACGTTTGAGGACGTAAAATTAATTAAAAAAAAACTAAAAGAAGAACATAAGAGTAACGATATTCCAAAACAAATTTGCAGCGCCACTTTGAAATTTTTCTGCACCAATCGATACGCTGTTGTTTTTGACCGGGAGTTAGGTTATGTAGAATCCATCGACAACGAAGTTTTTTTTTATGTAAATTTTTTTGTATTTGACTCATACCAATGTCCAAGATGTCCGTCAAACTACGACAATATTTTCATCAGTAACCAAAAGCTCTTGGACTTGGTCCTTCACGAAATTTATAGCTAATGAATAACCGATCTCTTTTGGTCAATTATAAATTGTTGGCGATTCTTAAACAACTGCATTTCTAGGTCCATGTTTACATTGTTTAGGTATTTCTGAAGGTTTAGAGCCTTAAAAATCACAGCCTGAAAATGTTCTCTAGTCAAATTCATATTAAGATTAACACAAAATATCTAAATTATAATAATTAACAAACTATTAGGGAAATCAAACATATTGTATTACATTCAACCCGAAAGCAAATTTCATTTGCTTTTACAAACATGAAACTCTAAAAGTTTCAGTGTTGTCCTCTTAGTTTTTAGTTTATTTCTCTCTAATTGTATCTAAAATTGCGACGTTGTCTCCTTTTTTATTTCCATACTAAATGCACTACAAGTAGTGAGGGTTTTTGTAATGTGTAGTCGGTAATGTTCCGAAAAGTGAATGCCAAAGAATGCGCATCATATTTACGTTTGTCAGTTCTTCATCTGGAGTTTTAAAGATCCTCAAATGTTTATCAAGAATTAAAATGTTCAAACATTGATAATTTTCGTAAATAAGTGAGTGCACGTGAACCGGTTTTGCTGCGACACGAGGAGCCGTCGCTATGGTTACCAGGAAGTCATTACGTGGCGTGTTGCTCCACAGAAATCGATGTAGCTACTCCGCTTTATTGGAATTCCTCGGCTCGCCATTGGTTACAAACGGGGCTTCCCCATTGGCTGTTATTTGCATGTAGGGGGAGAATGGCATTTCACATATTAAATTCCGTTGTTGGGGTGGATTGGATACATCCATTCATTAGATTGTTCCTCCTGGTTGTAGGGCTCATGGCGCTCTTTGCCATGAATTGCATTAAATCTGGGTATGGGTCGATTGCAGTTCTTCTCGATACATGATACTTCGATTCTCGATATCGTAATTTCGACTTCTAGTTTCATTAGAAAATGCTGGGAGAACTGTGTGCTGTCAATAAAATTAAATAGGTATACATTATTAATGAGACAAAATTCAAAACCATCAGTTTTCTTATTTTTAAACTCCATTAGACATTTAAAAGCAAACAGTTAAATGTTATAAGTTTTTGTTAAAAATTATTAGCATTTTCACTCTTTCTGGGTCAAGTCTACTTAGTTTTCTTCACATATGAGTCCTGCTGTACTAAATAGTCTTTCACAGAAAACTGATGCAGGTAGAATACACAAATATCTAGTTCTTGAAATTTTGAATTTTCCAGTAGCGCGATGAAGAATTTAGTAAAGCAAGGTCTTGCAATAAAATGTCTCTTCCGAAAATCTTTATATATTTGCTTATCTGTCGCGATTTCATGGCAATAATAGGTATATAACTTTAAGACCAGAATAAAATGTTCAGTTGCCCGCTTCGGTAGCATGTCTGCCTCACGATCAAGAGGTCCCGAGTTCGAATCTCGGTCAGGGTGAGTTACCTCGATAAGGTTTTTCCCGGGGTTTTCCCTTACCCTGAAAGACGAATGTCGGGTAACTCTAAGCTCCATGGACCCCGGACGCATTGAGTATCATTTCACCCATTTCATTCATCGTCCGATATGACAACGTTGGAGGTTTACTCTTATCCTGAAAGACGAATGTCTGCTAACCCTAAGCTCTATGTACCCTGTACTCATTTGAACATCATTTCATTCATCGTCCGATATGACTTAGCTTTGGAGGTTTTCTCTTATCCTGAAAGATGAATGTCTGGTAACTCTAAGCTCTATGTACGCTGTACTCATTTGAATATCATATCATTCATAGTCCGATATGACTTAGCTTTGGAGGTTTTCTCTTATCCTGAAAGATGAATGTCTGGTAACTCTAAGCTCTATGTACGCTGTACTCATTTGAATATCATATCATTCATAGTCCGATATGACTTAACGTTGGAGGTTTTCTCTTATCCTGAAAGATGAATGTCTGATAACTCTAAGCTCTATGTACCTTGTACTCATTGGAACATCATTTCATTCATCGTCCGATATGACTTAACGTTGGAGGACGTAAATTACAACAACAAATTAAATTCTGGAACTTTGACTATCGCTTATGGTCAAAGGATAAAAAAATGAATAACGACTTTCCATTTGAGAAAAATGTTAGTATTTTGAACATTCAGGCAAGTAACAAAGAATATCTCCAAAATGCCTCACAAAAATGTATTTGGCATAAATTGTGGGTTTCAATAAGATATACATTTGTTATTTAGTAATATTTTTCTATGTCTTACAGTTTATCACCTACACAAAAGCCATTCAGAATAATGAGAACTTCTGAGGAACTTCTAAGTTCAAATAAAACGTTTTACTACACATCCAGTGTTTCTTAGAGATCTTGATTTGCAACGATGCCTTTCTTTTCCGTCTCAAGGATTTTAAAAGAGTAATGTAACTAATGTAAAAACTAATGTAAAACTCCAACGTTAAGTCATATCGGACGATGAATGAAATGATGTACAAATGAGTACAGGCTACTTAGAGCTTAGAGTTACCAGACATTCATCTTTCAGGATAAGAGAAAACCTCCAACGTTAAGTCATATCGGACGATGAATGAAATGATGTTCAAATGAGTACAGGCAACCTAGAGCTTAGAGTTACCAGATATTCATCTTTCAGGATAAGAGAAAACCTCCAACGTTAAGTCATATCGGACGATGAATGGAATGATGTACAAATGCGTACAGGGTACATAGAGCTTAGAGTTATCAGACATTCATCTTTCAGGATAAGGAAAAACCTCCAACGTTAAGTAATATCGGACGATGAATGAAATGATGTACAAATGCGTACAGGGTACATAGAGCTTAGAGTTATCAGACATTCATCTTTCAGGATAAGGAAAAACCTCCAACGTTAAGTAATATCGGACGATGAATGAAATGAAGTTCAAATGAGTACAGGGTACATAGAGCTTAGAGTTATCAGACATTCATCTTTCAGGATAAGGAAAAACCTCCAACGTTAAGTCATATCGGACGATGAATGAAATGAAGTTCAAATGAGTACAGGGTACATAGAGCTTAGAGTTATCAGACATTCATCTTTCAGGATAAGGAAAAACCTCCTACGTTAAGTCATATCGGACGATGAATGAAATGAAGTTCAAATGAGTACAGGGTACATAGAGCTTAGAGTTATCAGACATTCATCTTTCAGGATAAGGAAAAACCTCCAACGTTAAGTCATATCGGACGATGAATGAAATGAAGTTCAAATGAGTACAGGGTACATAGAGCTTAGAGTTATCAGACATTCATCTTTCAGGATAAGAGAAAACCTCCAACTTTAAGTCATATCGGACGATGAATGAAATGAAGTTCAAATGAGTACAGGGTACATAGAGCTTAGAGTTATCAGACATTCATCTTTCAGGATAAGAGAAAACCTCCAACGTTAAGTCATATCGGACGATGAATGAAATTATATTCAAATGAGTACAGGTACATAGAGCTTAGAGTTACCAGACATTCATCTTTCAGGATAAGGAAAACCTCCAACGTTAAGTCATATCGGACGATGAATGAGATGATGTCGAAACGAGTACAGGTACATAGAGCTTAGAGTTATCAGACATTCATCTTTTAGGATAAGAGAAAACCTCCAACGTTAAGTCATATCGGACGATGAATGAAATGAAGTTCAAATGAGTACAGGGTACATAGAGCTTAGAGTTATCAGACATTCATCTTTCAGGATAACAGAAAACCTCCAACGTTAAGTCATATCGGACGATGAATGAAATTATATTCAAATGAGTACAGGGTACATAGAGCTTAGAGTTACCAGACATTCATCTTTCAGGATAAGGAAAACCTCCAACGTTAAGTCATATCGGACGATGAATGAGATGATGTCGAAACGAGTACAGGTACATAGAGCTTAGAGTTACCAGACATTCATCTTTCAGGATAAGAGGAAACCTCCAACGTTAAGTCATATCGGACGATGAATGAGATGATGTCGAAACGAGTACAGGGTACATAGAGCTTAGAGTTACCAGAGATTCATCTTTCAGGATAAGGGAAAACCTCCAACGTTAAGTCATATCGGACGATGAATGAAATGATGTTCAAATGAGCACGGGGTACTTAGAGCTTATAGTTACCAGACATTCATCTTTCAGGATCAGAGAAAACCTCCAACATTAAGTGATATTGGACGATGAATGAAATGATGTTCAAATGAGTACAGGGTACATAAGGCTTAGAGTTACCAGACATTCATCTTTCAGGATAAGAGAAAACCTCCAACGTTAAGTCATATCGGACGATGAATGAAATGATGTTCAAATGAGTACAGGGTACATAGAGCTTAGAGTTATCAGACATTCATCTTTCAGGATCAGAGAAAACCTCCAACATTAAGTGATATCGGACGATGAATGAAATGATGTTCAAATGAGTACAGGGTACATAGAGCTTAGAGTTACCAGACATTCATCTTTCAGGATAAGAGGAAACCTCCAAAGTTAAGTCATATCGGACAATGAATGAAATGATGTTCAAATGAGTACAGGGTACATAGAGCTTAGAGTTACCAGACATTCATCTTTCAGGATAAGAGAAAACCTCCAAAGTTAAGTCATATCGGACAATGAATGAAATGATGTTCAAATGAGTACAGGGTACATTGGGCTTAGAGTTACCAGACATTCATCTTTCAGGATAAGAGAAAACCTCCAAAGTTAAGTCATATCGGACAATGAATGAAATGATGTTCAAATGAGTACAGGGTACATAGAGCTTAGAGTTACCAGACATTCATCTTTCAGGATAAGACAAAACCTCCAACGTTAAGTCATATCGGACGATGAATGAAATGATGTTCAAATGAGTACAGGGTACATAGAGCTTAGAGTTACCAGAGATTCATCTTTCAGGATAAGGGAAAACCTCCAACCTTAAGTCATATCGGATGATGAATGAAATGATGTTCAAATGAGTACAGGGTACATAGAGCTTAGAGTTACCAGAGATTCATCTTTCAGGATAAGAGAAAACCTCCAACGTTAAGTCATATCGGACGATGAATGAAATGATGTTCAAATGAGTACAGGGTATATAGAGCTTAGAGTTACCAGACATTCATCTTTCAGGATAAGAGAAAACCTCCAACGTTAAGTCATATCGGACGATGAATGAAATGAAGTTCAAATGAGTACAGGGTACATAGAGCTTAGAGTTACCAGAGATTCATCTTTCAGGATAAGGGAAAACCTCCAACGTTAAGTCATATCGGACGATGAATGAAATGAAGTTCAAATGAGTACAGGGTACATAGAGCTTAGAGTTACCAGAGATTCATCTTTCAGGATAAGAGAAAACCTCCAACGTTAAGTCATATCGGACGATTAATGAAATGATGTTCAAATGAGTACAGGGTACATAGAGCTTAGAGTTACCAGACATTCATATTTCAGGATAAGAGAAAACCTCCAACGTTAAGTCATATCGGACGATTAATGAAATGATGTTCAAATGAGTACAGGGTACATAGAGCTTAGAGCTACCAGACATTCATATTTCACGATAAGAGAAAACCTCCAACGTTAAGTCATATCGGACGATGAATGAAATGATGTTCAAATGAGTACAGGGTACATTGAGCTTAGAGCTACCAGACATCCAACTTTCAGGATAAGGGAAACTCCTGGAGAAAAACCTTAGCCAGACAACTTACCCTGACCGAGGTTCTAACTGGAGATCTCTTGAACGTAAGACTGACCAACTACCCAGATAACGCTTATCTTGAGGTAGATAGAGCAATAGAGAATCCAGAGATTTGTTGCTGTATTCCCGTAACACCTGTTCCAGTTGATGGAAGGAATAAACCGCTCTGATTAAATGTGTCTGGGGAAGGAGGCCTATTTACATGGCAAACTTTGGTTACACTGGGAGACGCACGTGTACAGCAAGGAGGGTGGCTTCTAATGAATTGGCTGCAGCAGTGTAATCAAATTGTCTCGTAGGGGACACGTCACACACAGCTGCACATCCTTGCTTTCTCGCCTTCCTGGGTTTGTATCTTGACTTCCGCTACCTCTACACAAAAGTTTGTCACGTCATTTTGAACATACTTAGTAATCATTAATTTGAAATGTATATTTATGTACGATTGGTTAAAAAATCTTAAAAAAGAAAAGAAATATAATTAAAAACAATGTAATTTCATAATCTTCTAGGTATGTATAAAAATGAATTGACGTTTGTTATAGTTACAAAAACTTGAGAATGGCTGAACCGATTTGGCTAATTTTAGTTTTGAAATATTTGTATAAGCCCAAGGAAGGTTTAAAAGGTGAGAAAAGAACCAGAAGTGATAAGGGACCGGATTATTAACTAAATATAAAAGTAAACACGCCAACGTTTACAGGACACACACACACACACACACACACACACACACACACACACACACACACACACACACACACACACACACACACACACACACCCCTTCTTTTATTTTGAACAAACAAAAGCATTACGAAGTTGAAAGCTGTTCTACTCTTTGCCAAAGTCTTCAAAGATGTACTTACCATATTTTATTAAATAACGCTTATCATTTGTTATCAAAACTGAAATTGTTGTATGTAGCATGGTGATATATATATATATTTAAATACAGGATGTTACAAAAAGGTACGGCCAAACTTTGAGGAAACATTCCTCACACACAAAGAAAGAAAATATGTTATGCGGACATGTGTCCGGAAACGCTTAATTTCCATGTTAGAGCTCATTTTATTACTTCTCTTCAAATCACATTAATCATGGAATGGAAACACACGACAACAGAACGTACCAGCGTGACTTCAAACACTTTATTACAGGAAATGTTCAAAATGTCCTCCGTTAGCGAGGTTACATGCATCCATCCTCCGTCGCATGGAATCCCTGATGCGCTGATGCAGCCCTGGAGAACAGCCGTCCACAATACGAGCGCGAAGAGTCTCTACATTTGGTACCTGGGTTGTGTAGACAAGAGCTTTCAAATGCCCCCATAAATGAAAGTCAAGAGGGTTGAGGTCAGGAGAGCGTGGAGGCCATGGAATTGGTCCGCCTCTACCAATCTGTTGGTCACCGAATCTGTTGTTGAGAAGCGTACGAACACTTCGACTGAAATGTGCAGGAGCTCCATCGTGCATGAACTACAATGGGTAATTTGACATTTGTCTGCACGAATGATTTCAATTTACATTTTAAGAGAAATACTAAAATGAGCTCTAACATGGAAATTTAGCGTTTCCGATCACATGTCCACATAACATATTTTCTTTCTTTGTGTGTGAAAAATGTTTTCTGAAAGTTTGGCCGTACCTTTTTTGTAACAGCCTGTATATATATCAAAGATTAGACACAAAATTAATTTCTGAATGCACTATAACACTATAAATATTTGACCACAGACAATTGTTGTCAAATTTTGATGATTCCTTAGATAGCTTCTTTATAATTTGTGTTTGTGAATTCGTGAATGTGAATTGAATTGACCCAAAATTAGTTGAATTTCTTTGTGACATTTTTGAAGTTCGAGGAAACTTTTTTTCTGAGCAAAGGAGAAGACGACCTCACTTACTGTCCAGCAAAGCAAAGAAGGTCCCAGTAAGGAATGTGCTCTCTTATACAGTGGGATAGGACAGCGAATGTGTGACAGAGAACAAATGCTACACAAAGAGCAGAAGCGTTGAAAAAACATGCGCCCTATTCGCTGTGTACACTAAAACCGAGAAGATTCATTCACAAAAGTGGAAGTTGTTAGAATGTTTTTGAAGATCTGTAACTGTAATGACATGAGGTGTCATAAACGTGTCCAGAAAGGGTGTGGGAACCTTCTCAGGTCTTTCTCTCCTATAGTATACTTTAGATAAAGTCTGTTTAGTTAACGCATGTGCAGTTCGGAGTCAAAGGAACCTGACACTCCCGTCCACTAATGACCGTCATAAATCTATCTCCACACTTCAGAAATGGAACACCGTCGTTGAGGACCAATAGCAACCCTGATTTTCTGGAAATGACAGTCGCATGTTTACTCCACGTGGAGTCTCAGTTGCCAAAGTTCAACTTCCAATTGATCTGTTTCATTACGTGCAGCAATTCGTTGTATGTCACGATGTGGAGGCCGTGGGAGGGAAATGCAGTGGTGAATGCAAATGAAGTAGTAGATCACTTTCAGTCAAGTGAAAATAATCAAAGTGAAGATAGTGTGAATAACTGGGCCGAGTTATATTACTGGAAAGGCCTTAAAAAACAAAGTTATAACGGGAACTGTTTCTAAGCAAATTCAAGCGTTTGTTTTGAACACATAGAAATATTTGCTGAAAAATAATCTTGGTAAGGAGTCGTGCAATGAACCTGATGATAAATTCTGGGTATTCATAGAAATACTGTAAGAAATATTGTGACGAAAGGAATACCAAAGGCGCCAATCAAGCGTTTCTCTAAAGTAGATAATTTCACATGCGATTTAATTCGCCACAAAATGTATAGATTTAATGCAAAAGTGAGAGCGCTCACCTTATACGAATTGGTTGCACATTTGCAAGAAATTTGTGAGTTTCCTTATGGACTCTTCACTTTGCGCGGTCTCCTAAAGGAGCTGGGTTTCAAATACCGCACTTTGAATAAGATAAGGGTTGTTATGGAATCCAGTAGAATTGTAGCTTGGCGATATATATTTGTCAAAACTAAGGAAGTTTCGCAGTAATGGACATAAGATAATTTATTTAGACGAAACCTCGTACGATACTCATGATGTATCGAGAAAGGCGGTAATCTTACAGAAGGGTCTGGGAGATGGAGGGTCTGTGCTGTAAGACGATTATAAGGGTTCGTCAAAGGCAGCGGCCGACGTGCACATGAGTTAACTAAACAGACTTTGTTTTCTCATCGCTTCTGCTCTGCCCTCGACGAAGATAGAAGCAGAGGCCTGCGGACCCTTAGCACTAGTGGTACCTCTGACGTTACTAGAGGAACCTCGGACCGAACTGCCGAGCCCCTCCCGTAGGGGAGTTGTTCGGATTGGGTTGGACTCGAAGGGGCAGTGTGTTCCCGACACCCCAGGGGATTGTGTACTTCCGGCCAGGCTACGGCCGCCCGGAAGGGGTAGCGGGTTGCCTGAATAGTCCCGGGTACTAGCCTGCAGAGCTAGTAGAAGGTGTGCTAGATCACCAGGCTACGGCCGCCCGGAAGGGGTAGAGGGTTGCCTGAATAGTCCCGGGTACTAGCCTGCAGAGCTAGTAGAAGGTGTGCTTGATTACCAGGCTACGGCCGCCCGGAAGGGGTAGCGGGTTGCCTGAATAGTCCCGGGTACTAGCCTGCAGAGCTAGTAGAAGGTGTGCTAGATCACCAGGCTACGGCCGCCCGGAAGGGGTAGAGGGTTGCCTGAATAGTCCCGGGTACTAGCCTGCAGAGCTAGTAGAAGGTGTGCTAGATCACCAGGCTACGGCCGCCCGGAAGGGGTAGAGGGTTGCCTGAATAGTCCCGGGTACTAGCCTGCAGAGCTAGTAGAAGGTGTGCTAGATCACCAGGCTACGGCCGCCCGGAAGGGGTAGCGGGTTGCCTGAATAGTCCCGGGTACTAGCCTGCAGAGCTAGTAGAAGGTGTGCTAGATCACCAGGCTACGGCCGCCCGGAAGGGGTAGAGGGTTGCCTGAATAGTCCCGGGTACTAGCCTGCAGAGCTAGTAGAAGGTGTGCTAAATCACCAGGCTACGGCCGCCCGGAAGGGGTAGCGGGTTGCCTGAATAGTCCCGGGTACTAGCCTGCAGAGCTAGTAGAAGGTGTGCTAGATCACCAGGCTACGGCCGCCCGGAAGGGGTAGCGGGTTGCCTGAATAGTCCCGGGTACTAGCCTGCAGAGCTTGTAGAAGGTGTGCTAGATCACCAGGCTACGGCCGCCCGGAAGGGGTAGAGGGTTGCCTGAATAGTCCCGGGTACTAGCCTGCAGAGCTAGTAGAAGGTGTGCTAGATCACCAGGCTACGGCCGCCCGGAAGGGGTAGAGGGTTGCCTGAATAGTCCCGGGTACTAGCCTGCAGAGCTAGTAGAAGGTGTGCTAGATCACCAGGCTACGGCCGCCCGGAAGGGGTAGCGGGTTGCCTGAATAGTCCCGGGTACTAGCCTGCAGAGCTAGTAGAAGGTGTGCTAGATCACCAGGCTACGGCCGCCCGGAAGGGGTAGAGGGTTGCCTGAATAGTCCCGGGTACTAGCCTGCAGAGCTAGTAGAAGGTGTGCTAGATCACCAGGCTACGGCCGCCCGGAAGGGGTAGCGGGTTGCCTGAATAGTCCCGGGTACTAGCCTGCAGAGCTAGTAGAAGGTGTGCTAGATCACCAGGCTACGGCCGCCCGGAAGGGGTAGCGGGTTGCCTGAATAGTCCCGGGTACTAGCCTGCAGAGCTAGTAGAAGATGTGCTAGATCACCAGGCTACGGCCGCCCGGAAGGGGTAGCGGGTTGCCTGAATAGTCCCGGGTACTAGCCTGCAGAGCTAGTAGAAGGTGTGCTAGATCACCAGGCTACGGCCGCCCGGAAGGGGTAGCGGGTTGCCTGAATAGTCCCGGGTACTAGCCTGCAGAGCTAGTAGAAGGTGTGCTAGATCACCAGGCTACGGCCGCCCGGAAGGGGTAGCGGGTTGCCTGAATAGTCCCGGGTACTAGCCTGCAGAGCTAGTAGAAGATGTGCTAGATCACTTTCGGCCCCACAAAGGTTTTTCGGTAGTCTTCCCTGCGGGGTTGACGCGCGTAAGTGGCGTATGCACTTCCATCCCGTCTTGACGTTGTGTTCAGGGGGGGGGGGGCTTTTAGGAAACCAGGTATTGCCCTATGGAAAGAGCCCCAGAGTATCCATCGCTCGCGGGTAGAAGGAGGCCAGGGTCCTGATCCTACGGGTCCAGGACTAATGGGAGTAGAACCTCTGGACTCAACAACTGTCTTAATGGCCTGCCAACTGCGGTCTGTGTGTCCTTACTGGGCACAGCTGCGTATGTGTGTCACTTTCACCTCTCGAAAAGCCTCTTTATTCATCCAAAACTCCTTTGTAACTATTTTGTCCATTGTGATTATCAGTGTCAGTCAGGTCATTATTAAGTGTCCTATTCAAACGAAGTCAAGTGCTACCCTTTACAACTCTGCAATGAACACTGTTTCTTACGTTTCTTTTGTTAAAACAACTATTCAACCCAGTGCACGTGTTGTAACAAAGATACACAATTTCTTTCAAATCCATTACGATGGTTTCCTTCTTGCATCCCTTAATTTCGGTATCAACACAAAACACCGTCTTTTATTTTCAACAAACAAAAGCATTACGAAGTAGAAAGATATTTTATTAAATAACGTTTATCATTTGTTACCAAGACTGAAATTGTTTTATGTAGCATGATGATATATGTACCTTTCGAAGATTAAATACACAATAACACTATAAGTGTTTGACCACAGACAATTGTCAAATATTGGTGAATACTTGGATAGCTTCTTTATAAATCAGTTTGTGAATTGAATTGATCTAAAATTAACTGAATTCTTTTGTGACTTCGTGAATTTCGCGGAAACTTTACTATGCCAAGAAGAAGATGACCTGAGATAGGTCGTAGAAGTCAGTCAAATGTGCGACGAGCTACGTCACGTGCTGACCGTACTAATAATGACAATAGTCGTGTTGGTATGTCAGAATTACGTTCTAGAGTGTCTGTTTCTTCCGTACAAATTAGTTCACACACTTATAAACCAGGATGACGTAGTCAACTATCCCGCAGAGTTTTTAAATTAATTAGAATTGCCTGACTCCCACCTCACAATTTTAAAATTAAAAGTAGGAGCAGTTGTGATCAAGATGCTAAACACTAACCAACCACGACTGTGCAATGCAGCGAGAAAAAGCCAACGAGTAACAACAATAATCAAGGAAAGTACAAAGGAGAGGATATCTTGATCCCACGTATTCCGATGATTCCAACGGATTTATCTTTTCATTTTAAGTATTGATACCGAAATTAAGGTTTGCCAGAAGCAAAGAATCATGATAGATGTCAAAGGAATGTTACGACAAGGCCAGTTGAGTTGGGGGAAAGTGTTATAACAAAGCAATGTTAGAAGCAGTGTCCTTAGAAGATTTCTAAAGTAGCTCACTGACTAGTATGAATAGGAAATTCTTTGGATCATTTACAATGGCGACAAAACAGCCACAAAGGGATTTTGGTTGAAAAGGAGCTTCCTGGGAGTGAAAGTTAGATATATACACACGCGCAGCTGTGGTGAGGCACTCTTCGGCGTGAAGCCGATGTGGCCAGTTCGCGGCTGGGAAGCCGATCAGAAGGGTCTTCGGCGTGAGGCCGATTAGAGTGGTCCGAGGCATGAAGCCTATTAGGGCGGTCAACCTGTTCTGTGTTTGATAATTGTCGGTTCGTAGATATATAAGGAACGAATAAATTTATCGAGTAATAAACATTCTGCAGGCAGTAACTCTAAACAGAGATTGGTAATCCTCGGTCGGCAACTTTCATTTCGATGTTTGAAAAGAAGAAGCAGTAAATAATTAAGTTGGAAACGGGCATTCCAGGTTATTAAAATCTCCTTCTCACACATCCACACATACCCTGAGAGAAACCTCATTGCTCGTCGACTTATTTGCTCGCCATTAAATTATTGCTTCAAATTGGCGTCCACAACGTGGAATTGTGTGCACCAAGAAACGTTTTTAGTTACAGTATCTACAATTTCCCATACGTTTGGCCTTTGCGATGTCCATAAGACTCTCCTAAGGGCAGTCGTTGGAAGTTTACGGAATCAACTTGCAGTTTCCCTGTTTGTCACGTCTCGTGTTTGCGCGTCAAATAACCATAATCTTTATATAGTTACGTACCACAAGAGGACAGGAAATATTGTTTATCAGAAACCTTTAAATTGATTAACTTAATTGTAACTTTATATTTAAGCTTCATCCCCAATTGCAGAATAAATAACTTATCCGAATTTGTTTTATTTATGTCGATAAGTTCAAACAACTTTTATTGGTGGTACGATGTTGGCCTGATCAGCTAGCAGGATAATAAAATTGAGGTTTAAAATGTAAGTAACTCGTCGAGGTTCGTACGCTTTCATAGCTGGTGTCATTAAACACAGGCTGTAAACCATGGTCCACTGGTGCATTGTTACGCCGGCCTACAAGCCTGGGAATTAAATAATTTAGTAACTCGGTAACTAAAAGAGGTTCAAATTAAAATTAATTACATTTAGAAAATTGCATTTCCAGTGTAACAGCCCTTAAGGGAACACCTAGGGGTCCGAGGTTTCTGTCTATGGATTATTGGCATCGAATGCCTGATTCTACAACGCGTAGCGACCCCATCTAGGGTTCCCTATTGAATCCTTATACGACGCGCGAAGACCCGACGACAGAAACAGGGAAACTCCAAGTTGATTCCGCAAACCTCCAATGACTGCCCTTAGGATTTATTTATGGTCATCGCAAACGCCAAACTACGGGAAATTGTAGACGAAAATTCACGAATTCACAAACACAAATTATAAAGAAAATATCCAAGGATGCACCAATATTTGACAAATGTCTGTGGTCCAATACTTATCGAGTTAGTTCGCTCAAAAATTAATTTTGTCTCTAAGCTTTGTAAGATTTATCATTCTACATAAAACAATGTCAGTTTTGATAACAAATGATAAACGTTATTTAATAAAATATGGTGAGTGAAATGTTTTTGAAGACTTTAACAAAAAGTGGAATATCTTTCTACTTTGTAGTGCTTTTGTTTGTCCAAAACAGAAGAAGGTGTATGTGTTCCGTGAACGTTTACATTTAGTTAACCCGGGCCATTATCACTTCAGGTTTGTTTTTCTCACCTTTTAAACCTTCCTTGAACTTATTGAAATATTTCAAAACCAAAATTGGGCAAATTGGATATATATTGTAATAAATAGAATGAATGAAAACCCTGTAAATCCCTTGAGAAGAAAGGCTTCCTGCTGTGCACGGAATAGTATTTGAGAAACTCATTAGGGTTGCAACTCCTAAGAGCCATTGTAAAAAAAAAAAAAAAAAAAAAAAAAAAAAATAGTAAAAATTAGACATAGTATTATAATATTAATAATATAATATTTATTTGCATTAAAGGTTTATGCAGCTTAGAAGTGTCTCTAAATGTGTTTGTACGAGGGCTGTTCAATAAAAAATGATTACAAATTTTTTTGACAACGTACCTTTACTCATCCTCATATTTTCGATGGTGCTTCTCAAAATAGTCTCCCCTGAATGCGATGCACTTGTCCCAGCGTTTCTGCCAGTCTTCAAAGACATGCTGGAAACCATTTTTGAGAGATCCTTCAAAATCGCCTCTGCAGCCTTCACCACTCTTTCTGATGATGGATAATGCCTCCCACGAAGGTGTTTCTTCAAGTTAGGGAATAGAAAAAGGTCACATGGGGCTAAATCCGGACTATAGGGAGAGTGAGAGATGCACTTCACGTTGATTTTTGCAAGATATTCAGCAACAACATTGGCAATATGCGGCCGCGCATTATCGTGGTGCAGCATCCAGCCTGCTTCACGGATATGTGGTCTTTTGAGCCTGATATGGACTTGCAATTTTCTCAGAACATCCCTGTAGTATTGTCTAGTTACTGATGTGTGTGCAGGTGCAATATACTGATAAAGCATTCCATGAATATCAAAGAATGAGATGACCATAACTTTCCCAGCAGAAGCAACCACTTTTGCTCTTTTGGGGGGTTGGTGATGAAGGAGATTTCCACACTGAGCTTTGCTGTTTGCTCTCAGGATCAAAATGATGTAGCCAAGTTTCATCAGCAGTGATTACGTTTGAAAGAAATTCCGGATCTTCCTCTAGCATCAACTTTAATTGTATGCAGACCTGCATGCGAATGTCCTTTTGTTCGGGAATCAACAGTCTTGGAACCCATCGCGCACAAACACGTCTCATGTGTAATGTTTCTGTCACCAACGTGTGGGTGTCACACGTCGATCCTCTCTCACAATGGCAGCAGCAGTGTTGATGTTTTCTTCCGTAAGAGCAGTAACTGGAGCACCGGGACCACCTTCCTTTGGAATTCACTGTCTGCCCTCTTTAAACATTTTAAACCACCTTCGAGCTGTGCTGTAGGGAAGAACAGACTCTCCATAGGCCTCCTGTAACATTGTATAGGCATCAACTAAAGATTTGTTTAGACGAAAGCAGAATTTCAAAGCTGCATATTGTTCCTCGCGTGTTACCTCCATTGTAGCGGTAGGCGATACTGAACATGTCTGAACTTACCTGGTTCTCACAGGTGGGAACCAGGAGTACCAACAATGAAACTACTACGACGTGTTTGTTTCACATTATGCTAACAGAATATAATAAGATTGAATTTTAGTGCGAGAAATTATGACCATAAAAAAATTATGATCATTGTTTATTGAACAGCCCTCGTAGTAAAACGAAATTAATCTTGAAAGAAAAAACCATTAAACGAAACAAAAATTCTAAAAAAGGACCTTTAAATAAGAAAATAGCTAGAGAAGAAATAAAATCCTCTATTTTAAGGCCTACACTGACCGATAATTAAAAAATGTTAGGCCTCATCTTGAGACAGGACTTTTCCTCAACTTAGTTGTCCATGTTCGCTTCGCCACTAGAACATTGGAGTTTATTTCACGGAATGTAATTTTCCGCAGCTGTCCCCATGCGATGTATTCATAAGGTATATTCCCCTTGATCCCTGTCGCCGTAATCCACTTAGATGATCCCTGGAGGCGGGTAGGAGGAGGGACTTATGTGGCAGGTCCCCTGCTGTTTGATTGCTGCAATATCTGACATAGGGTGCCTCCCAATCGCGCTTCTGCCGTCGCTGTAGTGGAATCCAGTTCAACACATACTTCATAAACAAGGTACTTGGAAAAACAAACTGATTTCATTGTTATTTCAAAATATTCCATTTTATCCATACCAATTTCCATTCATAAGACCAATCCTTAAACTATTTTGATTTTACGTATTTTATCATTTATTTTTGGTAACATAAAATAAATGACGAGGTGCTAGGTCAGGACCGTATCCATGGTGAGGACATCCAGATACTCAGTTATTAGTTTTGTTGGATCTATTCTCATGTTGTAAAAATGAGTTCTAAATTTTAGGTCTTCTTCTTCTTCTTCTTCTTCTTCTTCTTCTTCTTCTTCTTCTTCTTCTTCTTGATACAAAAATGTTTTGTATCAAACAAAGTACGACGTTGTCGCGACAATTTATAACTAATATGATTGACAAGGGTTCCACGTTGATGCTACTTTGAAGCTATTATAATGTGTGGCTCAGGGTAAAACAATGAGGTTTCTCACAGGGTATGCGTGGATGTGTGTGAGAAGGATATTTAATGACACTGGAATGCCCGTTTCCAACTTATTTATTTACTGCTTCTTTTTTTTAGAACATCGAACTTGAAGTTGCCGACCTAGGGTTACCAATATCCCTGTTTAGAGTTACTGACGGCAGAATGTTTATTACTCGATACACTTTATTTGTTCCTCACGTATATATGAACCGACAAATATCCAAGACAGAACAAGTTGACCGCCCTAATAGGCTTCACGCCTCGGACTGCTCTAATCGGCCTGACGCCGAAGACTGTTCTCCACAGCTGCGCGTGTGGGTGTATATGCCACTTTCACTTTCTGAAAGCCCTCTTCACACAAAGATTTTCTTTGTGACTATTTTGTCGCCATTATGAATGATCCAAAGAATACCCTATTCAACAAGACAAGTGAGCACCTTTAGAAATCTGCTAAGGACACTGTTTCTTACATTGCTTTTGTTATAACAACTTTCCCCCCAACTGCTGTTCGACTCAACTGCCCTTGCACGTATTGTAACAAAGAACCAACATTCCTTTGAAATCCATCATGATTCTTTACTTATGGCATAGATATTATTTTATTATCCCATAATGAAATAATATATATGTCTTGCCCGAATACGACGTAAAATACTAGACCTTTGTCAGCAACTTCCAATTCGTTTTACAATTTCTTTTCACAACGCTAATTTTGCATGATACATGGATAGACATTTCATAAAATAGTTCACATGGTTATATAACAATAGTTCATTTAACATTTATCAACACTATGATCTGCAATTTTCCACTTTTAAATATCACTCAATGGAAAATACTTCAATCTGCATCATCATCTCTCTCTTTTTCTCCATCTGATCTACTGAAAATTAATTCATATTATTGTTACACTTAGAACAATTCATAAATATACACTCCCATGTTTAAACCATTGTACATTAATAATAATATATTTTTTTACAACATTTCTGAATTCTTCTTCCGGATTCTATATAAACATTCTTTTCAAAAGTCTTTCATTGTTCTGATCGTTTTTTAACTGTTTAATTTTTTTTGTTCATACATTTCCGAATACTTCTTTAGGATTCTATATAAATATTATTTTCAAAAGTCTTTCAGTGTTCTGATTTTCAATACTATGCTGTTTAATACTCCATTTGAATATCTTCCATCCTCCATTCTTAATATATGTTCATGCCATTGTTGCCTTCGTTCTGATGTTTTGTCATGAATTGGTTTGATTTCTAATTCCTTTCTAATATCACTATTTCTTATTTTCTCCAATATTGTACAACCTTTAACACTTCTTAAATATTTCATTTCTGCAGTCTGTCTTTTGTTAAAACCCTTTTTTGTTGGCACCCAGGTTTCGCTTCCTTATAGTAAAGCTGGAATAGCCATTACCTTATACATTTTCATTTTTGTATCCTTTCTCACTCTGTTTTTAAAAGTTCTTTGGATTGTCCCACACATTGTTCAGAATTTGTTTGCTTTTTCTTCAATATCAGCATTTCTAAAACTATGTTATATCATAAATATTTAAAATATTTAGGTGTGTAACTTATTCCCATTATTTCAGCCCATCAAAGGATTCAGGATAAGCAATCACATAAATAAACGCTTATCTATGGCACCAAAGACCTGACGGCAAAGTCACAGATAATAGAAACACGCACCACTTTATCAATGTCATGACTACCACTACACAAAATAAGACGTGAGGCTTTCCTGGCGACGAATATGTTCCAGACTTTCTCGGGAAGCAAGACAGGTGAAAAGACGATTAGAAATCGACGTTTTGGGAGTGTACATCTCTCCCATCATCAGGATATTTTAAGAAATGTTATAACCACAAACATAAAGAAAGACAAAACACTAACAAAATTCGCATCACTGATAAAAGACTGTTTACAGTAAATTAATTGTCAGGTCAAGAGATGGCGTGAGTATAAGAAATTAATTGGGTCAAAGAAATGTAACTACTTAATTTTATGATTAAGCTGTATAGATCTGTGCTACTTAAGTCGACGGATTTCCACTTTTAAGGTGGTTTCCAAGAGGAGTTGGACAAACCGGAAAAACAATCGCTACCAGAATAAACGAACATGAACGGAGCATTCGTTTAATGCAACCTGAGAAGTCTAGACTGGCAGAGCATAGTTTTGATAACGGCCATAGAGCCAATTTTCGGGAGACGACCATCTTGGCAAAATGCAACAGTTACTGGGAGCGGAGAATTAAGGAGGCTTTGGCCATTTCCTCCGAGAGGAGCTCGCTTAACCGTGATGCTGGATTTCAGTTCTGTAAGTTTTGTGCGCACCGTACTTTTAAAAAGTAAAACAAATAATTGCCAGTGCCATCAACATTGTCAGGTTGTTAGGTCCCAAAATAAACTATAGTGTTTGTCCTGAGTTTGTGGGAAAGGAACACAAGAGCAGACAGTTGACAGACACGCCTTCCCAAAACACTTGCATCCCGTTGGGACTCACCCTAGCAAATCAGCGAGAGTAACTTGGTTACGGCGGCCAAATGAAAACAAATGACGCATCGATTCATTACAGCCTCGAAATGGAACATGTAGGGGGCTGTATTACTTCTGCACAGTTTACCACCATACTTTCATTTGTTTTTGGAATAGGAGCAGGACAGGATGAATACCGGGTACAAAACAAATGCTCTCATGGTCAATGCGAGGGCGACATTTAAAATATTTAGAGTGACACATATCTAAAAACAAATGCACTATGTTCAACTACTTTCAAACGTTCCTTTAGCCTATTGTTTATTGGATTTGCTCTAATAGTTCGTAAAGTATAGCCATTTAAAGATTTTATGTTCGCCCAAATTTGTATGTGATTAGATAACATTACCGGATAAGGTTCTTAGATCATCATTAACGCCTAAAAATAGAAATACACAGACACAAAACATGCAATGAAGTGCTCAAAGCGTCGCTTCCCCAAAAATTTCAGGAGAAAAACAGGGAAAAAAAAAGCGCAAAACAGTATTTTATTTGCTCTGGATATATTTTCAAAAATTTTCGCGAACAATTTCACAGCTCCATAGATTTGAATGACCAGTTCCGAGAGTTCATTCAATACTGTATTTAAGCATTCATAACCTTGAATACCATGCTTCGTAGGTTTCCGGAAACAAATCACGACTCTTCGATAATTAGGAAGCACTGACACATTTTGTCACGTGAAGTCTCTGTAGCGTGAGAAGAAAAGTTTATTATTTTTGTTTTATGTGGAGATTTTAAATATAACTGTAAGTATACTTCAATATCATTAGCAACAATATTTTACGTAGATTGGTATTTAGTGGGCACAAATAGGAAATTCTTCTGAAGTTTTTAGTTATTAACAAAAGTGTGTGAATTGTATACTTTCTCCAATTAAGGTTAACAGTTCACGCGATGTGGGCCAGGGAACATCTGAGTGGAGAGGGAAACCTTGTAGTATGAGTAGTCTTGCAATGCAAGAACGGCCTATGTGTGACTGTAGATTAGAAGGACTATTAAAGGCTAGCCTTACATCTTTGAGTCAGTATTCTCTCTTATTTTAATGATAATCATTATTTGGAGCTTCCCTCGCTCAGAAAGTCACGCCTCGCTACTGGATCTAGTGTGACTGTACAATAGAAAGAGTACTGAAGAGTAGCCTTAGTTTTTTGAGTCATTATTCTCCCTTATTTTAATGAAAATTATGATTTGGAGCTTCCCTCCTTTTGAAAGTCACGCCTCGCTACTGAACTTACGTGTGGCTGTACAATAGAAAGATTACTAAAGAGTAGCCTTAGTTTTTTGAGTCATTATTCTCTCTTATTTTAATGAAAATTATTATTTAAGAGCTTCCCTCGCTTTGAAAGTCACGCCTCGCTACTGGACCTACGTGTGAGTGTACAATAGAAAGAGTACTGAAAAGTAGCCTTAGTTCTTTGAGTCATTATTCTCTCTTATTTTAATGAAAGTTATTATTTGGAGCTTACCTCGCTTTGAAAGTCACGCCTCGCCACTGGACCTACGTGTGGCTGTACAACAGAACGAGTACTGAAGAGTATCCTTAGTTCTTTGAGTCATTATTCTCTCTTATTTGACTGATAATCATTATTTGGAGCTTCCCTCGCTTTCAAAGTCACACCTCGCTACTGGACCTACGTGTGATTGTACAATAGAAAGAGTACTGAAGAGTAGCCTTAGTTCTTTGAGTCATTATTCTCTCTTATTTTAATGAAAATTATTATTTGAAACTTCCCTAGCTTTGAAAGTCACGCCTCGCTACTGGACCTACGTGTGACTGTACAATAGAAAGAGTACTGAAGAGTTGCCTTAGTTCTTTGAGTCATTATTCTCTCTTATTTTAATGAAAATTATTACTTAGAGCTTCCCTCGCTTTGAAATTCACGCCTCGCTACTGGACCTACGTGTGACTGTACAATAGAAAGAGTACTGAAAAGTATCCTTAGTTCTTTGAGTCATTATTCTCTCTTATTTTAATGAAAATTATTACTTAGAGCTCCCCTAGCTTTGAAAGTCACGCCTCGCTACTGGACCTACGTGTGACTGTACAATAGAAAGAGTACTAAAGAGTTGCCTTAGTTCTTTGAGTCATTATTCTCTCTTATTTTAATGAAAATTATTACTTAGAGCTTCCCTAGCTTTGAAAGTCACGCCTCGCTACTGGACCTACGTGTGACTGTACAATAGAAAGAGTACTGAAGAGTTGCCTTAGTTCTTTGAGTCATTATTCTCTCTTATTTTAATGAAAATTATTATTTAGAGCTTCCCTAGCTTTGAAAGTCACATCTCGCTACTGGACCTACGTGTGACTGTACAATAGAAAGAGTACTAAAGAGTAGCCTTAGTTCTTTTAGTCCGTATTCTCTCTTACTTTAATGAAAATTATTATTTGGATCTCCCCTCACTTTCAAAGTCACGCCTCGCTACTGGACCTACGTGTGACTGTACAATAGAAAGAGTACTGAAGAGTAGCCTTAGTTCTTTGAGTCAGTATTCTCTCTTACTTTAATGAAAATTATTATTTGGATCTCCCCTCACTTTCAAAGTCACACCTCGCTACTGGACCTACGTATGACTGTACAATAGAAAGAGTACTAAAGAGTAGCCTTAGTTCTTTGAGTCAGTATTCTCTCTTACTTTAATGAAAATTATTATTTGGATCTCCCCTCAGTTTCAAAGTCACGCCTTGACACTAGACCTACGTGTGACTGTACAATAGAAAGAGTACTGAAGAGTAGCCTTAGTTCTTTGAGTCAGTATTCTCTCTTACTTTAATGAAAATTATTATTTGGATCTCCCCTCACTTTCAAAGTCACGCCTCGCTACTGGACCTACGTATGACTGTACAATAGAAAGAGTACTGAAGAGTAGCCTTAGTTCTTTGAGTCAGTATTCTCCCTTATTTTAATGACAATTATTATTTAGAGCTTCCCTCGCTTTGAAAGTCACACCTCGCTACTGGACCTATGTGTGACTGTACAATAGAAAGAGAAATGAGGAGTAGGCGAGGGTGTAGCCAAAGATTTTCTATGTTAGTTGTATAGATTCCTGAGTTAGTAAACATTTTGTGTAGGTAAGGTCACGCTGCAAGCCGTCAGAACTCATGCACAA
The DNA here is from genome assembly GCA_030765055.1 of Mantis religiosa. Classification (NCBI taxonomy): domain Eukaryota; kingdom Metazoa; phylum Arthropoda; class Insecta; order Mantodea; family Mantidae; genus Mantis; species Mantis religiosa. Next base: position 22,079,797 of record CM060957.1, read on the forward strand.
TTGAGGACGTCCAGAAATGGTCACAGCGGATGCATTGTTGGTTGTTTATGGCAGTATCTTTGCTCTTATAGCTGGAATATTAATTGTAAGTTGTGTGATTGGACTATCACAAATATATTCGTATAAACTACACGCTACATTGAGAAGAAATACAGAAATATTAAATATATTATGTTTACATTAATATTCTTTGAACTGTAGTTTGTGTACTTTATAAATTATGTAATGTTTTCTATGGTACTGTGTTGTTAGTTTGACAACGCCTTCCCTTATCTTTATGAGACATAGGTTGGCTTTTAAGGCCAAACTGTCTTCATTTTCATCAATTTGAAATAAATAGTTTTGTTAGAGAGTGAGTGCACCTTGAATGGAGGCAGTGCAGGGCTGCCACACCTTGAGTGATGAGCTCAGCAGCATCAATATGTGGCCCACGTGCCCATTACCACATCTCGATTACGTCTACATCATCGGCTCCCAGACGGAGACAAATGTATTGCAGCTGTGGAACAACGGACCATCTCCAACAACTGCAAGTCAAATATTAACTTTCATCTGTTATCTTGAACTCTATAGTCCATAGTCTAAGGAATTGTGCTATCCAGAGCGACTGTACAGCCTTAGGGGGAGAAAAAAGTGAACAGCTACCAGAAACAGAAGTTCGACTCGTAAAACATCTGAAACAATCGATGAAGTTGCGTTCACATTATACGCGTTAATACCACTTTGGCTTCATTTCAAAGCTACGAGGGTGGTATGAAAGGTTTCTGACCTCAACATGAACATGGCAGTGCCCGTAAATAAAAGCTAGTGAATTTCGTTGTTCATCTGTTGACAGTTACTCACCAAAGTATCAGCCATTTTCGACGCTCAGTTTTTATGTAACAGTCGTATGAGTGAGTTGATGTGGGTGTATCGAGCTGTCATGAACTATCTGTTTTTGAAAGGCAATACGCCTACGCAAATCAAAGATGAGTAGGATTATGTGTATGGGGACGCTGCACCATCATTTACTACAGGGAAGTTTTGGGCAGCTGAATTTAAACGTGGCCGTAAGAGCTTGGGAGACGATGAACGTTCAGGACGTCCAAAAACTGCAACTACATCGCCAAAGTTCAGCAAATGGTGCTAGGCGGCTGCCGAATTAAAGTGAGAGAGATAGTAGAGGCTATGAACATTCAAAAGAACGTGTTTGTCACATATTAAATCAACTTTTAGACATGAGAAAGCTGTCCGCGTGTTGGGTGCCGCGTTTGCTCACGTTAGACCAAAAACATGTTCGAATGAACATTTCCGACGCTCTGTTGGCGTAGTTTAGGCGCAACAAATCCGAGTTCTGGCGCCGATTAATTACTGTAGATGAAACTCTGATACATCAATATATACCCGAGACAAAAAGAAGTGCAAACAGTGGACTGCAAAGGGGCAACCGGCTCAAAACAAAAAAAACTGTTTTTTTCGGCTTGAAAGTTGATGGCTACTATTATTTTGGGATAGTCATTTTAATCCTTTACCTTCAAAAAGGAAAAACCATTACAGGAACACACTATGCATCATTACTTGACAGGCTGAAGGCAGAACTTGCGGAAAACAGGCCACATTTGCAGAAAAGGAAAATCCTGTTTCATCAAGACAACGCACCGACTCACATCTCAGCGGTTGCAATGGCGAAAATGCACGAATTATACTTTGAACTGCTTGACTCACCAGATCTAGCACCAAGCGACTTCCTTTTGTTCCCTCATCGGAAAATTGCGCTCGGAGGACAGAGATTTTTCTCAAATGAAGAGGCCAAACACATGCCTGAACAACTATTTTACAGAGAACAACGCCGAGTACTATTTGGACGGGTTACAGAGTTGGGATCATCGCTGGGAGAAGTGCGTAGAGTTACAAGGAGACTATGTTGAAAAACGCCGAGTACTATTTGGACGAGTTACAGAAATGGGAGCATCGTTGGGAGACGTGTGTAGAGTTACAAGGAGACTATGTTGAAAAACGCCGAGTACTATTTGGACGTGTTACAGAGATGGGAGCATCGCTGGGAGAAGTGTGCAGAGTTACAAGGAGACTATGTTGAAAAACGCCGAGTACTATTTGGACGTGTTACAGAGATGGGAGCATCGCTTGGAGAAGTGTGTAGAGTTACAAGGAGACTATGTTGGAAAACGCCGAGTACTATTTGGACGGGTTACAGAGATGGGAGCATCGCTGGGAGAAGTGTGTAGAGTTACAAGGAGACTATGTTGAAAAACGCCGAGTACTATTTGGACGGGTTACAGAGATGAGAACATCGCTGGGATAAGTGTGTAGAGTTACAAGGAGACTATGTTGAAAAACGCCGAGTGCTATTTGGACGGGTTACAGAGATGAGAACATCGCTGGGAGAAGTGTGTAGAGTTACAAGGAGACTATGTTGAAAAACGCCGAGTGCTATTTGGACGGGTTACAGAGATGGGAGCATCGCTGGGAGAAGTGTGTAGAGTTACAAGGAGACTATGTTGAAAAACGTCGGGTACTATTTGGACGAGTTACAGAGATGGGAACATCGCTGGGAGAAGTGTGTAGAGTTACAAGGAGACTATGTTGAAAAACGCCGAGTGCTATTTGGACGGGTTACAGAGATGGGAGCATCGCTGGGAGAAGTGTGTAGAGTTACAAGGAGACTATGTTGAAAAACGTCGGGTACTATTTGGACGAGTTACAGAGATGGGAACATCGCTGGGAGAAGTGAGTAGAGTTACAAGGAGACTATGTTGAAAAACGTCGAGTACTATTTGGACGAGTTACAGAGATGGGAACATCGCTGGCAGAAGTGTGTAGAGTTACAAGGAGACTATGCTGAAAAACGTCGAGTACTATTTGGACGAGTTACAGAGATGGGAGCATCGGTGGCAGAAGTGTGTAGAATTACAAGGAGACTATGCTGAAAAACGCCGAGTACTATTTGGACGAGTTACAGAGATGGTAGCAGCGCTGGCAGTAGTGTGAAGAGTTACAAGGGGACTATGTTGAAAAACGCCGAGTACTATTTGGACGAGTTACAGAGATGGTAGCAGCGCTGGCAGAAGTGTGTCGAGTTACAAGGGGACTATGTTGAAAAATAAAGAAATAAAATCTGAAGATATATGTTGTATCTTTATAAGGTCGGGAACTTTTCAGAACACTTATTTATTTCATTGACTCCTAAAATCTGCATCATATACTTGAATTATTTTGAGAATAGGCTGTTTTAGACCCTTTAGTTTTATTTTATAGCTATCAAACATTATGAGAAAATCTTTCTGGCGATAAGTGTGAGGTCGTTTAAATTTCAAATAATAATTTAATCATGTCAAATTCATTAAGACATTAAAGGCTAATATTATGTATTCCTGGTAAAATCCTTGTAGGCTTTATGAGCAGAGTACTCCAGGTTCGATTCCCGTGGCCGACCTACTGATACATGGGTAATTTTGGATATTTCATCCATATATATATATACTTGAGTCTACTGTATTCATGTTATACATGTACAGTTTTGATTAACAGGGATTGCTAAAAGAATGAGATAAAGCTGTACGTTTCAAATGGTGCTCTTACTCGTGTATTTACGTGACCTATCTCTATCTGAATTGAAGGTCCCTGGACAGAATAATGCATCTGCATCACGTTCCTGCCTCTTGCCAAATGCCATTCTTCATGTCGTGGGGATACTTCACAAACTGCTTGGTAAAGAGATTTAGATTAACAATTGGATTTTATCAGAAAGGCCTTTTAAGGGCCGGTTGCTATGACAACCTTAAAATTTCATTGTATATCTATAGCCATTGTACGAAAAATTAATGACTTCCGATTTTAGACAACGTAAATATTATTAACTCAAATAAATAATGAGAAATGGACCTCTTGAACGTGAGGCAGACACGCTACCGAGGCACGCTGAGTATTGTTCCCTACCCTAAATCTGGAAGGTGTCTAATAAACAAAACTGAAAGAAAACCTACTGCCCATGCACGTATATAAAATATAGATGGCTGCGATGTGCTGCCTAGGTGACGATAGTATATTGTTTTGTTGGAACGAAGAAGTTAATTACCTGAGACAGTTGGCTGTACAATACGATTGTGTTTTGTCTAAGTGACAAATCGAGCTTCTTTTACGGAAACGAGGTATGTAATTGCTCCAGTTCTGGCATTTTGATATTTTTTAACTTCGTTTAAGATAGATTTATAACGAATGTGCATTAAAACTGCTCCAGAAATTTGTAGAATAAGAAAATACAGACTTTATTACATCCATAATCCTCCTTGTTGTTATGATAGTTACTTAATCAGTGCTGCCAACGCGAAAAAACGAATACCACTAAAACAATGTGCGAAGTGGATTAAGGTAAGGATCATATGACGAATGAAATGAGTGAAATGATGTTCAAATGAGCCCAAAAAATGGAGAGTGGTACCACGAAAACTGTGTGGACGCTGAAGCAATACATAAGTGGAAAATGTGTGTGAGATACATAAAGATATGAATATACAAGTGTAGAAATGTGTTATTTTGTTCTCATGATTATATTATGTACTGAAATTTACTGTTCAATTCAGACTCGTCCGCTATAAGCCAATGCTATTGCGGCGATTAGTTTCCGCTCCGAATAAAAATGAAAACGGAAGTATACCAAAGATTACTGATCGAAAAACTTATCATTTAAGAGAATTTAGAATGACCAGGCTTCAATATAAGGTAAAAGCTTTAATATTTACGTGAGAAAAAGCGCTATCGTCAGACATTTTCAAAATAATTGACCCGATTCACCAGTGCTTACTTTAGCAAAGTTTCTGTCTCGTTGAATTTACCATTTATATGGTATTTTGCTAGGGACATACTTAAAAAAGTCTAAAAAAAATTAAAGCAAAAGGCAGTCTGGATAGAAAATTTTGTCTAAAATCTTGGACCTTAGAAAATGCTGTAGGTAAATTCAAAGTTTGCTTTTTAATTGTCATTTAGTTTTTGTGTTACGTGGTTTACATACACATTAATAAAACTGCTTTCTAAAATGTTTCAGAAAGTTGATACTGAATTTTTCTCTGAAATCAGCACTTCTCATTTCTTCTAAGTTTCTTACAGAAGAGTTACAAAAGACAAGCGAAACCCATAAAGATATAAATATAGGTTTGAGTTGTACGAAGGGTGATTGGCTGCTATACACTTGCCTCGAGTTATGCACGAGAGATGAAATGGAAGTCACAGCCTGAAGACAACAGATAATCGCGGCATGTACCTGTTCGTGTCCTGACGGCACTAACGTGGGTGTCGACCACTTTCACAGCAAGAAGGGCCTAACACCTTCTTACTGACATTTATTAGAACGTCTGTATTAACTCCTGTCTGTAAGACCCAAAATTTGGAATCATTATAAACTAACTTCATGATGAGCTAGAGACTTTAAACTTTAAACATAACTCAGAACTCGATGACAATGTAATATTAACTTACTTTCAGGAAAATACCTCCAACACAAACTACCCTTTATATGGAAAATGTTTATACTAACTTCATGATGAGCTAGAGACTTGAAACTTTAAACATAACTCAGAACTGGATGACAATGTAATATTAACTTACTTTCAGGAAAATACCTCCAACACAAACTACCCTTTATATGTAAAATGTTTAAACTAACTTCACGATGAGCTAGAGACTTGAAACTTTAAACATAACTCAGAACTGGATGACAATGTAATATTAACTTACTTTCAGGAAAATACCTCCAACACAAACTACCCTTTATATGGAAAATGTTTAAACTAACTTCACGATGAGCTAGAGACTTGAAACTTTAAACATAACTCAGAACTGGATGACAATGTAATATTAACTTACTTTCAAGAAAATACCTCTACCACAAACTACCCTTTATATGGAAAATGTTTAAACTAACTTCATGATGAGATACAGACTTACTACAACATTTTTGTTACTACAAAAAATATTCAGATTTTGTTATGGCACAATTTATGTCAAAAGCATTTTAACAGATATTCATTTTGATGGTTTGAATTTCGCATTATTTCAAAAAGCGAAGGGAAGAGATATTTTCCTTTATTTTTTTATCTCTATGCAATTCAAAAGGGACGTAATTTCAAGCCATCACCTAGCAACCAAGTTTAAAACATTTGATTATGATTACAACAAGGTAATGTTTGAGATGAAGTAGAGGTGTGGGAGTTAGACCGTTGTTGCCATGGTGTAATTGTGACCATAGCTAGGGTGAAATGCATGGCCGTCCAATATGTCGTCATCGGGATATTCGTGACCGTCAGACACGACGCTTTGACTCCGCCTCGATGTCCTTCCTAGTGCGTTCCACAGGAAACGGTGACAGGCCCTTGCTTGCATATGTAGCAAGTGATTATGTTGATGGTACCCAAATCCGCCAGCCGATGACGCCACCTACATAACAAATCAAATTCAACTCTATTTCCTGCCTCACGAACACGGCATTATACATTTCAGGAATGTCATCTTAGTAAAAACAAATTAAATTTACAGCTCCTTTCTGATGTTTGGTCTCTTAGTACGCTGTACTTTGTTCGATTTGCTCTTATAGTTGTTTTTTTTTTTTTTCACTTAAAGTGAGTTTGAGTAGAGAACCGTTCTGGGATATAATTTTAAATGTCATTAACATCGAAACAATTGAAGATTCCCTTAGAAATGCATTTGATGAAAAGGCCCCATTAAAGACAATTTATAATCGGCACAGTTCACCAAATGGTACTAGACGACCACCGAGTTAAAGTGAGAGAGATGGCAGAGGCTATAAACATGATAAAAGAACGTGTTTGTCACACGTTAAATCAACATTTAAACATGAGAAAGCTGACCGCGCGTTGGGTGCAGCGTTTGCTCACGTTACACCAAAAACATGTTCGAATGAACATTTCCAACGCTCTGTTGGCCCAGTTTAGGCGCAATAAATCCGAGTTTTGGCGCCGATTAAATACTGTAGATGAAACTTGGATGCACCATTATACGTCCGAAACAAAAATACAGTCCAAACAGTGGTCTGCAAACGGGGGACCGTCTGCAAAAAAGAGGAAAAAAAAAACTGCTTTTTGTCGGCTGGGAAAGTGATGGAGACTATATTTTGGGATAGCCACGGTAAATCGGCCACATTTGTAGAAAAAGAAAATCCTATTTCATCAAGACAACGCACAGTCTCACACCTCAGCGGTAGCAATGGCGAAAATCTACGAATCACGGTTTAAACTGCTTGATTCACCAGATATAGCCCCAAGCGACTTCTTTTTGTTCCCTCATCGGCAAGTTGCGCTCGGAGGACAGAGATTTTCGTCAAATGAAGAGGCAATCACCTTCGTGAACAATTATTTTACAGAGAAAATCGCCGAGTACTATTTGGACGGGTTACAGAGATGGGAGCATCGCTGGGAGAAGTGTGTAGAGTTACAAGGAGACTATGTTGAAAAACGCCGAGTACTATTTCGACGAGTTACAGAGATGGGAGCATCGCTGGGAGAAGTGTGTAGAGTTACAAGGAGACTATGTTGAAAAACACCGAGTACTATTTGGACGTGTTACAGAGATGGGAGGATCGCTGGGAGAAGTGTGTAGAGTTACAAGGAGACTATGTTGAAAAACGCCGAGTACTATTTGGACGGGTTACAGAGATGGGAGCATCGCTGGGAGAAGTGTGTAGAGTTACAAGGAGACTATGTTGAAAAACGCCGAGTACTATTTGGACGGGTTACAGAGATGGGAGCATCGCTGGGAGAAGTGTGTAGAGTTACAAGGAGACTATGTTGAAAAACGCCGAGTTCTATTTGGACGGGTTACAGAGATGGGAGCATCGCTGGGAGAAGTGTGTAGAGTTACAAGGAGACTATGTTGAAAAACGCCTAGTACTACTTGGACGGGTTACAGAGATGGGAGCATCGCTGGGAGAAGTGTGTAGAGTTACAAGGAGACTATGTTGAAAGACGCCGAGTACTATTTGGACGTGTTACAGAGATGGGAGCATCGCTGGGAGAAGTGTGTAGAGTTACAAGGAGACTATGTTGAAAAACGCCTATTACTATTTGGACGGGTTACAGAGATGGGAGTATCGCTGGGAGAAGTGTGTAGAGCTACAAGGAGACTATGTTGAAAAACGCCGAGTACTATTTGGACGGGTTACAGAGATGGGAGCATTGCTGGGAGAAGTGTGTAGAGTTACAAGGAGACTACGTTGAAAAACGCCGAGTACTATTTGGACGGGTTACAGAGATGGGAACATCGCTGGGAGAAGTGTGTAGAGTTACAAGGAGACTATGTTGAAAACTCGCCGAGCACTATTTGGACGTGTTACAGAGATGGGAGCATCGTTGGAAGAAGTGTGTAGAGCTACAAGGAGACTATGTTGAAAAACGCCGAGTACTATTTGGAAGGGTTACAGAGATGGGAGCATCGCTGGGAGAAGTGTGTAGAGCTACAAGGAGACTATGTTGAAAAACGCCGAGTACTATTTGGACGGGTTACAGAGATGGGAGCATCGCTGGAAGAAGTGTGTAGAGTTACAAGGAGACTATGTTGAAAAACGCCGAGTACTATTTGGACGGGTTACAGAGATGGGGGCATCGCTGGGAGAAGTGTGTAGAGTTACAAGGAGACTATGTTGAAAAACGCTGAGTACTATTTGGACGGGTTACAGAGATGGGAGCATCGCTGGAAGAAGTGTGTAGAGTTACAAGGAGACTATGTTGAAAAACGCCGAGTACTATTTGGACGGGTTACAGAGATGGGAGCATCGCTGGGAGAAGTGTGTAGAGTTACAAGGAGACTATGTTGAAAAACGCCGAGTACTATTTGGACGGGTTACAGAGATGGGAGCATCGCTGGGAGAAGTGTGTAGAGTTACAAGGAGAATATGTTGAAAAAAAATTCTGAAGATATGTCTTGTATGTTTATTAGGTCGGAAACTTTTCAGACCGCTCTCGTATCTTCATATGTTGAGTCATTGTTTTCACCGTTTCCATCGCACTGTCTTCAGTTATAATTATTTCAACTTTTTCTCCATTGATGTCATAGCGTTTCCCACGCCATTTGCCCAAATTGCTCAAATCATTGGCGGTACAACATTTCGTCGTTCATTATAAATGTTACACATTGTTTGGCTTCTGTTCATATTAATTGTATAGGATTCAGACTCGGATGTTGTGTTGTTATATTCTGACAATATTGTGTCAATCAAAAAATTAAGTCATTCAACTTTGTTATGGTCTATTTTCATCCAACGGGATATTGTGACTTTGTAACTAATAAAGCGCATATCTTGTTAAAAAACTTGACGTTGGAGGTTTATCTACTTGTCTATTATGGCAAGAGACATCATCTTTTGCTGGCACCGAGTTGAGGGGGAAATTTGGAATTAATATTGAGCGTAACCATTTAAAATTAATTTGTTTATCAACACTTAATATACGTATGACCTAAAAATAAATGAATATCTGCATCTAATTTCTTAATCCGGGGTAAATACTTAGACCTTTATTCATTTATTAAAACATCCAAAACATATACAAAGCATACACAATTTACAGATTATAAATAAAAAGCAATAATAATTAAAAACATTTTACAAACATTTTAAAATATACTCTCATCAAACATAAAAATCCACACATTTCTAAACATAAACATACATAAAAATAAATTAATTTTAAAAAATATAATTAAAAATTTACATCCCTTTTAAAATTTTTACAAAAATTTTAAACATACTTAATAATATTTTAAACAAAAATATAATATTACTAATTTAATTTAATTGCTATATTTTAAAACTCCCCATTATAAAATTCTTGCCGCCGGTAGCCGGCGGCCACCATTGGTACTGGTATCCAGCACTACTACTTAACCAAAGAAAAATATCCTAACCACACAGAACTATCAATTACGGATTAATTACCAACCATTAATTTTAAAAATGAACAATTATTAATTTACTTAATTTTCAAAAATTAATAAAATGTTCTTACAATTAATTTAAAAAACAAAAATTATTATTAACAAAATTATACGAGGGCTGTCCATAAAGAATTATCACTTTTTGGGACAACGTACCTTTACTCATCCTCATAATTTTGATGGTCCTTCTCAAAATAGTCTCCCCTGAATGCGATGCACTTGTCACAGCGTTTCTGCCAGTCTTCAAGGACATGCTGGAAACCATTTATGAGAGATCCTTCAAAATCGCCTCCGCAGCCTTCACCACTGCTTCTGATGATGGATAATGCCTCCCACGAAGACGCTTCTTCAAGTTAGGGAATAGAAGATGTCACATGGGGCTAAATCCGGACTATAGGGAGGGTGAGGGATGCACTTCACGTTGATTTTTGCAAGACATTCAGCAACAACATTGGCAATATGCGGCCGCGCATTATCGTGGTGCAATATCCAGCCTACTTCACGGAAATGTGGTCTTTTTCGCCTGATATGGACTTGCAATGTTTTCAGGACATCCCTGTAGTATTGTCCAGTTACTGATGTGTGGCTGCGCCGTGGCTCAGTGGTTAGACTGCTTGGCTCTCACCTAGGCGGCCCGGGTTTGATCCCAGGTGACCGCAAAGTGAGATTTGTAGTGGAGAACCCGGCGCTGGTGCCGGTTTTGCCCCGGGACCTCCGGTTTCCCCCGCCACCTCACTCCACCGGTGCTCCATCTTCATCTCATGTATCATCAGTGTCACCGCCTGCGGTGCCGTATTTAGTAAAAGCGGGCGTTAAACACTACACACATTTCACACATTTACTGATGTGTGTGCAGGTACATGCTGATAAACCATTCTATGAATATCAAAGAATGAAATAACCATAACTTTTCCAGCAGAAGCAACCACTTTTGCTTTTTTGGGGATTGGTGATGAAGGAGATTTCCACACTGAGCTTTGCTGTTTCCTCTCAGGATCAAAATGATGTAGCCAAGTTTCATCAGCAGTGATTACGTTTGAAAGAAACTCCGGATCTTCCTCTAACATCAACTTTAACTACATGTTACCTCCATTGCAGCGGTAGGCGATAAAGAATATGTCTGAACTTGCCTGGTTCTCACAGGCGGGAACCAGGAGTACTATGAATGAAACTACTACGGTGTGTTTGTTTCACATTAAGCTAACAGAATATAAGAAGATTGAATTTTACTGAGAAAAATTATGACCGTATAAAAAGTAGGATCATTCTTTACTGAACAGCTCTCGTATAGCATTTCAAAATTATTATTGACAATTATGAATATAAACGTTTATATATTTGTACCTAATACAACTTTATTTTAGCTTACTGAAACATTATTTATAAAATTTCAATTAAAACTTATAAAACATTTTTAGTACAAAGCCTTTCAAAGAACAAATTTAAAAATATATTGTATTATTGTTGAAATATTAAACTTATTTAAAATTTACAATGTTTACTATTTAATTTAATAATACAAATATTATAACGTTATTACTTTTTATACACAAAACAATTTGGTATACGTATGACTGTCAGAGCACTTCACCGTCAACTGTTTTCGGTTACAGACATGGCATATTGCGTCAAGTAACAAAAGACTGAACCAATGTGCAAACCAAAAGGTGAACTGAAATGACCATCAGGGTAATGGAGTGATAGGGGATGTAACTAACGACCCAGGAAAACCCCAAAACAAACTCGTCGGCCTTGTAATCGAACCCACGACTTCACGAATACGGAAGCTGCACATTGGGTCGAGGACAAACAGTGTGAGAAATTCGAGTCTTTGTGTTCCTTATGACGCGAGTTTCACGTGAGAAACAGGATATGTAGCTAAAAAGTTTCACAGCATTGTCCCGGGGTCAATGCATTCATTTCGTTACTTTCTAGCTGTACAGGGTACCTGCATGTCGCATCAAATATAATTAAAGAAATCCTCCTCGAGTCAATTTGTAATGCACGAACCTTCAACTGAGTTCATTATGATTTATAAAATTGTTACTTTACACACAAATATATTAAACTAGACTTTTATAACTTTATATCTTATTTCTGAGAATGCAGGGGCAAATGCTCAGTGGGAAATATACGTGGCACATATCTTCAGAGTGAAATGGGTAACTCTCTTCTGAATTTTCGAGTTTGTTTTCGTCTGAAATTTTCGAGTACCTTCTAAAATAAGCATCGCCTGATAAATTCAGCACTTCACACAGAGATGGCGGCACTGAGCCAGTTTGACGGTTACCATCATATAGTTTAACTCTAGACTAGCTGGTATCCCTAGTTACAGACCAATAACTTATTTAGTTTTTGAATGATAGCATTTTAAACAACAAAAGTGTAGAGGTTTCACGAAAATGTAGGATTTGCAGTGATTAAATACTTTCATTTGAAAGGCTTAACGCCTAAAGAAATCAAGAAGGAAATTGACAGTACATTGAAAGACTGTTCCTTCATATACAATAATTAAAAGGTTGGTTGGAGAGTTTAAAATGGGACGTACGAGCACTAGTGATGAGCCACGCTCTGTCCCTTCTTATACAATGAATAAAAGGTGGGTTGTAGAGTTTAAAATGTGACGTACGAGCACTAGTGATGAGCCTCGCTCTGTCCCTTCAAATACAATGATTAAAAGGTAGGCTCCAGAGTTTAAAATGGGACGTACGAGCACTAGTGATGAGCCTCGCTCTGTCCCTTCATATACAATAATTAAAAGGTGGGTTGTAGAGTTTAAAATGTGACGTACGAGCACTAGTGATGAGCCTCGCTCTGTCCCTTCAAATACAATGATTAAAAGGTAGGCTCCAGAGTTTAAAATGGGACGTACGAGCACTGGTGATGAGCCTCGCTCTGGACGTCCTGTGGAACTCACAACTCCAGAGATCATAGAAAGACTCTGTCCCTTCATATACAATAATCAAAAGATTGGTTGTAGAGTTTCAAATGGGACGTACGAACACTAGTGATGAGCCTCACTCTGTCCCTTCATATACAATAAGTAAAAGGTTGGTTGTAGAGTTTCAAATGAGACGTACGAACACTAGTGATGAGCCTCACTCTGTCCCTTCATATACAATAATCAAAAGATTGGTTGTAGAGTTTAAAATGGGACGTACGAGTACTAGTGATGAGCATCGCTCTGTCCCTTCATATACAATAATTAAAACGTTGGTTGTAGAGTTTAAAATGGGACATACGAGTACTAGTGATGAGCCTCGCTCTGTCCCATCATATACAATAATTAAAAGGTTGGTTGTAGAGTTTAAAATGTGACGTACGAGCACTAGTGATGAGCCTCGCTCTGTCCCTTCATATACAATAATTAAAAGGTTGGTTGTGGAGTTTAAAATGGGACGTACGAGCACTAGTGATGAGCCTCGCTCTGTCCCGTCATATACAATAATTAAAAGGTTGGTTGTAGAGTTTAAAATGGGACGTACGAGCACTAGTGATGAGCCTCGCTCTGTCCCTTCATATACAATGATTAAAAGGTTGGTTTGTAGAGTTTAAAATGGGACGTACGAGCACTAGTGATGAGCCTCGCTCTGTCCCTTCATATACAATGATTAAAAGGTTGGTTTGTAGAGTTTAAAATGGGACGTACGAGTACTAGTGATGAGCCTCGCTCTGTCCCTTCATATACAATAATTAAAAGGTTGGTTGTAGAGTTTAAAATGGGACGTACGAGTGCTAGTGATGAGCCTCGCTCTGTCCCTTCATATACAATGATTAAAAGGTTGGTTTGTAGAGTTTAAAATGGGACGTACGAGCACTAGTGATGAGCCTCGCTCTGTCCCTTCATATACAATGATTAAAAGGTTGGTTTGTAGAGTTTAAAATGGGACGTACGAGCACTAGTGATGAGCCTCGCTCTGTCCCTTCATATACAATGATTAAAAGGTTGGTTGTAGAGTTTTAAATGGGACGTACGAGTGCTAGTGATGAGCCTCGCTCTGGACGTCCTGTGGAAGTCACAACTGCAGAGATCAATGAAAAAATTATTCGTGTAGTACTGGAAGACCCTAGATTAAAGTTGTTTAAGATAGTAGACATATCAAAAGTATGTGCAGGTAATATTTTAAGTAATGTTCTCGGCTTTCACAAGGCCTTGGCGCATTTGTTGACATCTGATTAAAAGTTGTAAAGAAATACTGTTTCTCTTAAGAATTTGAAGCTCTACCGTAAAATTCCCAATGAAGTTTCGAGACGGCTTATGGATGAAACTTCGATAAATCACTACACTCCAAAAAGAAAACTAATAAGTGTTTGTACAAGAGTAGAGAAAGTCATGTATATAAAACATTTGACTATTACTTAAAGTCTACTGTATTCCCTTGTAACTACAATAAGATAATGTTTATCTTGAAGTAGATAGAGCAATAAGTGTTTGTACAAGAGTAGAGAAAGTCATGTATATAAAACATTTGACTATCACATAAAGTCCACTGTGTTCCCTTGTAACCACAATAAGATAATGTTTATCTTGAAGTAGATAGAGCAATAAGTGTTTGTACAACAGTAGAGAAAGTCATGTATATAAAACATTTGACTATCACTTAGTCTACTGAATTCCCTTGTAACTACAGTAAGATAATGTTTATCTTGAAGTAGATAGAGCAATAAGTGTTTGTACAAGAGTAGAGAAAGTCATGTATATAAAACATTTGACTATGACTTAAAGTCTACTGTATTCCCTTGTAACTACAATAAGATAATGTTTATCTTGAAGTAGATAGAGCAATAAGTGTTTGTACAGGAGTAGAGAAAGTCATGTATATAAAACATTTGACTATCACTTAAAGTCTACTGTATTCCCTTGTAACTACAATAAGATAATGTTTCTCTTGAAGTAGATAAAGCAATAAGTGTTTGTACAAGAGTAGAGAAAATCACGTGGGATCAAGAAAGAAGGCGGGCTAGCATTTCTTTCAGATTGGAATGTCTCAGGGTCCGCCAAAAAGAGTCAACATTACTCGATGATCGATTCGTGGGCCGCCATCTTGTTTGTACCTGTGAGGACCACCCGAGTGACGTCACGTCTGGACATCCCATTGTCTCCATAGCGACGGAATGGCGCCAGAGGTACACACACATGCGCGTCTGCCACGGAATCCCAAATCAGATACATAGGTTCCGCTCGGAATGTTGAGCAGGTAACAAGTGCTGCCACCTACTACATGCCAGGTTATCGACTCTTGGGAAACGACGTAAATAACCATTTATTGCACTGAAGCCCACATCTCAAACTTGTAGTCAGAATATACTAGGTGAAAGAACATGATGCGCTATGCAAGGCAAACTAAAATCCGATGTTTAGATGATAACAGACATACACGCTTTCCGACCTTTACAATACAAACAAGCATTTTAAAAGAAGTTTATTTGTGTCTGTAGCCTGAGTTACCACGATAATATCTTTTTCCGGGTTTTCTCTTATCCTGAAAGATGAATGTCGGATAACTCTAAGCTCTATGTACCCTGTACTCATTTGAACATCATTTCATTCATCATCCGATATGACTTAACGTTGGCGGTTTTCTCTTATCCTGAAAGATGAATGTCCGGTAACTCTAAGCTCTATGTACCCTGTACTCATTTGAACATAATTTCATTCATCGTCCGATATAACTTAACGTTGGCGGTTTTCTCTTATCCTGAAAGATGAATGTCTGGTAACTCTAAGCTTTATGTACCCTGTGCTCATTTGAACATCATTTCATTCATCGTCCGATATGACTTAACGTTGGAGGTTTCCTCTTATCCTGTAAGATGAATGTCTAGTAACTCTAAGCTCTATGTATCCTGTACTCATCAAAACTCATTTCGGGATTTTCTATTTAAGATTGAAATTTTCAGTGGAAATATTACATCTGTTTTTGTTTTATGTAACGTTTTGTTGGCAGCCTTGCGTCCACGGCATTTTTAACTACCTGTCCATTGCCAGAGATAAGCAGCTTTAACACTGACCTTCACTATAAGGTGACGTAATGCCACAAGTCGAAGGTAGTTCCCATCAGTAGCGGCTAGTAAATGCACTTTTTGGGTTTACGTGGTTCTTCCACAGGATATCAGGTGACGTGCGATTTTCAGAGCGAGGAAACCTTTACTGAAATAAGAGACAATAATCACTCAAAGAACTAAGGCCATCCTTCAGTACTTATTCTATTGTACAGTCACACGTAGGTCCAGTAGCGAGGCGTGACTTTCAAGCGCGGAAAGCACCAAATAATAATTTTCATTAAAATAAGAGAGAATAATGACTCAAAGAGCTAAGGCTACTCTTTAGTACTCTTTCTATTGTACAGTCACACGTAGGTCCAGTAGCGAGGCGTGACTTTCAAAGCAAGGAAAGCTCCAAATAATAAATTTTATTAAAATTAGACAGAATAATGACTCAAAGAACTAAGCGTACTCTTTAGTACTCTTTCTATTGTACAGACACGTAGGCGCAGTGGCGAAGCGTGACTTTCAAAGCGAGGGACGCGCCAAATATAAATTTCAAAGTAAGGGAGCTCCAAATAACAATTTTCATTAAAATGAGACAGAATAATGACTAAAAGAACTAATGCTACTCTTCAGTATTCTTTCTATTATACAGGCACACGTAGGTCAAGTAGTGAGGTGTGACTTTCAAAGCGATGGAAGCTCCAAATAATAATTTTTATTAAAATAAGAGAGAATAATGACTCTAAGAACTAAGACTACTCTTCAGTACTCTTTCTGTTGTACAGTCACACGTAGGTCCAGTGACGAGGCGTGACTTTCAAAGCAAGGGAAGCTCCAAATAATAATTTTCATTAAAATAAGAGAGAATAATGATTCAAAGAACTAAGACCTCTTCAGTAATCTTTCTATTGTACAGTCACACGTAGGTTCTATTGTACAGTCACACGTAGGTCCAGTAGCGAGGCGTGACTTTTTATAGCGAGGGAAGCTCCAAATAATAATTTTCATTAAAATAAAAGAGAATAATGACTCAAAGAACTAAGGCTACTCTTCAGTACTCTTTCTATTGTACAGTCACACGTAGGTCCAGTAGCGAGGCGTGACTTTTTATAGCGAGGGAAGCTCCAAATAACAATTTTCATTAAAATAAAAGAGAATAATGACTCAAAGAACTAAGGCTACTCTTCAGTACTCTTTCTCTTGCACAGTCACACGTAGGTCCAGTGACGAGGCGTGACTTTCAAAGTGAGGGAAGCTCCAAATAATAATTTTCATTAAAATAAAAGAGAATAATGACTCAAAGAACTAAGACTACTCTTCAGTACTCTTTCTATTGTACAGTCACACGTAGGTCCAGTGACGAGGCGTGATTTTTATAGCGAGGGAAGCTCCAAATAATAATTTTCATTAAAATAAAAGAGAATAATGACTCAAAGAACTAAGACTACTCTTCAGTACTCTTTCTATTGTACAGTCACACGTAGGTCCAGTGACGAGGCGTGACTTTCAAAGCGAGAGAAGCTTCAAATAATAATTTTCATTAAAATAAGAGAGAATAATGACTCCAAGAACTAAGGCTACCCTTTATTTCTCTTTCTTTTGTGCAGTCACAAGTAGGTGCAATGGTAAGGGTGCCTAGATATGAAACATCATAAGGAAATAGAATTAAGGAAAATATTGCTATATTCTGGTATGAAGGTATGTAACCAAATGACCTCGAAGAACCCAAGTTACTGTACCCCGATCTGCCACGCTGTCCAAACAACAACAGTAAATCTCCGGTCATGTTTGCAGGATATTCGTTCCGCTTGGCAGCGCTCGCATCGCGTACACATGCAATAATCATATTTACTGCGTGATTTATGTCATCAATTTGAAACTCGCCATTGTATACCTACACTTCCACGATAAAATAATAAACCTGCATCATCGTTGTTGGTTCTGATAGCTTGGAATTAAGGATTATTTTCTGCACTCACGAATATAAAATTATACTGAATCCAGCTTACTACAGCCATATCTTCCATTCTATATTGCTCTGCGAATAACAAAATTGTGGGTCCAGATGATAGATCCTGGACACGATAAACAAACAGCAATAAATTAAACCTTTAGTGGTGTAGAGAATCCCAGGTTTTCGTACGACACGAGCAATCTTGTAATGTTGTACTCTTGTAGAAACACTTATTGCTCTATCTACTTCAAGATAAAGATTATCTTATTGTAGTTACAAGGGAATACAGTAGACTTTAAGTGATAGTCAAATGTTTTATATACATGACTTTCTCTACTCTTGTACAAACACTTATTGCTCTATCTACTTCAAGATAAACATTATCTTCTTGTAGTTACAAGGGAATACAGTAGGCTTTAAGTGATAATCAAATGTTTTATATACATGACTTTCTCTACTCTTGTACAAACACTTATTGCTCTATCTACTTCAAGATAAACATTATCTTATTGTAGTTACAAGGGAATACAGTAGGCTTTAAGTGATAATCAAATGTTTTATATACATGACTTTCTCTACTCTTGTACAAACACTTATTGCTCTATCTACTTCAAGATAAACATTATCTTATTGTAGTTACAAGGGAATACAGTAGGCTTTAAGTGATAATCAAATGTTTTATATACATGACTTTCTCTACTCTTGTACAAACACTTATTGCTCTATCTACTTCAAGATAAACATTATCTTATTGTAGTTACAAGGGAATACAGTAGGCTTTAAGTGATAATCAAATGTTTTATATACATGACTTTCTCTACTCTTGTACAAACACTTATTGCTCTATCTACTTCAAGATAAACATTATCTTCTTGTAGTTACAAGGGAATACAGTAGACTTTAAGCGGTAGTCAAATGTTTTATATACATGACTTTCTCTACTCTTGTACAAACACTTATTGCTCTATCTACTTCAAGATAAACATTATCTTATTGTAGTTACAAGGGAATACAGTAGACTTTAGGTGATAGTCAAATGTTTTATATACATGACTTTCTCTACTCTTGTACAAACACTTATTGCTCTATCTACTTTAAGATAAACATTATCTTATTGTAGTTACAAGGGAATACAGTAGACTTTAAGTGATAGTCAAATGTTTTATATATATATGACTTTTTTTTTGTACAAACACTTATTGCTCTATCTACTTTTAGTTTAGGATACATTACTTGGTATAAATTGGAAAACCCTAATTAGAGGTGTGGTTCCACCCCCTCCGCCACTTGGGAGAGTTAGCGCTGGAGGGGCGCAGCCCACTCGACCGGAACATAAGCATTACAACGTAAGCAGGTGTGTATATATCCTGTGATTTCTCTGCCAATTTGCACATTGTGTAGTTCCGGTTGTTTTGACACTTGCTTCTTCATATTTTATACCTGTATCCTCCAAGAAGTGCACGATTCTGAATGTTTATGCTTGGTAAAGACTGTTTTGCAATATGTAAGCAATAATCCATGTTATTTTTGTTGCTATGTATCGTAAGTTGATATTCCTCCTGCAAGCTAGTTGCTATGGAAACAAATGTAATTTCATTGCTTTGAAAATGATCAAAAGCACTACTGCAGTAAGTAAATACATTTATTTTTAAGAATTGATTGTGATATTACAATTTGTATAGTTATTGAATGCAATTGCACCATCTCCATCCTTGCTCTTTAAATCTAAACTTGTTTTATATATTTTCACAGAAGAGGACGGTTCTGGTGCCTCTACCGTTCCCATTGTACAAAATCTTGTCATCTCAGGGAGCCGACGGATGCCATTCACGGGGTCTGGTTGTCCTAATATTGGAGCAGACTGCTATAACTACCTGTCTGATGATTATATATATATATATATATATATATATATATATATATATATATATATATATATATATATATATATATATATATATATATATATAAGGGCGCTCAACTACGGCAGTCATCAGCGCCCTTTAAAAAACTAGTCATGGCAAAAGCCAGATATAAAACTTTCTAAAAACTATACAAGTGTAACAGAACCTATTAAAAATACACGTACATAAAAAAAATTCAATCAAACCCTACTAAAAATTTCGTTCACTAAATCCTAAACTCTAAACTAGAAAAGAATCTATAAAGAATCTAATCGTCTCCACGCACGGCCTACACGTGGGTGGGCCTGTTGACCGTCTCCCTCAGCCACGATGAGGAGCCGACACGAGGGAGACTGTTGGCTAGGGACCCCGGGTGCGCGAAACACGTACCTACCGAAGTAGGCCCCTAGGGGGAACTGCCTGTCTGGTTCTAAAAGCGAGGTGTTATCTCAAAAATGTACAGATCACATGAAGTCATGTCTGAGGAGTATGGAGGATGCTCCAGAACTTCCCAGTTCCCTCTGCCAAGTAAATTAACAACAGGGGCAGAGGTGTGAGAGCGAGCATCATCATGTAACACAGTGGGATGAGAATTCCGGAAATTTGGAACTTTACAACGCACAGCTGGTCGTAAATGGTGTTCCATAAAGCAGGGGCGGCTTCTGAGTTAGTGCCGCTGTGCCATGGCACCATTTGTATGAAAACGGAAGAAAGAGGAGTGTACAGGAATTGCGCAAAAAAGATTTATTTTAATTTACGTTCTCCAACCTTAAGTCATATCAGACGATGGGTGAAATGATACTCTAATGAGTCCGGGATCCATAGAGCTTACAGTTACCTGACATTCGTATATCAGGACAAGGGAAAACCCCGGAAAACCTTATCTAGGTAACTCACCCTGACCGAGTTTCGAACTCCGGACCTCTTGAACGTGAGGCAGACGTGCTACCACCCCGCTACCGAGGCGGGCACAAAAAATATTGTTTCTGAGTATCTTCTCCCTCGTGTGAATAGGCGCGTTAAACGCAAGCGCTCTGTCCTGGTTGTTTTCCGTGGCTTGGCGCCGATTCCAGAATGGCACCGTCTACGCTCATAAGCGCCTGTGTTAAGGGCCAGGATGTCTGCTGATACACGGCTTCTTATGGGAGAAGGTAGTGCCGAGATTTCTCTGACGCATAACTTACGCTTTATCCGCTAGAGTGGAGTAAAGCACGGGACTTAAGATAACCGTCTCTCTGTCGCGAAATTGTACATGAAGTCTTCGTATCACATTCTCCATGAACTGTATTATCAAACTTTTACTGTACTCGTTACACCTGTGCGTAACAAGAGTGCAGATGTAATAAATATCTATTTCCGTTTCGCTGTACGTCCTGTTTGGCACAGTATATTATAAAATAAGATGGATTATTGATAAGATTACCAAAATCATTCGTAATTGGTACACATATTTATATTTTAACAACTCTTAATTATTTATTTATTTAAGACACCGTCAATACAGTGCCTCAGAGGCTGCCATTGAAATAAAGTGATTGTAATATGCACCATTCACACGATTTCCTTGAGAAACTGAATGAGTGATAAGAACTCCGTCAAAATCATAAGCAACAATGAACATGACTTTAAGCGGATCCTGTTCTTGTCGATACGTTTTTGTTCGTGGTGAATCAATGTACTACCACTCATTTGATTGTCTCTTTAATTTTGGTTGGTAGCATCGAACCCAGGTTTCATCTAATGTGATGATACGTCAAAGAAAACGCTCGCCTTTATTTTTTTAATTATTTTTTTAATTTTTTTTAACAATAACAAGGAGTTATAAGGAGAGATTTTGTAGATGGGTTTTGAGATGGCAGTCATGCTTCTGCCTATTATGGAGTTCCGCATTAGCACCTCCGTCGTTATCGTCATCATATGCCGCCGCACAGTGTGCGGGAGCGCGTTGGGGTTAGTTTCCTTGGCCATGACCATGACCGAGGTCTGAGCATGGCACGAAGGGGATTGGGCGTACATCAGTTTGGAGTTTCGGTGTAGCTCCTTTATTGCTGGGAGCTATCGAGTCCGTGTAGTCTCCGTACGCGTTTGCGTAAAGAGACATTAAAGTTGCCTGCCTGGGCTTGAGTATGCTGCTCAACAATGCTGCGGAGCTCTTAGTTCAGCTCTAGGAGCTGGTCGAGTTTGGCGCTTGTATGCAAGTGACTCTCCTCCAAGCGTGAGAGCTTGCGCTTCACAGAGGATGACTGGTCACTGCTGTTGAGTTGATGAAGCTGTTGTTGGAGAAGGTGTAGTTGAGTCTGTATGTCAGTTGTGGTGTCGGCAAAGCGCTGGGCGATTGCTGTTAACTTCAAGAGTTGTTCGGTCTGTTCTGCGTGGCGTTCTGCGATGCTTTTGCTGATTGTTTCTTCTAGTTGGCCCAGACATGGAGCAATGTTGAGCTCCTCGGAGTGGAGGTGATGGATGTCCTCTCTGGAGGACTGTAAGTCTGCGATGGCGTTCTCAAGCGAGGCAAGACGGTCTCCAAAGGTCTGTATCTCTCTCCGAAGAACCTGCATGGCTTCTCTCAGACATTCTTCGGGAAAGAAGGCAGCTGCTGCTGCTGCTACGGTAGATGGTAAGCTTGGAGCCTCTTCCTCCCTGGTCGCTGTAGTGCTGCGTTGTACTTGAAGCCCTGTTCTGGGGTAGCGAGGGCACTGCACCTGACCTGTAAAATGGCCTAGACCATTGCAGGTGGTGCAGTATCTGCGTCAGTGCCGTAGATCATGCTTCGTGCATTCGGCGGTGAGGCACTGTGTCCCACGGTAGTGACATCTAGATGGAGCGGTGCGGGTGGTGGCACAGTGGCCATAGTTGCAGCATCGCCGACAGGGAACGTGTCGCTCTAACTTGCTTGCCTCGACTCTGAGACAGCGCCCTAATAAGGGCAGTCCCGTCCTCAAGGCAGCATCCCTCTCCGCCCTGTCGGCTAGATGCAGGCGCTCTAGTGTGGTGGCACCTATTCTCGAAGTTATGCGGTTGGCTCTCCAGGCAGAGGGCTACCTCTGTTTTGCGGCGGAGAGAACAAACCTACACGGGAGATCACGGGGGACCCCGCTGATGACCACGGTGCAGGCTCCTGGTGAAGTGGCTGGCGCTGGTGAGGAGTGCAGAGATCTTGTTGGTATCTGTTGTGCTGCAGCAGCGTAGGAAAGCCGCTGATCAGTTGTGTTCGGTGGCTGCGGTGGTTGTACTTCTGCATGTGGAGTAGCTGTGAGCTGCCGTTCAGGTGCTGCTTCCCCCGCCGGTTGCCTGCGCACTTGGCAAGCGTCCTGCGTGGTAGGGAAGTCGGCCGAGCAGCCCAAAACTTCCCCGGCGGCTCAGCGGGAGGCTCCCTCTCGTCTGCCGATACCGGCAGCGAGGCGGCAGACGGCACCCGAAAGCTGGCTGGCGAGGATTGCGGTGAAGGTGGCTTCACTGCCTGGCTCTGCTTCCTTGTTGCGGCGTTCTTTTTCTTCTTCATGTTGCGGCGGTCTCTCGATGTGTCCTGCTCGGCGTCCCGGCTTCACGTTCATAGCGTTCTAAGTGTAGTCTCGCTGTTTCCATCCTCTGTCACATTGTTTCCTCTGTAAGATTGTGTGGAATACATCGAGCGCAGATTTTCCTCATCTTTGATGATGATGATTTGGACAAAAACTAATTCATGGCAACAGCCTGATATAAATTGGTCAAAATTTAAAAAACATATCAAAACAAAATGACTATAATATAAATAAGTCCAAATGGGTACAAATAAAAAAAACAATACAAAAGCTATAATTTCCCATAAAATACCAAACGGCATAAAAAATACTACTTTCAATAAAAACTTGCCATGACAAGAGCTACCTGCCCAGGGGTGGTCGAACCAATTTGTTCCTTTTCTTTGGGGCAGGGCTAGCACTTTCAGCAGGTTTTTCCTATCGTTTTTAATAGATGTCCTCTCAGTATGGTCCAAATTTTCCTGCTCCATTTCTGCTACGGATGAGGCCCCTTTCCCGATTGAAAACTTCGGTTCAAGCACCCCAAACCGGTTGGACACCGAGATCGACGAGGATGACAGTCATCGATCAGAGTCATCTCCAAAAAACTCCTCAGAAGAGCTTCGGGATGTCCTAGAACCTGTCGTCTTTCTGGGGATACGGGTCGAATCCTTAAGGAAATCTGTCCTTTGGTAGCTGGTCTTAAAGACTTTTGGCGGTGGATCGTATACTACGGGCTTGTCATACTTAGATGTCGAAGTCGACGGTTTGGCTGGGGACGGGGCTGAGGTTCCTGTTTCCTTCGTCCGTTTAGGCGATGTAGTTGCCGACGCTGGTGATAGTTTTGTAGGCTTCCGTACTTGTGTAGGGACAAGAATTCTATCGGAGATGGTAGCTGGGACTAGATGGATGCCCCCCGGCACAATTGATACATTTAATGGGCGAGGAGCACTCACCATCATGTAATGTTCCTCATCTTTAACTTCTTCTTAAGTATGTGGAGAATCATACCAGGAGCAACTCCAACTTCCCTTGCTAGTTCAATACAAGTTCAACAACGATGTTCTTCCAGCAGTGCTCTAACATCATCACTTGCTGATTGCGGTCTGCCAGCTCCACGCCTTCCCTTCCTCTACAAAATGCATTCGCCCACCTAGTCACGGTACGATATGGTAAAGTTTGTCTACCACAAACTTCCAATAATCCTGTATGACATTGTCGAGCATTGATACCTCTTGCGCTCTGAATTTTAATGAATCATCTTTGTTCCTATTTACTAAACACATTTATAGCACTAAAGATAACAGACTACAATTAAACTTACCAAAAATGTCTTATTAAATACAATTATTGTCTTCAAACTCACAGCTAACAAACATTAGATGCTCTTATTTTTCAGTGTTATCATCTTACATGATTTACCACTGGTAGCGCCAAACGCAGACAGTGTTGCCACTAATTTTTGAGTGACCCATGTATAATATGGCGACATGACCAACAAAATGTATTACTTCTCCATGGCAACACATGACCGATGCACGTTCTAAAATCGACATTTATCTTTAATTATATTTATTAATGTTTCAGCTAATATCTTAATTACTTAAATTCAGATTGATATAAATACTGTCGCAACTGGCGGGGAGGTAAGGGACGGATAGCGTATCAAGAGCTTACTGAAACAAATAAAGATAGCGTGGAGATAAAGGCCTGCCGAAACAAAGTTAGATAAATGGAAAATTCTAGTAATAGAGAACATTCTAGACGTAATGTGACGTAATTCTGCTACTGTACGTGTATTTCTACGGAAATAAAGGACATTTTGAATTTCTGCAACTGGGAGTTTTAATTCTACTAACCCACAAAGTCGCAATACATATTTCCTATTATTTTTAAGTCCACGAACGTGTGTAAACCAAAGAGCAGTGTTTGTAAGATGAAGTTTTCATCTGTGACGTATGGAAGTTTGACATTTGCTTCTAACGCTTAAGTACCCTTAAGTGGAATCCAATTATATTCCCTGAGAGTCGTAAAGATACCTGGCTACGTTTAACGACAGGCTATAAAGACGCTCCCCTCTACTTCAGCACCAAGCAGTTAATTGCATTATTATCTGACGAATAACAATTGCCTATCTTTACTGAAATTTTGGTGCGATAAGCCTCCACACATTACGCAACTTCAGACTTCCACGTCCTTAAAATGTACCGTAGATTCCAAAATTATAAACAAAAATAACTTTTAGACATTCCATGAATCACCCCATCCAATATTATTCTTACAAGTGGTGGCGAAGCGTGCCATGGTGCACTGGAACCACCGCTTCCACAAGAATTTCAGAAGAAAAAGAAGAAAGTTCATGTCAAACAATTTATTTGCTCTGGATACATTTCCAAAATGTATTCGCGAACATCCACGGTGGTGCACACAATTTGACAGCTGCCTAGAGCTCATTCAATACTGTATTTACACATTCGTAACCTTGAATACCATAGATGTTACTTATATCAGATGTTACGGGTATTATAGCTGATTTAGAGTCAGATAATAATACAACTTTTTAAAATTTATTTATATGATATAGATGTTGTAAGCTCTGAAGGACTTCCGAAATTTCTCCATCAAAATTTGTAGAATATAAACTTAATTTTTGGAGAAAGAGAAGAGTGGGCATATTGTACCAGCGTTAGTACCATCATTATTTGGTAAGCTGGAATTGCCAGTGTAAACATGTAGCCATTCATTAACAGAATATCTTAAATTTATTGAAGTGAAAACTTCTTTAGGCGCGTTTAGCACTTTTTGTGGATAGTGAATTAAACTGAGCCGTCACGCAGGAATATGTGACGCTCATTCGGGTGAAGTCGGCTCGAGTCGGCTCAATCTGAACTAACCTCCCCCCCCCCCCCGCACCACACTCAATCATTACTGCAGTCTTATGTTGTCCATACCGCTATACACGTAGATTTTCTGTCGAACTGGTGTTATCTTGGACATGCGCCTTACCTGGAAGGCACACATCACGTCACTGGCTAATAAAGTCAATAGAAGGATGGCCATGATGTACCCATTGTACAATCGAAACTCTCCATTGACCTTGCGAAACAAGCTCCTGCTTTACAAGCAGATACTAAGGCCAGCATTGACCTACGCCTGCCAAGTCTGGGGTATAGCAGCAAAAACACATCTCTCCATACTCCAAGTCCTACAAAACCGATACCTCCGGTCTGCAGTTGCAGCCGACTGGTACATCCCAAACGACAACATCCATCTAGACCTATCCTTCCCTAAATTATATGACTACGTCCTCCATGTATCTCACAACTTCTACTCACAACTTCCTAACAGTTTCAGTAACCTCATCCGTGGACTTGGAGAGCACGATATTGACCCCAGAGAACTATACAAAAAACCCAGACTTGTGCTAGGACCACCTTAACATAAATCTCCAAAACAACAGTTCTACCTATTACCCACAAAACTATATCCTACCCTGATCACCACCACTCAACCACCATCATTGAAAAACTTTCTCCATGCCAGTAAGGGACTAGCTCCCGGTATGGCTAGAGTCGAAGGACCCTCCTCCACGGAGGAGGAACCTCCTTCAAGACCACACGACTTGCCTTAACAGCGTATCAGCAACACGCATCCAGGTATGTTTTAACATACTTCAAATACCATGAAAAATTCAGAAACCCTACAGCAGAGTCATTAAAAAAATGTCTTAGGGCCGTTCTTACAATGGCTGTTTAATAAACAATGATAATAATTTTTTATGGTCATAATTTTTAGCACTAAAATTCAATCTTATTATATTCTGTTAGCTTAATGTGAAACAAACACGCCGTAGTAGTTTCATTGTTGGTACTCCTGGTTCCCGCCTCTGAGAACCAGGCATGTTCAGACATGTTCAGTATCGCCTACTGCTGTAATGGAAGTAACATGCAGTCAAAGTTGATGTTAGACGAAGATCCGGAGTTTCTTTCTCACGTAATCACTGCTGATGAAACTTGGCTGCATCATTTTGATCCTGAGAGCAGACAGCAAAGCTCAGTGTGGAAATCTCCTTCATCACCAACCCCCAAAAACGCAAAAGTGGTTGCTTCTGCTGGAAAAGTTATGGTTATCTCATTCTTTGATATTCATGGAATGTTTTATCCGCATGTTGTACCTGCACACACATCAGTAACTGGACAATACTACAGAGATGTCCTGAAAACATTGCAAGTCCATATCAGGCGCAAAAAACCACATTCCCGTGAAGCAGACTGGATACTGCACCACGATAATGCGCGACCGCATATTGCCAATGTTGTCGCTGAATATCTTACAAAAATCAACGTGAAGTGCATCCCTCACCCTCCCTATAATCCGGATTTAGCCCCATGTGAGTTTTTTCTATTCACTAATTCGAAGAAACGCCTTTATGGGAGGCATTATGCATCAGCAGAAGCAGTGGTGAAGGCTGTGGAGGCGATTTTGAACGATCTCTCAAAAATGGTTTCCTGCATGTCTTTGAACACTGGCAGAAACGCTGAGACAAGTGCATCGCATTCAGGGGAGACTATTTTGAGAACGACCATCAAAATTATGAGGATAAGTAAAGGTATGTTGTCAAAAAAAAAAAAAGTGATCATTCTTTATTGAACAGCCTTCGTACAAACGTCTGTCAAGTGTCCGTAACCGATCCGGTCAGATAACCTTCTGTCATTTAACAAGTCGACAGCATGTCAAATTCCACTTTAAACAATAATAATATTCAAAAGGAACAGATAATATCACCCAAGTTCGGTATTTGAATAATTAACACCATAAATACGAAAAATAAAACAAGTGTGCTAATTGGAAATAAAAGTGTTAGGAATTCGTGAAAGAGATATTTCACTTAATAACTGGTTATTTTTACTGATAATTTCTGTTTATTGTGAGTAGTAAAACATAAATTGAATGTAATGACACGTAAATAATAAAATTATCACGTATTAAATGACGTTTTGCGTTTATTTTTATTTACAACTTATAGGTTATGTTTTTGCCACAAACTGAAAGATCGACCGAGGGTCAAGAAAATGTTTTAATACCAGTATCCAAACTTTTGAAATGAATATGACATGTAATAAAATATGTATGAAATTATGTACGAACTTGCAATAAAATATGGAGTAATGATTATATATACGGATATGTAATAACACTTGTAAACTGTATACGTAAACAAACATTTCCGAATATTCAAAAAACATGCAAATAAGCAAATGAATATAATATAATTATGTTATAAGATATATATGAACTTGTATTTTTACTAAAAATAAAAATGCCATGAAATATGTGTATCAGCAAGAAACAAAATATGAAAAATAATTGTGAAATAGCGTGTATTTTAATATAAAAATAAAATACATGTAAAACAGTATAATATGTGATTTAATTTTACTTCCTTTATACATCCTTTATGTATAACCCTCTTGGCACGGTCGTTAGTCCGTCGTCATTCAGTTGTTTCAAAGTATTTTCATTTGCGAGTACACTTAGGGTAAGGCATGAAATGTTTAGCTGGCTTCTTTGTGCAAGAATGAGTGTCAACATTAAAATTTTTAAAAATATTTTTAGGAATAATTTATAATGAATGGGTTTTAAGTTTTCATTTCTGTCGTGTGGTCTTAAGCACACAGAATTTTTTATTTCTACTGTCATTTGTTTGGAACACATGAAGAGGTTTCATATTTTGTAATTTCTCTTGTTTGTAAGTTTTCTTTCAGGTATGGAAGTTTTAATTCTTGTTTGAGAAGTAGCAGCTCTTGTCTACTCTATGGCGTCCTGTATTGAATGTCATGGCCTTCTACATAAGCATGTTGTTTCATAACTCTAATGTTTTCATATTGAAGCTATTCTTTCATTAGTTTTTAATCATTTATAAAATTAAATCATAGTTTAATTCCGTAAGAATGTACTGGGCTTTTTAGTGAAGGAATTATGAAATTAGGCTAAGTGATTTTTGAGACAAACAAATGCTCTCTATATAAACAAGATGGCGTGTTGTTTATACGCTCATCAGTGTAGTCAGCAAATCTAGCGATATTTTCTTGCTTATTTGAGTTAGTGTTTGAGTTGTTCAGTGGTATATGTACTCTTATAAGTTCTTTACAACTTATTTTAAAAACTGAAACATAATTTTTGTTAAATCAGTTTAATATATAACTGTTGTTTTAAACCAACTGCTTTTGGTTTAAACAAATAGTGAGTGTTGTGTTTTAAGACTGAAGAAATTAGTGTATTTCTCTTGATATATGAAGGCAACATTGAAGTGCTTCATACTTGAAACAATGATACATATCGTGTGTTGTGACGAGTGTATAACTCACATAACCAATATTGAGATAAAACTGAGCTGTAGAAGCAAATTACAACATTATGGCAGTGGCTAGTTCTTTAAGTGACCACAACTACACTGAGCTACAAGAAATGGACACTTTAAATTTTCCTAGTTTAATTGCCTCAGAAAATAATACCATCCATATAGAGGATACAGACTTATACTATGTCAATGGTAGTGACATCAGCGATTTTATGAAGGAGCCACTAAGAACTCTATTATCTTGCGAGAATGCCAGAACTTTTGTAATTGGAAAAGCAGGCGAGATTGAAAGTCTTGGAAAATGTAGATAATAAATTGCTTAGCCTACTAGCAGAGGAAAATAACGGAACTGCCTTATATAAGTTGCAGCTTTACTCTGCCCATCGAGCGCGCATTGAAACAATAACTCCTTACCTTCTGTTGAGCGAAAAAGCTAAGAGTTCCGTAATGCCAAACGTCGAAGGCTCCTTGCCCTCCTCAACGACACCTTTACGCTGTCATGCTCTACATAAAACATCGATATAGATAATATTAGTCATGTTATGTTTACTTTTAATGGTGATTTTTTTCAACAAACTTCTGGATTAGCAATTGGTAATCCTCTTTCACCTTTTCTTGCTGATCTTTTTATGAGTTTTTTTCGAAATGGAAATCACTAAAGCATTCCCTTTAATTTTTAAAGCCTGGTATAGATATGTTAATGGCATATAAGAGTCAACATGAAAAATTCAATGTCATGGCCGGGATTTGAACCATAGATCTCCTTGTTTCCGTCCAGTCGCTCTTACCAATTGAGCTACCATGGTCAACGTACCGTCCTGACATAAAATTCTCCAGTTGACTCATATATTTCCCCGGTAGACTCACATCCGAGATACACCGTTTGTGGCGACTTACTAACGTAAGTACTTCATCATTTAACTCTTTTTATTTTAGTTAATTGATGGAAATTAATCATTTCTTCACACTAACCATATATAGGTTAAGGTTCTTCATAGAGTCCCTAGTAGTTTACCCCTAGAGGCTCTAGTGGTTTGATCGGTTACAAGATGGCAATGAAGCAAAATAGAAATGTGAAATCTTTACCAAATACAAGGAAACAACCCACATCCCTACTACCATGGCGCCGAAATAATCCGCCAGTCTAGCACCACGAAACCGGAGCTCAGAGACACCTGGCAGTCTTGTACAACGGGCATTCCTGGGACTCAAGTACTTACAATAGTAAGTCACCTAAATTGGTAAGAGCGACTGGACGGAAACAAGGAAATCCGTGGTTCAAATCCCGACCATGGCATTGAATTTTTCATGTTGACTCTTATCTATCAAAAACCTTAGCCTATATACAGCTAGTGCGAAGAAATGATTAATTTCCATCAATTAACTTAAATGTTAATGATATTTTTGCAATTGTTCCTGATAAACTCATAAACGATGCTTTAAA
This sequence comes from Mantis religiosa, assembly GCA_030765055.1. Lineage (NCBI taxonomy): Eukaryota > Metazoa > Arthropoda > Insecta > Mantodea > Mantidae > Mantis > Mantis religiosa. The sequence continues at coordinate 22,110,887 of CM060957.1, forward strand.
ATTACTAAATTTGCAAGATAAAGTTATAAAATTTACATTAGAAACTGAAATTAATGGATTTCTTCCTTTTCTAGATCTAAAGATAATAACAAATAATAATAAATTAAACTTTGTTATTTATAGGAAGTCTACTCATGTTGATAATTACATAAAAAATAAAAGTTTTAACCCTTTTTCACACAAATTTGCTGTTTTCAATAGTTTGATTTATAGATTAATAAATATACCCCTGAATAAAGAGGAATTTAATAAAGAATATAAACATATAATTAATATTGCTTTAATTAAGGGTTTTAATAAAGACTTTATAAATAAAAAATTGAAAAATTAAAATATCAAAAAACTGCTAATGATATTTCTAACCTTAGAAAAATAAAAGAAGATTATAGTTTTAAAAAATTTACTTACCATGCTTGGGTTAGTAAAAATTTTCAAAAAAAAAAAAAAAATAAGAGTTTGGTATAGTTTTACTTCCTCAAAATAAATATAGTATTACAAATTTACTGCATTTCTCTAAAAAGATAAAATTCCTTATAATAAAATATCTGTTATTTATCAGTTTAATTGTTTCGATTGTGATAAAGTTTATATTGGAAAGACAAAACGTAATTTAGAAACCAGAACGAAAGAACATTTTCATAACATTAAGTTTAAAGAAACTTTTAAATTGGCCGTAGCAGATCATTTTTTATCATTTATCCATGAAATAAATCCAGAAGTTAAATTATTATAACAACTAGGTGGTCCGAGAGATTTAATGGTTTGGGAAAAGATATTTATTTTAAAAAACAAACCTCGCGTAAAGAATTTTGAAATACCGGCAGTCGATTTTGCCTTTAAATTTGTTTTATTTTCAGATTTTGGTAGTACTAACAACATATCGACATATAGCGTTTAGTAACAATGGCGAGAGCTTTGTTGTTTCTGGCTGAAGATGTGTATGAGTTTACATGAAATTGCGATCCTGGAAAATGTATAAGAAAATCATTTCTTATAGGATAAGTGGAGTTTTAAGTTACAAATTGTTACATTTGTATATATTAGTCATTTGTTTTGACAATTGAGATTAACACAAAGCCAGTTACTGAAACATGTCTTGTCAAGTTAAGGGAAGATTTCCCAATCAAGGTTCGAACACTTGGTTAGGAAGTTAGATTCATTTAATGGCAATAATGTCTAACCAATGAGCGAGGTATGTCAGTACATTATTATTCCAGGAAGTATCCAACATCTGCCAGCATCCTACCGACATCTGGCTGCTGCGAATCTCTCCGCCAGATGTCCTCATCACTTGAAGTAATCTTGTTGCGTGTCATTCATATGTTGATTTCTCTTCCTCAAATGATGGCAAATTACCAACCACATGTGTTCATGTTATTCATGACAAATTCATTCAAAATGCTATAACATTGCTAAACATTGGAGATTGTACTAAAATGTGTAATTCATGAGTTCTTGAAATAAAACCCTTTTTTCCACTTCTTTCATTTACTCTAGCATTATTGGGCAATCCTTCATTCATAAGCAATACATTTTAAGGTTATGCATCCTATACACAAACAATTGCATGTCATTTGTCAAGTCTCCATTCATGATATGTTAATTTCATTCAGATTTTTTTATGACAAATGACTGCGAAAATTCACAGGAAACAATTTTCTCTGCTATTTTATGTATTCACAATGATAACATTAATATATTGTGTTGTGTTCCACTTACATGACCTTCTCTACTCTTGTATGAACTATCGTTTAAAAATATTTCTTAATCTTCTTATTTCCTCTTTATATTATTTTCATTATAACTTAAATATATACAAATATAATAATTTCTAACATATAACTTCACTTATCTTAAAAGAAAATGATGGAAAGTTACTTATTAATTGATGAGGATCGCGTTGTCAACGTTACAATCACTAGAGGTCACTGTTTTTTTCCAGTATTACCAAAATCTGAAAATAAAACAAATTTAAAAACAGAATCAACTGCCGGTATTTCAAAATTCATTACGTGATGTTTGTTTTTAAAATAAATATATTTTCCCGAACCATTAAATCTATCGGACCATTTAATTGTTTTAATAATTTAACTTCTGGATTTATTTCATGGTTAAATGACCAAAAAATGATATGCTACGGCCGATTTATCAGTTTGTTTATACTTAATGTTACGAAAATGTTCTTTCGTTCTGGTTTTTGAATTACGTTTTGGCTTTCCATATAAACTTTATCATATTCGAAACAATTAAATTGATAAATACCAGATTTTTTATTATTAGGAATTTTATCTTACATTTTTTTTTAAGAGAAATGCAATAACTTTTAATACTATATTTAGTTTGAGGAACTAAAGTTATACCAAACTCTTTACAAATTGTTTGGAAATGTTTATTAACCCAAGGTAGGTAAGTAAATTGTTTAAATTATAATCGTCTTTTATTTTTTAAGGGTAGAAATATCATTAACAGTTCTTTTCTTGTAATTTACGTCCTCCAATCGGACGATGAATGGAATACGTCAAATGATGCTCAAATGAGTCCGGGGTCCATGGACCTTAGAGTTACCCGACATTCGTCTTTTAGGATAAGGGAAAACCCTGGAAAAACCTTACCCAGATAACTCACCCTGACCGAGATTCGAACTCGGGACCTCTTGAACGTAAGGCAGGCATGTAACCATCTATGCTACCGAGGCGGGCAATATTCCTTTATCTCAAGTTTATTTCCATTAGAACTGAAATATTTCTTAACTTTCTGGGAAAATTCTTAAAAATCTTCCTCAAAACTGTTGTATAACCGGTAAAACGCAATAAATACACAAAATGTTAATTCTAAAATCATAAATCTGAAACAGTTATTTTATGTTGTCCCCAAAGAGTTTCAAATATTGTATTATGTGAGGTTAAGTAGAGTGAGTCATGCACAGAGAAGCTATGTAAGTGGAAATGACGTCACAAAAGTGTTGAATACCAAACTTATTTGTGATTGGTGTGACGCGTATATCGTAAAACGTGGACCAATCAGATATAAAAGATTTTACGTTGCCATGGAGGATATTCAATATTCCTCTAGGGGGGTCGAACTATTAGCGAAATGCTAATGTGTAGAAGAAGATGAACTGATTATTCTTCTCCTAACAGTCACCGTGAACGGATGTAAAATTCTCTTCTTAAACGCCGTTGTGTGCGGAAGAGTGTAAGTTTATTCTCGTAACAATCATCGAGTATAACTAGATAACCTTTACATTAAATATCATCGCTAGAAGACACACAATTTAATTATTATACACGGTAGTGAACAACCGTATAAAACTTTTGATTCTTGCACGCATCCAGATATAAACGCGTCACATCAAGTGAATCTTGTGTAAGAATAGTGTTATAAATGTTGTATCATACATTTTGTTCGAACTGGTGTTAATTGAAGTAAGGAAATAAAAGTTTCTACATTATTTAATACAGAGGAAAATGATTACTCATTTTACGTAAAATTTCCTTCCGCCGTACCACTCCTGTAAAAGAAGATATCTTGCTCAACCGACTGAAGCCACGCCGAGGTAAGCTGGGACTTCAAGAACCATCAATTCCAACCTTGTTCCAAATGGTCACCTCAACGAGGGGCATAATTCGTCATCCATCAATACGATTCGACATAAAGCCAGTTCCAAAATGGCGCCCAACTGTATGGCTCGAATAGGCAGAAGGAGGATTACACCACAGGAGAATAAATAGTGTAATGGACAGGTAACTTTGATTCAAGAAAGAAGAAAGAAGAAAAGTGAGTACGGAAAAATCTTAATAGATAATTAATAGAAAAAGTGACAAAATTATAATTTTCATTTTTTTATGTTATTAAGAAAGGGAAAAATATTACCTAAAATGGAAGGTAAAAAATTAACAGACAATAAGAATAAAAATGTTGGGGAAGGAGTGGAAAGACTAGTTAGTGATAAGAGAGCAGAAATACAAGAAGTCAGGGAAGTAGTGGAAGGAATGATTAGTGATGATGCAGGAACAAGTAGAACAGAAATTATGCAGAGTAGAGGTAATGAAATGATAATAGACAGGTTAGAGAAAATGATGAGTAATTTTGATGCTAAAATGGATAATTTAAGACAGGAAATAAAACAGAATTCAGAAAAGGTAGATCAAAATTCAGAAAAGGTAGATCAAAATTCAGAAAAGGTAGATCAAAATTCAGAGAAGTTAGAAGCTAGGATAGATCAAGGTTTAGGTAACCTAAGAAATGAAATTGAGAAAGGAAGAGAAGAGTGTAGAGAAGGCATAAAATCTTTAAAACAGAAAATAGAATCTCATGATGGAGAAATGTCTAAGTTAAAAGAGATGTTTCAGGAAATGAAAATAAGTCAGGAAAATGTAGTAAAAGATATAAGAAGTGAATTGGCTAAGGAGTCAGAAATCCTTAAGCAACAACAGGTAGAATTTGTAGAAAAACAAAAAATAGAAATAGGGGAATTAGAGAATAGAATAAGACAAGAAATAGATGTAGTCTTATTAGATAATTCACGGAAATACCATGAGGAAAATATTGAAATACAGAATAATTTTGTAAGAGAGGTAAATAGTATCAGAAATGATGTTAAACTAATGGCTACTGAGGTGCAAACACAACAAGATGAACTAAAAGTTAAATATGATTAAGTCAGTAAGTTGAATAGTGCAATGATTACAAGAATAGATTTGGCACAGGAAAGTTTTGAGAGAGAGAAAGAAAACATTAGCAAGCTGAATCAAGTTGTGATTGCATTACAGGCAAGCAAAATTTCTGAGAACCAGAGGGTAATAAAATCTAAGAATATTACATGTATTGACTTACCTGGTAATTCAGGTAATATTGTACAAAACTTAGAGAATTATTTGGAGAGTGACGATACAGAATCTTTGTCACCTGATTGTGAAGTAAATGGTAATAGACAAATACAAAACATGCACACACATACACAGTTACACAGTCAAGGTAACACAAATTGTACAAATTATTTGTTGCATGACATAAGTCCACCTACTTTCGAAGAAGAATCGGGAGACAATCCCAAAATATTTCTAAAGGAATTAGAAGAATATTTTAAAATTAAAAAGATTCCAAATGAATTTAGGATGATGATTGTTAAAAGGTGTTTGAAGAAAAATGCTTTAGAATGGCTGAGGTTAACACTAGCATCACATGAAACGTATAGTATGTTTAGGAACGTGTTTATAAATAGGTTCTGGGGTCCAGAAAGACAGAGAAGAATTAAAGTCGAACTGGCCACTGGTAAATTCGAGTTCAAGAAGGGTGTGTCCATGACTGAATATTTCCTAAAACTTGCTAACAAAAGTAAACTTGTGAATCCAGATATGTCAGAAACCGAGATCGTGAATATGCTAATACGACATTATCCACCACACATTAGAAACCACCTAATTGTGGCTAAGCCCGTCGACTTTACTGATATGATTGAGTTATTATCAGAATTTGAGGCTCATAACCTTAATTCTGATTCTACTCATAGTCAAGTTGATCCTGACAAGACTCATATAGAAGAAAAGCATGTAAATAGACAGGAAGTAAGACCAACATTCGGGGAAAATCACAACCATACTAACCAAAACCAAAATAGTTTTAACCAAAATTGGGGCGGGGCACGTTCAAGAGACAACTATGAACGAAGAGAGTACAACCCCAGAAAGACATATGAATCGGTAGTGCCAGGTATAGGAAGGAGAATTCCAAATACTCCTAGGAGGAATTATAATAATAACCAACCTGTGGGAAATGTGAGGAGTAATCAGGTGAATCAACTGAGGTTTTACCGGGGAAATAACCTAAGAACAGGTTATCAAAGTAGAGGAAGAGGAACTAGCATCGAAAACTCTTCATTAAGAGATTTTGGGGGTCCTAGGTTTGAAAGGGCAGACAATAACCTAGAAAGGACACCGACTCAGGGAATAGAAGGAGAAATAAATAACGGTAGTACCAACCCAACTGCTAGTGTAACTACCGACCGCACTAATGCGGAAAACTGAGTACCAAATCATTTTGTGCCTTGGAAAGTGGTTCGGTAGAAATGACACAGGGCAAAATCAAAATTCAAAATTTACCAGAAGATAAGCTCACTCTCTCCAGAAGTAAAGATCGGGAATTAGTAAATCCACCTCAGATTAACCTTCGTATAGGCGATAGCGAATATAAAGTATTGATAGACACAGGAGCTAGTTCATCAGTAATAAGTGAGAACTTATTCAAGGAATTACTATCCAAGTTTAGGATTGAATATTTAAACGTGTGTAATGTATACTGTAGCACAGCTATTGGGAAAAAGAAAGATAAAGTTAAATATCAAGCGTTAATTCCTGCGCGAATAGATGATTGGAATTTCAATTTTATCGTATTGGTAATACCAAACTTAGCTCGTGATATTATTATTGGCAATGATGTATTGTATGGTTGGCAAAGTGTGATAGATTTCGAAAAACATGAAATGAAGGTCAAAGGAGATAATGAAGTAATAAAAATAAATTTGTTAGAAGAAATTATATTAAAAGAGGATGAGAATGATAGTATAAATAATGATAGGTTTTTTGTAGAAAATATAATATTATACGAAGAAGATATAATTAATAATGAAGAAGATGATAGTGGTAAAGAGAATTTACTTTTAAATAATAAAGAAAATGAGACGTTTGACCTTGGAGATCATTGTTGCCAAATAAACACATTAAATACCGACACCGAGCGAAAACAAGAAGAGGAAGAAATGATATTCCAAAGAACTTTGAAAGAAAAGTTAGGGAAAACATACAATTTAAATCACGCGCAAAGAGAACAATTGAGGTTATGTATACTAAAGAACGGGAACGTTTTAGTACGAAACCTGGATTGTGTAATAAGTACATACATACATTTAAGGTGAACGACATTGCTCCTTATACTCATAAAAGTAGACCTGTGCCTATCACTATTAGACAACAAGCATCTGAAGTAATAAACGATATGCTAGAAAATGTAAATAAAATTTTAAAAGATTGGATACCAAAGTATGGGCCAATAAAGGCAATATTATCAGACAACGCAACGGTTTACCGGAGTAAATTGTTTACTTCAGAGATGAAGAACAATAATATTAAGATGTATTACTCTTCAGCATATTTTCCCCAAGGAAATCCTTGCGAGAGAGTGATGCGTGATTTAGGCTTGTATTTCAGAATTCTGTGTCATTCTAACCACCGAGGCTGGTACAAATACTGCCATATTATTGAGAAAATCATTAACAATACCCCAAACTCTACTACCAAATTTTCACCAATCGAATTAATGACTGAACTACAACCTGAAGCTCTAGTAATAAAAGCACCAACAACCTTAAAAGTAGATGAAATGGAATTGAATGAAGAAGAAAAGTGTGCTGAAGCATTTCGAAGAATAAAAGAAAAAGCAGAGAAAAGATTATCAAAGATACAAAGAAAAGGAGCGAAATGGAATCCTGAAATAAATGATAAAGTTCTAGTAAAGACATTTAATATCTCCAGTTCTAAAATCAAATCCTATTGGAGAATGAATTTGTTATATAAAGGTCCATATAAAATAGTAAGAAAATTTGGGGATCATACGTACGAATTAAGAGACGATGATAATAAAATGATAGGAAAATATCACAAAACACTTTTAAAACCATTCAAAAGCCTTGACACTCACAAAAACAAATGATTAAAAAAAAAAAAATAATAATATGTTTATGAATTACTGAAAAATGTTTTGTTTTTTATTATTGTGTTCGAATAATTTCTGATTTTATATTGTTATTTTAAATTGTATTAATTGTTCATTGTTGTAATAATGTCTAATTATTGGGGCATTCTTTAGAATATATGGAACAATATTATTGGAAGATTTAAGTTAATTTTCCATATATTCTGAAGAGGGGCATCTGAAACAGTTATTTTATGTTGTCCCCAAAGAGTTTCAAATATTGTATTATGTGAGGTTAAGTAGAGTGAGTCATGCACAGAGAAGCTATGTAAGTGGAAATGACGTCACAAAAGTGTTGAATAACAAACTTATTTGGGATTGGTGTGACGCGTATATCGTAAAACGTGGACCAATCAGATATAAAAGATTTTACGTTGCCATGGAGGATATTCAATATTCCTCTAGGGGGGTCGAACTATTAGCGAAATGCTAATGTGTAGAAGAAGATGAACTGGTGATTCTTCTCCTAACAGTCGCCGTGAACGGATGTAAAATTCTCTTCTTAAACGCCGTTGTGTGCGGAAGAGTATAAGTTTATTCTCGTAACAATCATCGAGTATAACTAGATAACCTTTACATTAAATATCATCGCTAGAAGACACACAATTTAATTATTATACACGGTAGTGAACAAACGTATAAAACTTTTGATTCTTGCACGCATCCAGATATAAACGCGTCACATCAAGTGAATCTTGTGTAAGAATAGTGTTATAAATGTTGTATCATACATTTTGTTCGAACTGGTGTTGATTGAAGTAAGGAAATAAAAGTTTCTACATTATTTAATACAGAGGAAAATGATTACTCATTTTACGTAAAATTTCCTTCCGCCGTACCACTCCTGTAAAAGAAGATATCTTGCTCAACCGACTGAAGCCACGCCGAGGTAAGCTGGGACTTCAAGAACCATCAATTCCAACCTTGTTCCAAATGGTCACCTCAACGAGGGGCATAATTCGCCATCCATCAATACGATACGACGAAATTCCAGTTCCAAATCTATATAAAGCAAACAATTTGTTGGAGATGGGTCAATACCAGTTGTTCTCGATTCTCCGTACCGTCATTTCTACTTTTAGTTTCAGTACTAAATACGAGGGTAGTCTGAAGAGTTTCCGACCTAATAAAGATACATGAAATTTCTGAGATTCTTTTTCAACATAGTCTCCTTGTAACTCTACACACTTCTCCCAGCGATGCTCCCATCTCTGTAACCCGTCCAAATAGTACTCGGCGTTTTTCAACATAGTCCCCTTGTAACTCTACACACTTCTCCCAGCGATGTTCCCATCTCTGTAACCCGTCCAAATAGTACTCGGCGTTTTTCAACATAGTCTCCTTGTAACTCTACACACTTCTCCAAGCGATGCTCTCATATCTGTAACACGTACAAATAGTACTCCGCGTTTTTCAACATAGTCTCCTTGTAACTCTACACACTTCTCCCAGCAATGCTCCCATCTCTGCAACCCGTCCAAATAGTACTCGGCGTTTTTCAACATAGTCTCCTTGTAACTCTACACACCTCTCCCAGCAATGTTCCCATCTCTGTAACACGTCCAAATAGTACTCGGCGTTTTTCAACATAGTCTCCTTGTAACTCTACACACTTCTCCCGGCGATGCTCCTATCTCTGTAACCCGTCCAAATAGTACTCGGCGTTTTTCAACATAGTCTCCTTGTAACTCTACACACTTCTCCCAGCGATGTTCCCATCTCTGTAACACGTCCAAATAGTACTCGGCGTTTTTCAACATAGTCTCCTTGTAACTCTACACACTTCTCCCAGCGATGCTCTCATCTCTGTAACCCGTCCAAATAGTACTCGGCGTTTTTCAACATAGTCTCCTTGTAACTCTACACACTTCTCCCAGCAATGCTCCCATCTCTGCAACCCGTCCAAATAGTACTCGGCGTTTTTCAACATAGTCTCCTTGTAACTCTACACACCTCTCCCAGCAATGCTCCCATCTCTGCAACCCGTCCAAATAGTACTCGGCGTTTTTTAACATAGTCTCCTTGTAACTCTACACACTTCTCTCAGCGATGATCCCATCTCTGTAACACGTCCAAATAGTACTCGGCGTTTTTTAACATAGCCTCCTTGTAACTCTACACACTTCTCCCAGCGATGTTCTCATCTCTGCAACCCGTCCAAATAGTACTCGGCGTTTTTTAACATAGTCTCCTTGTAACTCTACACACTTCTCTCAGCGATGCTCCCATCTCTGCAACCCGTCCAAATAGTACTCGACGTTTTTCAAAATAGTCTCCTTGTAACTCTACACACTTCTCCCAGCGATGTTCTCATCTCTGCAACCCGTCCAAATAGTACTCGGCGTTTTTCAACATAGTCTCCTTGTAACTCTACACACTTCTCCAAGCAATGCTCCCATCTCTGCAACCCGTCCAAATAGTACTCGTCGTTTTTAACATAGTCTCCTTGTAACTCTACACACTTTTCCCAGCGATGCTCTCATCTCTGTAACCCGTCCGAATAGTACTCGGCGTTTTTCAACATAGTCTCCTTGTAACTCTACACACTTCTCCCAGCGATGTTCCCATCTCTGTAACCCGTCCAAATAGTACTCGACGGTTTTCAAAATAGTCTCCTTGTAACTCTACACACTTCTCCCAGCGATGCTCCCATCTCTGTAACCCGTCCAAATAGTACTCGGCGTTTTTCGACATAGTCTCCTTGTAACTCTAAACACTTCTCCCAGCGATGCTCCCATCTCTGTAACCCGTCCAAATAGTACTCGGCGTTTTTCAACATAGTCTCCTTGTAACTCTACACACTTCTCCCAGCGATGTTCGCATCACTGTAACTCGTCAAAATAGTACTCGGCGTTTTTCAACATAGTCTCCTTGTAACTCTACACACTTCTCCCAGCGATGCTCCTATCTCTGTAACACGTCCAAATAGTACTCGGCGCTTTTCAACATAGTCTCCTTGTAACTCTACACACTTCTCCCAGCGATGCTCCCATCTCTGCAACCCGTCCAATAGTACTCGGCGCTTTTCAACATAGTCTCCTTGTAACTCTACACGCTTCTCCCAGCGATGCTCCCATCTCTATAACACGTCCAAATAGTACTCGGCGTTTTTCAACATAGTATTCTTGTAACTCTACACACTTCTCCCAGCTATGCTCCCATCTCTGTAACACGTCCAAATAGTACTCGGCGTTTTTCAACATAGTCTCCTTGTAACTCTACACACTTCTCCCAGCGATGCTCCCATCTCTGTAACACGTCCAAATAGTACTCGGCGTTTTTCAACATAGTCTCCTTGTAACTCTACACACTTCTCCCAGCGATGTTCCCATCTCTGTAACCTGTCCAAATAGTACTCGACGTTTTTCAACATAGTCTCCTTGTAACTCTACACACTTCTCCCAGCAATGTTACCATCTCTGTAACCCGTCCAAATAGTACTCGGCGTTTTTCAACATAGTCTCCTTGTAACTCTACACACTTCTCCCAGCGATGCTCTCATCTCTGTAACCCGTCCGAATAGTACTCGGCGTTTTTCAACATAGTCTCCTTGTAACTCTACACACTTCTCCTAGCGATGTTCCCATCTCTATAACACGTCCAAATAGTAGTCGGCGTTTTTCAACACAGTCTCCTTGTAACTATACACACTTCTCCCAGCGATGCTCCCATCTCTGTTACCCGTCCAAATAGTACTCGGCGTTTTTCAACATAGTCTCCTTGTAACTCTACACACTTCTCCCAGCGATGCTCTCATCTCTGTAACCCGTCTAAATAGTACTCGGCGTTTTCCAACACAGTCTGCTTGTAACTCTACACACTTCTCCCAGCGATGCTCCCATCTCTGTTACCCATCCAAATAGTACTCGGCGTTTTTCAACATAGTCTCCTTGTAACTCTACACACTTCTCCCAGCGATGCTCCCATCTCTGTAACCCGTCCAAATAGTACTCGGCGTTTTTCAACATAGTCTCCTTGTAACTCTACACACTTCTCCCAGTGATACTCTCATCTCTGTAACCCGTCCAAATAGTACTCGGCGTTTTTCAACATAGTCTCCTTGTAACTCTACACACTTCTCCCAGCGATGTTCTCATCTCTGTAACCCGTCCAAATAGTACTCGGCGTTTTTCAACATAGTCTCCTTGTAACTCTACACACTTCTCCCAGCGATGCTCCCATCTCTGTAACCCGTCCAAATAGTACTCGGCGTTTTTCAACATAGTCTCCTTGTAACTCTACACACTTCTCCCAGCGATGCTCTCATCTCTGTAACCCGTCCAAATAGTACTCGACGTTTTTCAACATAGTCTCCTTGTAACTCTACACACTTCTCCCAGCAATGCTCCCATCTCTGTAACACGTCCAAATAGTACTCGGCGTTTTTCAACATAGTCTCCTTGTAACTCTACACACTTCTCCCAGTGATACTCTCATCTCTGTAACCCGTCCAAGTAGTACTCGGCGTTTTTCAACATAGTCTCCTTGTAAGTCTACACACTTCTCCCAGCGATGTTCTCATCTCTGTAACCCGTCCAAATAGTACTCGGCGTTTTTCAACATAGTCTCCTTGTAACTCTACACACTTCTCCCAGCGATGTTCTCATCTCTGTAACCCGTCCAAATAGAACTCGGCATTTTTCAACATAGTCTCCTTGTAACTCTACCCAAATAGTACTCGGCGTTTTTCAACATAGTCTCCTTGTAACTCTACACACTTCTCCCAGCGATGCTCTCATCTCTGTAACCCGTCCAAATAGTACTCGGCGTTTTTCAACATAGTCTCCTTGTAACTCTACACACTTCTCCCAGCGATGTTCTCATCTCTGTAACCCGTCCAAATAGTACTCGGCGTTTTTCAACATAATTTCCTTGTAACTCTGCACACTTCTCCCAGCGATGCTCTCATCTCTGTAACACGTCCAAATAGTACTCGGCGTTTTTCAACATAGTCTCCTTGTAACTCTACACACTTCTCCCAGCGATGTTCCCATCTCTGTAACCCGTCCAAATAGTACTCGGCGTTTTTCAATATAATACCTTAATTTACATAAATTATTACCTTAATTTCGGTATCAAACCGCTGAGGTGTGCGACGGTGCGTTGTCTTGGTAAAACAGGGATTTCTTTTCCTGCAAATATGGCCGTTTTCCCGCAAGTTCTGCCTTCAGCTTGTCAAGTAATTATACGTAGTATGCTCCTGTAATGGTTTTTCCTTTTTGAAGATAATTGTTTAAAATAACTAATTGACTATCCCAAAATAACAGTCGCTATCACTTTTCCAGACAAAAAAAAAACAGTTTTTGCTTTTTTTGGAGCCGGTTCCCCCTTGGCAGTCCACTGTTTGGACTATATTTTTATTTTGGGCGTATAATGGTGTATCCAAGTTTCATCTAAAGTAATTAATCGCCGCCAAAACTCGCATTTATTGCGCCAACAGAATGTTGGAGATTTTCATTCTAACACGGTTTTGGTCTGACGTGAGCAAACGCGGCACCCAACGTGCGGACAGCTTTGTCATGTGTAAATGTTGATTTAATATGTGACAAACTCGTTCTTTTGTCATGTTCACAGTCCCTGCTATCTCTCTCACTTTAATTTGGCGGTCGTCTAGCACCATTTGGTGAACTTTGGCGATGTTTGCTGCAGTTTTTGGACGTCCCGAACGTTCATCGTCTCCCAAGCTCTTACGGCCACGTTTAAATTCAGCTGCCCAAAATTTCACTGTGATATATGATGGTGCAGAGTCTCCATAAACAGAATCCAACTCATCTTTTATTTGTGTTGGCGTATTACCTTTAAAAAACAAATATTTAATGACAGCTCGATACTCGATTTTGTCCATTTTCATAAAAGCACTCACATTAAGTCACTCAAACGACTGTTTCATAACAACTAAGTGTCCAAAATGACTGAAAATTCGGTGCGTAACTCTCAACAGATGAACAACGAAATTCACTAGCTTTTGTTTACGAGTGATGTCATCTTCATGTTGAGGTCGGTAACTTTAACACTCGTAGAATGCTGGGAGATCTATGTAATGTCTATAACATTAAATAGGTGCACATATTTAATAAGATAGAACTTAAAACAATTAGTGTTCTTATTTCTAAACTCTATATTAGACATTTAAGAGCAAAACAGTCCGCTTTTATAAGTTTTTGTTCAAAAATACTAGCATTTTGACTCTTTCGATGTCAAGTTTACTTCTCTTTCTGTCACATATGAGTCCTGCTGTTCTAAATAGTCTTTCAGAGAAAACTGTTGCAGGCGGAATACACAGATATTCTAACCTAACCGTATTTAGCTTTTGTTTGTTACTGATGTATACTCTCTGCCGAGTATAGTCCGGGTATTGCAAGCACCGGAGGTCTCGACAAATGAGAAGCGCAAATATTTATGTGGAGCTGATGCTATCAATGAAACAAATGCAAGCCGGTTTGGCCACGAAGATGCACAAGCTAACATTTAAAGTTGGAAACTTTCACTACTTCATCACGAAATTTCGTGCTCTTCTCGTCTGACAACCATCGATTCTTATTCCGTGATTTATTTTTTTTAGCCTTCCTTTTATTTATCCATATCTATCAGCAGTGTTGCCAACTTCTAATTAGTTTTTCTTCTAGTTGGCTCAACACGTCTGCTAGACCTACCTTAAATTTCTGGAAACTTAAACGTGTTGTACTCACATGACCTTCTCTACTCTTTGCTTTAATAGCAGATATTCTCGCCTCTATGAAACAAGAACAGATGAAGATGTGTTGCAGTGCCTAACTGGGGTAAGGATATCTGTCCCACGCACTCTCCAACATGCAGTGGACTGCTCTGATGTAACTACCTCGCTTCCGGTGCTGCCATTATCATTTTCACATGTTTAACTCTGTAGCGGCAATTGTTTTGTCAGCAGGCGAGGTCAGAATTTACAGGGAGAGTCCAAAATGCATCTCTAGATAATGTCAGGGGGATGCTAGTCATAACAATGGCAGATCACCATCAATCACGAGCGATAAGATAGTGGAAAACTTCCGGCACATTCGCGTTGACTCACGCACCCTCTGATTCCTTTACAAGTGAAATGACTCGAGGGACTCGGCGCTAAAAGTCAGGACATTAGATTCCGGTGAGTCATAAGCGAATCGGATGCATAGCAAGGGGTAGATATATAAGGGGAGTGTCGAGCTGCATCACCTTTCCTCCATGGAATAACACTGCTTACAGATCTTAATCTTTATTCTTTGGATAAACATCTTAATCTATACCCTGTTCCAGTGGCAAAGAGTGAATGCTGGAATATCTAAAGTGTAGACGAAGCCAGAAGAAACAAACTTCATCAAAACTTCAGCAGCTGTGACGCATTTAGACTAATGTCTAAATTTGGTGACACAAGGGAGAGCAGCTACATGCACATGTGTGTAACTCTAAAATAACTTCTAAGCATCATTTTCCTCAAATAAACTAAACTATATACAAATAGTATAAAAAACACGACTTGTACAAACATTTCTCTATCTACTTCAAGAAAAACATTATCTTATTGTAGTTACAAGGGAATACAGTAGACTTTAAGTGATAGTCAAATGTTCTATATACATGACTTTCTCTACCCTTGTACAAACACTTATTGCTCTATCTACTTCAAGATAAACATTATCTTATTGTAGTTACAAGGGAATACAGTAGACTTTAAGTGATAGTCAAATGTTTTATATACATGGCTTTCTCTACTCTTGTACAAACACTTATTGCTCTATCTACTTCAAGATAAACATTATCTTATTGTAGTTCCAAGGGAATACAGTAGACTTTAAGTGATAGTCAAATGTTTTATATACACGACTTTCTCTACTCTTGTACAAACACTTATTGCCCTATCTACTTCAAGATAAACATTATCTTATTGTAGTTACAAGGAAATACAGTAGACTTTAAGTGATAGTCAAATGTTTTATGTACATGACTTTCTCTACTCTTGTACAAACACATTGCTCTATCTGCTTCAAGATAAACTTATCTTATTGTAGTTACAAGGGAATACAGTAGACTTTAAGTGATAGTCAAATGTTTTATATACACGACTTTCCCTACTCTGGTACAAACACTTACTGCTCTATCTACTTCAAGATAAACATTATCTTATTGTAGTTACAAGGGAATACAGTAGACTTTAAGTGATAGTCAAATGTTTTATATACATGACTTTCTCTAATCTTGTACAAACACTTATTGCTCTATCTACTTCAATATAAACATTATCTTACTCTAGTTAGAAGGGAATACAGTAGACTTTAAGTGATAGTCAAATGTTTTATATACATGACTTTCTCTACTCTTGTACAAACACTTATTGCTCTATCTACTTCAAGATAAACATTATCTTATTGTAGTTACAAGGGAATACAGTAGACTTTAAGTGATAGTCAAATGTTTTATATACATGACTTTCTCTGCTCTTGTACAAACACTTATTGCCCTATCTACCTCAAGATAAACATTATCTTATTGTAGTTACAAGGGAATACAGTAGACTTTAAGTGATAGTCAAATGTTTTATATACATGACTTTCTCTACTCTTGTACAAACACTTATTGCTATATCTACTTCAAGATAAACATTATCTTATTGTAGTTACAAGCGAATACAGTAGACTCTAAGTGATAGTCAAATGTTTTTTATACATGACTTTCTCTACTCTTGTACAAACACTTATTGCTCTATCTACTTCAAGATAAACATTATCTTATTGTAGTTACAAGGGAATACAGTAGACTCTAAGTGATAGTCAAATGTTTTATATACATGACTTTCTCTACTCTTGTACAAACACTTATTGCTCTATCTACTTCAAGATAAACATTATCTAATTGTAGTTACAAGGGAATACAGTAGACTTTAAGTGATAGTCAAATGTTCTATATACATGACTTTCTCTACCCTTGTACAAACACTTATTGCTCTATCTACTTCAAGATAAACATTATCTTATTGTAGTTACAAGGGAATACAGTAGACTTTAAGTGACAGTCAAATGTTTTATATACATGACTTTCTCTGCTCTTGTACAAACACTTATTGCCCTATCTACCTCAAGATAAACATTATCTTATTGTAGTTACAAGGGAATACAGTAGACTTTAAGTGATAGTCAAATGTTTTATATACATGACTTTCTCTACTCTTGTACAAACACTTATTGCTCTATCTACTTCAAGATAAACATTATCTTATTGTAGTTACAAGCGAATACAGTAGACTCTAAGTGATAGTCAAATGTTTTTTATACATGACTTTCTCTACTCTTGTACAAACACTTATTGCTCTATCTACTTCAAGATAAACATTATCTTATTGTAGTTACAAGGGAATACAGTAGACTTTAAGTGATAGTCAAATGTTTTATATACATGACTTTCTCTACTCTTGTACAAACACTTATTGCTCTATCTACTTCAAGATAAACATTATCTTATTGTAGTTACAAGCGAATACAGTAGACTCTAAGTGATAGTCAAATGTTTTATATACATGACTTTCTCTGCTCTTGTACAAACACTTATTGCCCTATCTACCTCAAGATAAACATTATCTTATTGTAGTTACAAGGGAATACAGTACACTTTAAGTGATAGTCAAATGTTTTATATACATGACTTTCTCTACTCTTGTACAAACACTTATTGCTCTATCTACTTCAAGATAAACATTATCTTATTGTAGTTACAAGCGAATACAGTAGACTCTAAGTGATAGTCAAATGTTTTTTATACATGACTTTCTCTACTCTTGTACAAACACTTATTGCTCTATCTACTTCAAGATAAACATTATCTAATTGTAGTTACAAGGGAATACAGTAGACTTTAAGTGATAGTCAAATGTTTTATATACATGACTTTCTCTACTCTTGTACAAACACTTATTGCTCTATCTACTTCAAGATAAACATTATCTAATTGTAGTTACAAGGGAATACAGTAGACTTTAAGTGATAGTCAAATGTTTTATATACATGACTTTCTCTACTCTTGTACAAACACTTATTGCTCTATCTACTTCAAGATAAACATTATCTTATTGTAGTTACAAGGGAATACAGTAGACTTTAAGTGATAGTCAAATGTTTTATATACATGACTTTCTCTACTCTTGTACAAACACTTATTGCTCTATCTACTTCAAGATAAACATTATCTTATTGTAGTTACAAGGGAATACAGTAGACTTTAAGTGATAGTCAAATGTTTTATATACATGACTTTCTCTACTCTTGTACAAACACTTATTGCTCTATCTACTTCAACATAAACATTATCTTATTGTAGTTACAAGGAAATACAGTAGACTTTAAGTGATAGTCAAATGTTTTATATACATGACTTTCTCTACTCTTGTACAAACACTTATTGCTCTATCTACTTCAAGATAAACATTATCTTATTGTAGTTACAAGGGAATACAGTAGACTTTAAGTGATAGTCAAATGTTTTATATACATGACTTTCTCTACTCTTGTACAAACACTTATTGCTCTATCTACTTCAACATAAACATTATCTTATTGTAGTTACAAGGAAATACAGTAGACGTTTTATTTGGGGCAGGCAGTTCAAAATGTGTGATTTCTTAGTGAATGTTGATATTTGGGTGGACGCTGAGGGAAGGACGGAAATGCTGCAGTTTGTTTATAGCATGAAAGGCAGACGTACATCTGTACGTGTGCGCACGTGTGTCGGGAGAGCGTCGCGTCGCGAGTCAACCCTAGCACAGGAACAATCAACCCCTCTCGTAGGTAATCCCTCCCGTCCAGGTGCCCCCTAGCATCTGTCGGCAGACGTGCGGAATTTCATTACCTAATTTAATTACACTACACGCTATTTCTATTCAAGCGCTTCCTTTTGACACTCAAGTAATTTGAGTTCATCTTTCAGTGATACGAGAGAAAGATCTCTCACCTCACATTACGCGGCACCGGAAACATTTTTCTTAAAATGTTGGTTGCTCCAAAAATGCTCATAACAAAATATGTATCTTTGAATTTTCTGGTAATATTCTCAGAAGTGTTCTTCTTTCTAAATGTCTTTTATATAACTGCTAAGCTGTAAGAGATAGACAAAATATTACAACACAAAAATCAGATATCTTGTTAAAATACAGAAATTATGTCAAATAAAGCTTATTTATGGGACTTGAGATGTAAGTGCGTGTTTATTAGCGAGGGAAAAAATGTAACGCTCTAGACTAGTCCTATATGTAATTTTATATTTTACCTAAGAATAAATCAACTCTGGTTATGAATTATACAAATATAAAATTGTTTTACAAAATATTTACCAATTACGAATTTACAGTGTGATCCATATAAGTCTGAACCATTTCAATAGGCCATAGCTTTTGAACCAATAATAGGACACACGTGCAACTTTGGGAGAATATACTACACAATTGGGAGATTACATTAAACTATTTACATCTCAGAGAAAATGTTGGAAGTGTCCTCCACCAGCATCTATACATGTTTGTACTCGTCTCACCATATTCTCTAAAGTTTTACGGAGAGTATCCTCGCCAATGTTACTTATTTCGGTTCAAATGGATTCGCTGAGAACTTCAACTGTGCGTGGCATATTCTTGTGCATTCTATTTTAGACACCCCCACAAGAAAAACCCCGGTGAGGTTAGGTCAGGGGATCTGGGGGGCTACAGAACTTTTGAGATTATTCGATTACACTGGGCAACAGTGAATATATTTTGGGCTTAAAAATAGTGAATTCACATATATTCCCAACTTCTGAATTAAAAAATCACCATAAAAATGATAGATTAGCTCTTGTTTTGAAGATAAAGTGACATTTCATATTTTAGTTCGAAGATTTTAAATTTGGGGGAACTTTTTCGGAGTTAGCACACCTGTCAAATAACACCAGAGAGACATTTTGAAAATTAAGTGATGCAAAAGTTAAGGACGGCATTTTGGTCGCACCACAAATAAGGGAACTTGTAAAGGATCCAGCATTTGACCAAATTTTGGAGGGGAAAGAAAAGGAAGCTTGGGAAGCCTTCAAGGGTGTTGTTCATGGATTTTTAGACAGCAAAAGAGATGACAACTACAAGCATTTGGTGACAGTGCTTCTGCACAAATACCGTAACCTTGGATGCAACATGTCCCTTAAGATCCATTTTCTCCACTCCCACCTAGACTTTTTCCCTCCTAGTTGTGGAGCTGTTAGTGATGAACATGGGGAGAGATTCCATCAGGACATTTCTGTTATGGAACAAAGATATCAGTGCCGTTGGAATGAAGTAATGCTTGGTCTTTGTATAGGGATTCTGCGGAACTACATCACAAGAGGCAAGCTAAAAGACGACGAAGGCATGATTCTCTTCAGACACGACCATATGTGAAGTATTTTTCCATCAATTTAGAACTCTTAGCATGTAATTACCAGTTAAAAAAATCAGATGCACTTTCACTGTTGTTAGTGTGTACGTAATTAAAATGAGTGCTTAAAACATTTTTTTAATTTTTTTTACTGGTCCTGTGTTGTCAAAGAAACTGGTTACAAATTCCATGGTGTCATTGGAGTTATAGCACGTTGCTCCATCTTGCTGGAAATAACCTTCTCTCATTTCGATATCATCCAGCTGCCCCACAAATGTCTTGAAGATATCCATATAAACTTCAGTGTCTACAGTCGTATGAAAGAAAATGGGACCAACGATCCTGGAAGCTGACACCGCGCACCATCATGCAGTGGGGTTTCGTGGATCACTTGGGGGTTCACAGCAGCCCAATATCTGGTGTTTTGTGTGTTTATGTAGCCTGACAGATGGAACCATGCCTCATCTGTAAACCACGTTATGGAGAGAATGTCTGGATCACTTGGGGGTTTACAGCAGCCCAATATCTGGTGTTTTGTGTGTTTATTAGCCTGACAGATGAAACCATGCCTCATCTGTAAACCACGTTATGGAGAGAATGTCTGGACGTCCTGAAACAATCGACAGTAACTGATTCGTTTATCATAATCTGCTACTTTCAGTTGTTACACCATATGCACTCTGTAAGGTCGCAGTTCTTTGACATGTTCCATATGAATACCCTGATTCCTGGCTCAATCGACACAACGATTTGTTTGGAGAATTCAATAGCCTTCTGCGAACATCTGTAACAGATGACGGTCTATGTTTTCCACTCTCAGTTGTCTCCAGCTTTCTTACGAGCGATACAATTGTTGCCTTTGTCGGAACATCACGTACATTAAATTCTCTTCGAAATTCCCGTTGTGTTGTTACCAAGGAATTTGTCTTCCA
Organism: Mantis religiosa; assembly: GCA_030765055.1. Classification (NCBI taxonomy): domain Eukaryota; kingdom Metazoa; phylum Arthropoda; class Insecta; order Mantodea; family Mantidae; genus Mantis; species Mantis religiosa. The sequence goes on from CM060957.1 coordinate 22,131,945, forward strand.
ATATGTTTTCAAAATGTAAACACGCTCTCGTAGTGAGTACCCTAATATAGTATAATTGGAGAAGATTTATACGGCAGTAGTAGAAAATAGAATGTTACATAGATCAGAGGTTTGGGGAGTAGATGAAGCTTGGAGAGAGACTGATAGAGTGCATAGATCCTTTTGTAAATACATATTGGGATTACCAATAGCATCACCTAATGGGGCAGCACAATTAGAACTAGGCAGGCATTCTACTAAAATTAAAATCTTGTCAAGGGCAATGAAATATTTATACAGAATCACTAACTTGGAAGATGGCAATATAATTAAAGAATGTTTTCATATTCAAAAGAGAAGTAACTGGGGAGGGTCTTGGGCACATACAATGAATGACGTGTTGAAGCAGATAGGTATGGGTCATCCTTGAATAAAGCCCACCTCGATAGCGTAGATGGTAGCGTGTCTGTCTCACGTTCAAGAGGTCCCGAGTTTCAATCTCGGTCAGGGTGAGTTACCTGGATAAGTTTTTTTTTACGGAGGTTTCCCTTATCCTTAAAGACGAATGTACGGTAACTCTAAGCTCCAAGGACCCCGGATTCATTTGAGCATCATTTCACCAATTTCATTCATTGTCCGATGTGACTTAACGTTGGAGGACGTAACTTACCACAAAAAATTCTTGGATAAATGCAGAGTATGGGTATAAAGGCTTCTGGAAAGAAGTTAAGATTAGAGGATATTCACAGAAAAGTGACAAAAGCTCACTGAGATTATATAGAGAAATAAAAACAACCTGGGGGAGGGAAGGATATATAGATATATGTAGTAAGTTAGGGCGAGAAGGTTTTTCTTGGGCGACAACAGGAGTGAGAATCTTAAAAGGTATAGGTCAAGAGAGGGAGCTAGATAAATGTCCATTGTGTCGAGAAGAGAATGCAGATTTCCATTGTATATTAAATTGTAGTCAAACAAAGATATGGAGAGAGCAGGCTTGGCTACGTAAATGGGACAGAAAGGTATAGGTCAAGAGAGGGAGCTAGATAAATGTCCATTGTGTGGAGAAGAGAATGCAGATTTCCATTGTATATTAAATTGTAGTCAAACAAAGATATGGAGAGAGCAGGCTTGGCTACGTAAATGGGACAGAAAGGTATAGGTCAAGAGAGGGAGCTAGATAAATGTCCATTGTGTCGAGAAGAGAATGCAGATTTCCATTGTATATTAAATTGTAGTCAAACAAAGATATGGAGAGAGCAGGCTTGGCTACGTAAATGGGACAGAAAGGTATAGGTCAAGAGAGGGAGATAGATAAATGTCCATTGTGTCGAGAAGAGAATGCAGATTTCCATTTTATATTAAATTGTAGTCAAACAAAGATATGGAGAGAGCAGGCTTGGCTACGTAAATGGGACAGAAAGGTATAGGTCAAGAGAGGGAGCTAGATAAATGTCCATTGTGTCGAGAAGAGAATGCAGATTTCCATTGTATATTAAATTGTGGTCAAACAAAGATATGGAGAGAGCAGGCTTGGCTACGTAAATGGGACAGAAAGGTATAGGTCAAGAGAGGGAGCTAGATAAATGTCCATTGTGTCGAGAAGAGAATGCAGATTTCCATTGTATATTAAATTGTAGTCAAACAAAGATATGGAGAGAGCAGGCTTGGCTACGTAAATGGGACAGAAAGGTATAGGTCAAGAGAGGGAGCTAGATAAATGTCCATTGTGTGGAGAAGAGAATGCAGATTTCCATTGTATATTAAATTGTAGTCAAACAAAGATATGGAGAGAGCAGGCTTGGCTACGTAAATGGGACAGAAAGGTATAGGTCATGAGAGGGAGCTAGATAAATGTCCATTGTGTGGAGAAGAGAATGCAGATTTCCATTGTATATTAAATTGTAGTCAAACAAAGATATGGAGAGAGCAGGCTTGGCTACGTAAATGGGACAGAAAAGTATAGGTCAAGAGAGGGAGCTAGATAAATGTCCATTGTGTGGGGAAGAGAATGCAGATTTCCATTGTATATTAAATTGTAGTCAAACAAAGATATGGAGAGAGCAGGCTTGGCTACGTAAATGGGGCAGAAAGGTTTAGGTCAAGAGAGGGAGCTAGATAAATGTCCATTGTGTGGAGAAGAGAATGCAGATTTCCATTTTATATTAAATTGTAGTCAAACAAAGATATGGAGAGAGCAGGCTTGGCTACGTAAATGGCACAGAAAGGTATAGGTCAAGAGAGGGAGCTAGATAAATGTCCATTGTGTGGAGAAGAGAATGCAGATTTCCATTGTATATTAAATTGTAGTCAAACAAAGATATGGAGAGAGCAGGCTTGGCTACGTAAATGGGGCAGAAAGGTTTAGGTCAAGAGAGGGAGCTAGATAAATGTCCATTGTGTGGAGAAGAGAATGCAGATTTCCATTTTATATTAAATTGTAGTCAAACAAAGATATGGAGAGAGCAGGCTTGGCTACGTAAATGGGACAGAGAGGTATAGGTCAAGAGAGGGAGCTAGATAAATGTCCATTGCGTGGAGAAGAGAATGCAGATTTCCATTTTATATTAAATTGTAGTCAAACAAAGATATGGAGAGAGCAGGCTTGGCTACGTAAATGGGACAGAAAGGTATAGGTCAAGAGAGGGAGCTAGATAAATGTCCATTGTGTGGAGAAGAGAATGCAGATTTCCATTTTATATTAAATTGTACTCAAACAAAGATATGGAGAGAGCAGGCTTGGCTACGTAAATGGGGCAGAAAGGTATAGGTCAAGAGAGGGAGCTAGATAAATGTCCATTGTGTGGAGAAGAGAATGCAGATTTCCATTTTATATTAAATTGTAGTCAAACAAAGATATGGAGAGAGCAGGCTTGGCTACGTAAATGGGACAGAAAGGTATAGGTCAAGAGAGGGAGCTAGATAAATGTCCATTGTGTGGAGAAGAGAATGCAGATTTCCATTGTATATTAAATTGTAGTCAAACAAAGATATGGAGAGAGCAGGTCTGGCTACGTAAATGGGGCAATTTGGGGGGTGAAGTAGTAATTAGAAAAATTTTGTCAGTAAAAGAGGAAACGAACAGGAGAAATATAGGGAATTATTAAGAGATGGCTAAGAACAATTAAGAGAAAAATGTAGATTAGGATAGTTGAAATGGCAAAATGTGTAAAAAGGAGTAGAGGGCCTCCAATACACAAAAACCTAGGGTTAGGTGTATGGGGACTGAATTGTTATTCAATGGCAAGCAACATGTTAGGATTTTCAGGATTTAGGAATATATGGCGTTTTCCAGTATGGATTTTATAATTGTAATCTTGATTTTGCATTTCCATTTGAAGATGTAAAAGGATAGATGAGAAATAAATTACAAATGTAGCGTCAAATAATCTTTGACTAGCGATAAGACCGATGTTCAATTTTTCTTTAGTTATATGCTAAAATCACTTTCTCGTAACACTTTTTGAACTGTACCATTTCTTGTAACATAAATATTCTTTGTCAAAAATTACAGATGACTTTTGTGGCACCAAACTAAGATTAGCAATTACAGCTGCTTCATGTATAAAAATTTGGTCGCCTGAATCACTCATTTTGACATACAGTTAGGCATTTGTTACTTTTGCATCGCCATGGTTATGATTCTTCGCTATTCAAAGCCTCCAATATTATCTTACACTTACTAAAGACATCCATTCTAAATCTTTTGTAGCCTATTTTTAATATTTTTGTAATTCATGATTCAAATCTATTGTTTCTTAGGTAAGGGATAAAATTGCGTATGGGACTAGCGAGGTTTGATGCTCATCATCTCTCGGTGCTATTAGACAAATGCCCGAATTCACCAACAGATGTTAAGACTTAACACGAGTTTAGCAATAGTTGAAAAAAATTGCATTTCACCAACAAGTGTTAGCGTAACACTCGTGTTAAATCTCTTGTTAAACTAATACGCCAAATTTCTGTTCTTAAGTCCTTAACAATTGTAAATAGTCAAGATGGCGGGCATGAACTCAACTGTTGATGTCCATTTGCTATATTTAAGACTGTCTAAATGGCATTCGTATAGGAGATATGATTTTGAGGAGCTATCAGAAGAAAATTTTCTACGGAGGTATAGACTGTAGAAACAAGTTACTATGCATGTTACTGCGGAAGTACAAGTGAGGTTAGAACATGCATCGAAAGGAATATGTCGATCTCGCCTTTGCTTCAAGTATTAATAACTTTGAGATTTTATAATTCACTGAATTATGTGGATAATAAACTGTCCACCTCCCGTCTTGAAACGTTCAAGTCACTCGTCACTTGTCCTTCTTCGCTCCTCGTTTTAAATTTACGTAATACTGAGTTAGAACATGCAACGAAAGGAATATGTCGATCTCGCCTTTGCTTCAAGTATTAATAACTTTGAGATTTTATAATTCACTGAATTATGTGGATAATAAACTGTCCACCTCCCGTCTTGAAACGTTCAATTCACTCGTCACTTGTCCTTCTTCGCTCCTCGTTTTAAATTTACGTAATACTGAGTTAGAACATGCAACGAAAGGAATATGTCGATCTCGCCTTTGCTTCAAGTATTAATAACTTTGAGATTTTATAATTCACTGAATTATGTGGATAATACACTGTCACCTCCCGTTTTGAAACATTGAAGTCACTTGTCCTTCTTCGCTCCTCGTTTTAAATTTACGTAATACTGAGTTAGAACATGCATCGAAAGGAATATGCCGATCTCGCCTTTCCTTCAAGTATTAATAACTTTGCGATTTTATAATTCACTGAATTATGTGGATAATACACTGTCCACCTCCCGTCTTGAAACCTGCAAGTCACTCGTCACTTGTACTTCTTCGCACCTCGTTTTAAATTTACGTAATACGTTTCGTTTGTAGTAATGACACAGGCATTTGAATTAAGTTTGTTTCCAATTTTTCCTCGTGTGACAGTGCATCCGTCCTATTTTCCACGATATCGTTATATTTCGTCACCAATTCAATTAACAATCATTTCTCCATCGATGAGAAATTTGTTTCACGGCTTTTGTTTATGATTTTGTTTATCCACCATTTGTTTTAGCTGTGTGCAGACTGCGGTGCAGACGAAAATGAAAACAAAAGCGCATCGTAGTGCGTTCAGAAAATAATACGACTCATCCACAGCCTTCTATAGCTTTAATATTTACAAGTTTCTTGGCGTTAGCACGTGTTTGTTAACATTTTCAGAAAACAGGTTGGTGAAATTCAAGAAATTGTTAGCGCTATTACAATTGTTACGTTACATTTGTTAACGTCGATTTTAACATCTGTTGGTGAAATCGGGCCAAAACCGAGTAGAGTGCACACGTAAGATTTTTTTTTTTTTTTTTTTTTTTTTTTTGTAAATTACGCCATTCAACGTTGAGTCATATCGGACGATGAATAGAATTGGTGAAATGATGCTCGAATGAGCCCAGGGTCCTTAGAGCTTAGAGTTACCCGACATTTGTCTTTCAGGATAAGGGAAAACCCCGAAAAAACCGTATCCAAGTAACTCACCCTGACCGAGATTCGAACTCGGGACCTCTTGAACGTGAGGCAGTCATGCTACCACCACGCTACCGAGGCGGGCACACAGATAAGACTGCTACCGAAGTAACATACTGCATTAGAAACAGACAGCGGCACCTGTGTTAAGGGTATTCACAGAACGCTGGAGTAAGTGATTCGATTTGCAGAGATTTTATTGAAGCAAGCAAGAGAAGGCCATCTATCAGTTTAGATTTTGGAAGCCTTGCAAAATCCCCCAGCGTCCGTGTACCCACTCACAATTAGTACACGAGGGGAGAAGAAATTTGATTACAACTATTGGATTTGAACCTGCAGCTGTTGTTGAAGAAACATTTGTACACCATGTTATACACGCTACGCTACAGTCAAGCCTTTCTCTACTCAGACACTCTACCACCTACAAACATTTGACAATGCGGCTGGGGACCGGAGGAGAAGTGTGTACCTGGAGCATGTCATCCTGCTATGCAACGCTGGCAACACTTCTACCCTGAAAGAGACGATGAGAGATGATATGAAGTAATAATGGAGATGAGATAGAGGGAGGGAAGTTCGGGGGATGTAACTAAACTACCTGTCATCTCGGTGGTCCCGTAGGGGAAGTAATCCGTCCCCTTCAGCTGCTGTGGTGCGAGCACTGCGGACTTTGAGCACTCGTTGTACCTCTGACTTATCTGACGAAACTCTGGCCAAACAGCTGAGCCCCTCCCGAATGGAAGTTGTTCGGATTGGGTTGCGCTCGAGAGGGCAGTGTGTTCCCAACACCTGCGGGAGATCGGGTACCTCCCGCCAGGCTTCGGCCACCCGGAGGGGGCAGAGGATTGCCTAAAAGTACAAGGTAAAGTCTGTTTAGTTAACGTGTGTGCACGTCGGCCTCTGCCTTTGACGAACCCTTATAATCGTTTTACAACCCCCGACCCCCCTTCTCCCAGACCGTTCTGCAAGGTTGCCACCTTTCTCGATACGTCATGGGTATCGTACGAGGTTTCGTCTAAATAAATTATCTTATGTCCATTACTCGAAACTTCCTTAGTTTTGACACACACAAAGATATATATATATATATATATATATATATATATATATATATATATATATATATATATATATATATATTACGGTATTTGAAACTCAGCTCCTTTAGGAGACTGCGCAAAGTGCAGTGCCCATAAGGAAAATCACAAATTTCTTGCAAATGTGCAACCAATTCGTCTAAGGTGGACGCTCTCCCTTTTGTATAGAATCTATAAATTTCTCGGCGAATTAAATCACATGTGAAATTATCTACTTTAGAGAAACGTTTTCTTTTGTTTTCACACTTGATCGGCGTCTTTGATATTCCTTTCGTCACAACATTTCTTACTGTATTTCTGTGAATACCCAGAATTTATCATCAGGTATATTGCACGACCCCTTACCAAAATTATTTTTCAGCAAATATTTATATGTGTTCGAAACAAGCGCTTGAATTTGCTTAGAAGCAGTTCCCGTTATAACTTTGCTTTTTTAAGGCTTTTTCAGGAATATAACTCGGCCCAGTTATTCACACTGTTGTCATCACTTTGATTATTTTCACTTGACTGAAAGTTATCTACTACTTCATTTGCATTTACCACTGCATTTCCCTCCCACGGTCTCCACATCGTGACACACAGAGAATTTCTGCACGTAATGAAACAGATCAACTGGAAGTTGGAACTTTGGAATCTGAGACTCCACGTGGAGTAGACATGCGAGTGCCATTTCTAGAAAATCAGAGTTGCTATTGGTCCTCAACGACAGTGTTCCTTTTCTGAAGTGCACATGCGTTAAATAAACAGACTTTACTAGCCTGCAGAGCTAGTAAAGTCTGTCTAGTCAACGCGAGTGCAGTTGCCTCATAAACGAACCTGACCCTACCGCCCACTAATGACCGTCATAAATCTATCTCCACACTTCAGAAATGGAATTGTGACGAAAGGAATACCAAAGACACTGATCAAGTGTGAAAACAAAAGGAAACGTTTCTCTAAAGTGGATAATTTCACATGCGATTTAATTCACCGAGAAATTTATAGATTCTGTGCAAAAGGGAGAAGACCCACCTTAGACGAATTGGTTAGACATTTGCATGAAATTTTGATTTTCCTTATGGGCACTACACTTTGCGCAGTCTCCTAAAGGAGATGAGTTTCAAATACCGCACTTTGAATAAGATAAGTGTTATTTATAATGGACATAAGATAATTTATTTAGACGAAACCTCGTACGATACCCATGACGTATCGAGAAAGGTTACAGCCTTACAGAATGGACTGGGAGAAGGAGGGTCTGCGTTGTAAGACGATTATAAGGGTTTGTCAAAGCAGGTGGACGAACTGCACACGAGTTAACTAAACACACTTTAGAAGGTGTGCTAGATCACCAGGCGGCGTCACCAAGGCTATTCGGTAGTCTTCTCTGCGTATCCACTTCCACCCGTCTTGACGTTGTTGTGGATGGGGGCAGGGGCTTTTTAGACTCCAGGTATTGCCCTATGCAAAGAACCTCGAGCTCTCCATAGTCTCCCGGGTGATAAGAGGCCGGGGTGTTTTGACTCTCGGGTGGACTTCGCACTTACATGTCATTTCGTTGGAAAATTCATGTCATTCCTCACCTCAGATTCTTTTAGAGAAATCCGAAGCATAAAAGAATTTACTAATATATCAGTTATTTTGGATTTTGAACACTTTAGCACTTTATTGAACATCAATGATCAATTTTGGGCGGACTGGAGAGTTTTCGTTTGATTATTTGATTAATTTTACCAACGCTGCATACGTAAATATGTTAATTCTAATTTACTTTAACTATATTAAACATATGTAGCCATAATTTTAAGGAAATATTTTGTTTATCAGTTCTGGAGACTACGCAAATCCACACGTGACGCTACAAGGTGTCAGTAAAAAGTATGGAACATTCTTGTAACTTTCTTGTTATAGTATTGTGAACTGATATTTTTTAGAAAAGGTCTAAGATATAATTTTATATTACTATAATTGTGAATAGGACGTGCCTCTTTTCTAATGCAACATTTCTTTTGTCCCAGGTGTCGGAACGTACAGAACTCTAATTTAAATTTATTACAACGTAAAATAAGTCATGAAGCTTTCCTGGCATTAGCTGTGAATGTGGGACACCGTATATAGGACAAACCGGAAGGACCATCGCTACCAGAATAAACGACCATGAACGGAGCATTCGTTTAATGCAACCTGAGAAGTATGGGCTGGCAGAGCATTGTTTTGATAGCGACCATAGAGCTGGGAGTGTACCGCATTCCCTGTGAATGTGGGACACAGCATATAGGACAAACCGGAAGGACCATCGCTACCAGAATAAACGAACATGAACGGAGCATTCGTTTAATGCAACCTGAGAAGTCTGGGCTGGCTGAGCATTGTTTTGATAGCGACCATAGAGCTGGGAGTGTACCACATTCCCTGTGAATGTGGGACATCGTATATAGGACAAACCGGAGGACCATCGCTACTAGAATAAACGTACATGAACGGAGCATTCGTTTAATGCAACCTGAGAAGTCTGGACTGACAGAGCATTGTTTTGATAACGACCATAGAGCTGGGAGTGTACGGCATTCCCTGTCAATGTGGGACATCGTATATAGGAGAAACCGGAAGGACCATCGCTACAAGAATAATCGAACATGAACGGAACATTCGTTTAATGCAACCTGAGAAGTCTGGGCTGGCAGAGCATTGTTTTGATAACGACCATAGAGCTGTGAGTGTACCGCATTCCCTGTGAATGTGGGACATCGTATATAGGACAAACCGGAAGGACCATGGCTACCAGAATAAACGAACATGAACGGAACATTCGTTTAATGCAACCTGAGAAGTCTGGACTGGCAGAGCATTGTTTTGATAACGACCATAGAGCTGTGAGTGTACCGCATTCCCTGTGAATGTGGGACATCGTATATAGGACAAACCGGAAGGACCATGGCTACCAGAATAAACGAACATGAACGGAACATTCGTTTAATGCAACCTGAGAAGTCTGGACTGGCAGAGCATTGTTTTGATAACGACCATAGAGCTGTGAGTGTACCGCATTCCCTGTGAATGTGGGACACCGTATATAGGACAAACCGGAAGGACCATCGCTACAAGAATAATCGAACATGAACGGAACATTCGTTTAATGCAACCTGAGAAGTCTGGGCTGGCAGAGCATTGTTTTGATAACGACCATAGAGCTGGGAGTGTACCGCATTCCCTGTGAATGTGGGACACCGTATATAGGACAAACCGGAAGGACCATCGCTACCAGAATAAACGAACATGAACGGAGCATTCGTTTAATACAACCTGAGAAGTCTGGACTGACAGAGCATTGTTTTGATAACGACCATAGAGCTGGGAGTGTACCGCATTCCCTGTGAATGTGGGACACCGTATATAGGACAAACCGAAAGGACCATCGCTACCAGAATAAACGAACATGAACGGAGCATTCGTTTAATGCAACCTGAGAAGTCTGGGCTGGCAGAGCATTGTTTTGATAACGACCATAGAGCCAATTTTCAGAAGACGACCATCTTGGCAAATTGCAACAGTTACTGGGAGCGGAATATTAAGGAGGCTTTGGCGATTTCCTCTGAAAGGAGCACGCTTAATCGTGATGCTGGATTTCAGTTCAGCTCCTCTTGGAAACCGTCCTTAAAAATGGAAATCTGTCGACTTAAGAAGCACAGATCTATACAGCTTGACAATCAAGTTAAGTAGTTACGTTTTTTTGACACAATTTTCTATACTCACGCCATCTCCTGACCTGGCATTTAATTTACTGAAAACAGTCTTTTGTTCAGTGATGCAAGTATTGCTAGTGTTTTATATTTGTGTTATATCCAGTGTTTCATTTGTGGTTATAACATTGATTAAAATATCCTGATGATGGGAGAGATTACGCTCCCGAAAGGTCGATTTCTAATCGTCTTTTCACCTGGCTTGTTTCCCGAGAAGATGTAGAACTTATTAGGACGTTACACAAATAAAAAAAAATTGTTACTAAGGCTTCACTTATCTTACGAAATTGGTGTTAATACTCCTTTCAAATGGAGATAGATTTCACAAACAGGTCGTTTGTATCTTCAGTCCACAAACTCCGTTGTCAAGGATTTCGGTTACCATGATTTCATTATGTTTTTTTAGTATTACCAACATCTGAAAACGAAACAAACCTACAAACAGAATCAACTGCTAGTATTTCAGAATTTATTGTACGATATTATTTTTTAAAATAAATATATTTTCCCAAACTATTAAATCTATCGGACCATTTAATTGTTTTAATAAATTAACTTCAGGATTTATTTCGTGGTTAAATGGCCAAAACTGATTTAACAGACATAAATCGGCCGTAACTGTGGCAGAGGACTGGAGGAATGCAGAGAAAAGAAATGTTCCAATTTAAAAAGGACGTAATCATAGAAATGAGAGGGCATGTTGAATTCTTATAGCTTTTCTAAATCTTTGCCACTTCATATCGTGGCAACAGCTGCATTACAATCGTTCTTCCATACTTAACTCACGCCGTAGAGTGTTTTCTCTGGATTTGTTGTTCATTATGCACTTATGGGACTCTTAATTTATTATTTAATTAAGGTCAATCGGATCAACTTTTGAAAATCTATCAGAAATTGTCCATTAGTCACGTAAATATGAAAGTCTACACATTCTAGGTTAGGTTAAATATTACGTTTTTCCTTGAAGAACTCTGTATACTTCCGTTTTCATTTTTATTCCTAGCGGAAACAAATGCTAATCGCCCGCAATAGGAGAGGCATAGCGGACGAATCGGAATGGGACATTCAATTTCATTACATAATATAATCATGAGAACAAAATAACACATTTCTAAACTTGTACATTCATATCTTTATGTATCTCACACACATTGTCCACATATGAATTGCTTCAGCGTCCACACAGATTTCGTGGTGCCATTCTCCATTTTTCTGGGCTCATTTGAACATCATTTCAACCATTTCATTCATCGTCAGATATGACTTAACGATCAAGGACGTAAATAAAAAAAAAAAATTGAACTCCCATCCTACCTTAATCCCCTTCGCGGTATATATTTTTGCCTGTTGGCAGCACTGATTAGGTAACCACCATAACAAGGAGGGCTATGGATTTAAGAGAGTCTGTATTTTCCTATTGTGCAAGTTTCTGGAGCGATTTTAATGCACATTTATTGTAAATCTATCTTAAACGAAGTTAAAAAGTAACAAACTGCCATAAATGAAGTCATGACATACCTCCTTTCCGTAAAAGAAGCTCGGCTTCTCCCCTAGACTAAAGAAACACAATCGTATTGCACAGTCAACTGTCTCAGATAGTTCACTTCTTCGATTCCACAAAACAATACACTACCGTCACCTAGGGAGCAGATTTTGAAAAACAAATGCGAAACACCCGTGCTTGCTTTACGCTGTGTAATGCAAGCCTAATAGCCAAGTCTAAAAGACAAAGGAATTCATTTCCAAAAGGCGGGCAACGCCAGGTATTTCATCGAGATTTAATTAATAATGATATTATAAAGGAATTGCCCGAACCAGCGCGATTGTGTGCAGAAAGCAATGTAAGAATGTACTAATTACGCTATTGAATTATGGTGTAAGGGGTTGAAGGGGGGCTGGTGGTGGTCCACTGGAGCGTGACACAGAGATAAATTTAATCAGAATCGTGACGTCACGTTTGCCTGAACGTGATTTAAGCTAAACTGCCATTAAAACAATCGAGCAGCAATTGGTACCGAGAAGCAGATGCTGAGTTGCGACTTTCATTACAAACGCCCGAGGTCCTTTACAGCACGTGACTTTTGGAGCAGGTGGTGCAGGTTCGAATCCCACCTGGCCTTGGATAACTTCCAAACACACGGTTCCTACTTAGCTTATGTCTTGGTACTTACATAAAACTTCGAATATCTCCGACATTCATCTTCCAGGATAAGGAAGGACCTCCAACGTTAAGTCACATCGGACGATGAATGAAATGATGTTCAAATGAGTACAGGGTACATAGAGCTTAGAGTTACCAGACATTCATTTTTCAGGATAAGGGAGGACTTCCAAAGTTGTCATATCGGGCGATGAAAGAAATGATGTGCAAATGAGTACAGGGTATATAGAGCTTAGAGTTACCAGACATTCATCTTCCAGGATAAGAGAAAAGCTCCAACGTTAAGTCATATCAGACGATGTATGAAATGATGTTCAAATGAGTACAGGATAAATAGAGCTTAGAGTTACCAGACATTCATCTTTCAGGATAAGAGAAAACCTCCAACGTTAAGTCATATCGGACGATGAATGAAATGATGTTCAAATGAGTACAGGGTACATAGAGCTTAGAGTTACCAGACATTCATCTTTCAGGATAAGGGAAAGCCTCCAACGTTAAGTCACATCGGACGATGAATGAAATGATGTTCAAATGAGTACAGGGTACATAGAGCTTAGAGTTACCAGACATTCATCTTTCAGGATAAGAGAAAAGCTCCAACGTTAAGTCATATCAGACGATGTATGAAATGATGTTCAAATGAGTACAGGATAAATAGAGCTTAGAGTTACCAGACATTCATCTTTCAGGATAAGAGAAAACCTCCAACGTTAAGTCATATCAGACGATGAATGAAATGATGTTCAAATGAGTACAGGATAAATAGAGCTTAGGGTTACCATACATTCATCTTTCAGGATAAGAGAAAACCTCTAACGTTAAGTCATATCAGACGATGAATGAAATGATGTTCAAATGAGTACAGGATAAATAGAGCTTAAGGTTACCATACATTCATCTTTCAGGATAAGAGAAAACCTCCAACGTTAAGTCATATCAGACGATGAATGAAATGATGTTCAAATGAGTACAGGATAAATAGAGCTTAGGGTTACCATACATTCATCTTTCAGGATAAGAGAAAACCTCCAACGTTAAGTCATATCAGACGATGAATGAAATGATGTTCAAATGAGCACAGGGTACATAGAGCTTAGGGTTACCATACATTCATCTTTCAGGATAAGAGAAAACCTCCAACGTTAAGTCATATCAGACGATGAATGAAATGATGTTCAAATGAGTACAGGATAAATAGAGCTTAGACTTACCATACATTCATCTTTCAGGATAAGAGAAAACCTCTAACGCTAAGTCATATCAGACGAGGAATGAAATGATGTTCAAATGAGTACAGTGTACATAGAGCTTAGAGTTACCAGACATCCATCTTTCAGGATAAGGGAGGACCTCCAACGTTGTCATATCGGACGATGAATGAAATGATGTTCAAATGAGTACAGGGTACATAGAGCTTAGAGTTACCAGACATTCATCTTTCAGGATAAGGGAAAACCTCCAACGTTGTCATATCGGACGATGAATGAAATGATGTTTAAATGAGTACAGGGTACATAGAGCTTAGGGTTACCAGACATTCATCTTTCAGGCTAAGAGAAAATCTCCAACGTTAAGTCATATCGGACGATGAATGAAATGATGTTCAAATGAGTACAGGGTACATAGAGCTTAGAGTTACCAAACATTCATCTTTGAGGATAAGGGAGGACCTCCAACGTTAAGTCATATCGGACGATGAATGAAATGATGTTTAAATGAGTACAGGGTACATAGAGCTTAGGGTTACCAGATATTCATCTTTCAGGATAAGAGAAAATCTCCAACGTTAAGTCATATCGGACGATGAATGAAATGATGTTCAAATGAGTACAGGGTACATAGAGCTTAGAGTTACCAGACATTCATCTTTCAGGATAAGAGAAAACCTCCAACGTTAAGTCATCTCGACGATGAATGAAATGATGTTCAAATGAGTACAGGGTACATAGAGCTTAGAGTTAGCAGACATTCATCTTTCAGGATAAGAGAAAACCTCCAACGTTAAGTCATATCGGACGATGAATGAAATGATGTTCAAATGAGTACAGGGTACATAGAGCTTAGAGTTACCAGACATTCATCTTTCAGGATAAGGGAAAACCTCCAACGTTTAGTCATATCGGACGATGAATGAAATGATGTTCAAATGAGTATAGGGTACATAGAGCTTAGAGTTACCAGACATTCATCTTTCAGGATAAGGGAAAACCTCCAACGTTAAGTCATATCGGACGATGAATGAAATGATGTTCAAATGAGTACAGGGTACATAGAGCTTAGAGTTACCAGACATTCATCTTTCAGGATAAGGGAAAACCTCCAACGTTAAGTCATACGGGACGAGGAATGAAATGATGTTTAAATGAGTACAGGGTACATAGAGCTTAGAGTTACCAGACATTCATCTTTCAGGATAAGGGAAAACCTCCAACGTTAAGTCATATCGGACGATGAATGAAATGATGTTCAAATGAGTACAGGGTACATAGAGCTTTGAGTTACCAGACATTCATCTTTCAGGATAAGAGAAAACCTCCAACGTTAAGTCATATCAGACGATGACTGAAATGATGTTCAAATGAGTACAGGGTACACAGAGCTTAGAGTTAACAGACATTCATCTTTCAGGATAAGGGAAAACCTCCAACGTTAAGTCATATCGGACGATGAATGAAATGATGTTCAAATGAGTACAGGGTACATAGAGCTTAGAGTTACCAGACATTCATCTTTCAGGATAAGGGAAAACCTCCAACGTTAAGTCATACGGGACGAGGAATGAAATGATGTTTAAATGAGTACAGGGTACATAGAGCTTAGAGTTACCAGACATTCTTCTTTCAGGATAAGGGAAAACCTCCAACGTTAAGTCATATCGGACGATGAATGAAATGATGTTCAAATGAGTACAGGGTACATAGAGCTTAGAGTTACCAGACATTCATCTTTCAGGATAAGAGAAAACCTCCAACGTTAAGTCATATCAGACGAGGAATGAAATGATGTTTAAATGAGTACAGTGTACATAGAGCTTAGAGTTACCAAACATTCATCTTTGAGGATAAGGGAGGACCTCCAACGTTAAGTCATATCGGACGATGAATGAAATTATGTTTAAATGAGTATAGGGTACATAGAGCTTAGAGTTACCAGACATTCATCTTTCAGGCTAAGAGAAAATCTATAACGTTAAGTCATATCGGACGATGAATGATGTTTTCTGCCTAAAATGTATGGAGAAGTTAAAGTAAAAGTGCTACGTCCAGGAGTCGAAGTCGGCACTAAGATTGAGCCGATTTTGTAGACACCCTGTGCAACATTTTGCCTGCACCTGCGTTGATGCAATCTATAGAAAACGTTTAAAGATGGCGAGTGGAAATTAAGAAAGTCCATGAGAGGATCAAATCGTGATCTTAGGGCACGATTCGCGCTCTGGAAATTACAGCCGTGAAATTGATTAGAAAGTCTGGTTTCAACTGGAGTATTGATGGACGGCTGCTGCTATGGTAACCAGGTCCGTCGGCACATCAAAGGCTTTACCGCATTCTTGTCATAGCGACCAAAACAATAAAGCATCTAGTGGGCGACACGTCAAAGTGAAATTAGGTTTATGTGTAAGTAATTTTATGATTTATTTTTATTTAATTTGAGAAAGCAGACCTTTAAGCAAAAAAATGATATACTTCAAAAGTAATTCAAAAAGCAGTTTTTTGTAATGTTGCATTGCCTGATGACGCATACTTTTAATCTTTACTGGCCATATCCATAATCATACTTGGTCCGGACCTACTTGATACTTCCGGGCCCGGTTGACAGACGAATACAGACAAAAGCTAAGGTAATAAAGGACAACAATGACTCAAAATCTTCCTAGTCATGGCCCAGCTTAGAGAAAGACAAGGAATTTAAATACTAATGATGGGATATGGTGATGGAAGGAGGACCTAAGAAGAGGTTTATGTCCTCTTTAATGAAATGCATCCAGAAGGAAAGATTAACTATTCTACGGTAAGAACAGTTTTGAAAAAAAAAAAAAAATCAATGAAATTGGAAGTCTGGAAGGCCAAAACAAGTTACAGATAGTGTTAAAGATCTTGATGTTTTATTATCAGTGGCAGAAAACGCATATTTATCTACTCGCCAGTACATTGTAGAAGGCAAGTGGTGAATTACCTAAATCCTGAATTTCCAGGAAAATGGATTGGTAGAAGAGGAAGTATTGAACGGCCTCCTGAACCCCTTAGGCCACGTTGCATATAAGATAATCTAAGTTCAAACATATGAAAATGATCATCACTGAAGTTGAACTTAGAACTTTGGTTATATAAACAGTCTAAGTTCATGATCTCTTGATCTAAGATCAAACTTAACTGGTGAATTTTCTCCAGTTAACCCTCCTCATAAAATTCTGTCGCCTGACGTGTTAACCACTGTATCACAACTGTTTTCACTTCGTTATCGTCTTGAAGACGCTGACCGCCCAGATGTTTCTTCAAGTGCAGGAACAAATGGTAGTCGCTGGGCGCCAGATCAGGGCTGTGTGGAGCATGATCTAGAGTTTCCCATTGAAAAGATTTGATGAGATCTTTGGTCCGATAGCCACATGTGGACGGGCATTGTCATGCAACAAAACGATACCCTTACTCAACTTTCCACGTCTTTTGTTCTGGATTGCACGGCGCAGATTGTTCAATGTGTCACAGTAAGACGCTGCATTGATTGTCTCATTACGAGGCAGAAACTCCACTAGCAATACTCCTTTTCTGTCCCAAAAAACTGTGCACATGATTTTCCAGGCAGAAATTGTTTGCTTAAACTTTACTTTTGTGGGTGATGAAGAATGTCGCCATTCCATGGATTGTAGTTTCGATTCTGGTGTGACGCAGGCCACCCATGTTTCGTCACCAGTAACAATTTGGTCTAAAAAATCACCTTCATTGTGGTACCGCTCAAGGAAGGTCAATGCACTGCCTAAACGTTGGGTTTTGTGCAAATCCGTCAACATTTTCGGAACCCAACGTGAACACAATTTCCGGTACTTTAAGTTCTCGGTCACAATGCGATACAAAACACTACGAGAATATTGAGGAAAATATTCGCACAATGATGAAATTGTAAAGCGTCTGTTTTCCGTCCACTTTCTGCACCAAATCTTCAGTAACGACCGAAGGACGCCCACTCCGTTCTTCATCATGCACATTTGTGCGGCCATCTTTAAATGCTCTCACCCATTTCCTTACCATTCCATCACTCATAATGTTTTGTCCGTAAACTTCACAGATCTCACGATGAATATCGATCGGTTTTACGCCTTTAGCACTAAGAAATCGTATAACAGCCCGTACTTCACAATCGGCGGGACTCACGATTGTCGGAGGCATCTTAAAAACGAAAAATCAAGTAATATATTAATTAAAAGACACAATTCATTTGAAGGTTGCAGTAAAAAGGTTAGTAAAGAAAAATTTTTGTATCTTTTGCATCAAAACGTACAGAGTTTAAATAATAAATTGATACAGTTAGAGGTACTATTGGATAGGGATTTTAAAGATGTTGATATATTGTGCTTTACTGAACATTGGATGTCATCATCCCAGTTGGCAGTAAGTAAAATCAATGACTTCATATTAACAGATGTATATTGTAGGGAAAAGCTGGGGCATGGGGGGTCATGTATATATGTTAAATCACATTTGAAAACTAAAAATATAACTAAATTTGATAACTTAAAAAAAATTTGTACAGCAAGCTACGGTCACAGATCTAGGTTTTTCTGATCACTGGGCACAAATACTACACATTAAGACTCTAGTATCTAAAAGAATGGATAAACCCATCACCATTTATAAAAGAAACTTTAGTAAAAATAGTATTGTACTGTTTAATTCTTTATTGGAAAAGGAAACATGGGATAATGTCTTTGATGAAATTGACGTTAACTTAAAATGCGAGAACTTCATAAACACATTTTTGTATTGGTTTGATATAGCTTTTCCTTTAGAAAAGAAATGCTTTAAATCACAAAAAAGAAAGGGTGGATTACAAAGGGAATAATTACATCCAGCAATAGGCTGCGGTTTTTGTCCAGGCTAGAAAAACACGGACAAGCAACTAATGAGACCAAAGAGTATATCAATAGGTATCGAAAGATCTATAAAGCCATTATAACTGAAGCCAAAAGAAGGGAAAATGAAAGATTCATACTAAACACTAACAATAAAACAAGGGCTCTTTGGAAATTAGTTAACCAAGAAACTGGGAAACCTGCCCCAAAAAACAATATTAATCAACTAAATATCAATAATAATACTATCACAAATCCAGAGGATATTGTGGAGTCTTTTAATGCTTACTTCACAGACATTGCAGAAAACTTAGTAGCTCACAATATTAACCATATAGGGTGTCAAGAGAATGGTGACAATATAAGGCAATGCAGTCAATCAATTTTTATGTTACCTGTTACGGAATTGGAATTGGAAGGTATAGTCCAGGGTATGAAGGCCAGATATTCATCTGGAGTTGATGGAGTACCAGATGTAATCATTAAAAAAGTTGTACATCCAATAGCTAAGCCTCTAGTCAGTCTCTATAATGCATCATTACAATCGGGTGTATTTCCAGATAAATTAAAAGTATCAAAAATTAAGCCACTTCATAAAAAAGGGGAGAAGAATAAAAGAGAAAATTACAGACCAATATCGGTCGTATCATCATTTTCTAAAATATTTGAAAAACTGGTTCATAATAGAATGATATCATTCATCTCAAAATACAATATTCTTTCAGAGGCCCAAAACGGGTTTAGAAAAAACAGATCTACCATATCAGCCATGGGCAGTTTAATAAATAAAATTCAAGAAGCTATTGATAAAAAATTAGCAGTTGTGGGTTTATTTTTAGACTTAACGAAAGCATACGACGTTTTAGAGCATGAAATACTACTCAAGAAATTAGATAAATATAGTTTTAGGGGTATTATGAATAATTGGGTTAAATCCTATTTAAGCAATAGAAAACAGTTTGTAGAACTTCAGTTTGAAGATAAAGGAAAATTAAATACAGTTCGGTCCAAAGTGAGAGAAGTTAGGCGAGGAGTTCCCCAAGGGTCAGTCCTGGGCCCCTTGTTATTTTTCTTGTACATAAATGATTTGCCAATTGCCATTAATTCCACAGATGTTATTTTATTTGCAGATGACACTAACATCTTAATAAAAGGAGACAATCAAGTAAGTGTACAGACCAAGCTCAAGGAAGCTCTAGGTAAACTGCACACATGGTTTCAGACAAATGAACTAATCATAAATAAGGATAAGACTATTGCCATTTCATTCCATACTTGTCAAAATAGAAATGTGGTGAAACCTCCAGTAGTAATTGATAAAACAACCATTAGCTACAATAATGAAACAAAATTTCTGGGATTACATATAAATGAGAACATGAAATGGACCACGCATATTCAACATTTAATAAATAAACTGAGTTCCATTTGTTATTTGCTTAAACATTTAAAAAGCTTAATTAATTTAGCTGCATTGAGAAATATATATTATGGTTATTTTCACAGCCAACTACAATATGGGATAGTGTTCTGGGGGGAAAAGGCAGATAGAGTCTTTAAACTTCAAAAAAGAGCAATAAGGATACTAAGTGGAGTAGATAACAGGACATCTTGCAGGCCATTATTCAGAAAACATCAAATATTACCTCTAGCATGTATGTTTATTTTGGAATTAGTGGTCCATGTAAAACAAAATAATCTACAAATACAAAATCACAAAAATGCAGATATTCACAAATATAATACACGTCAAAAAGATGACTTTCACATTCAAAGTTGTAGAACGGAAATCTTCAGGTCTAATGCTTTCAATAAAGGTATAAGATTATACAACAGACTACCAGAAAATATTAAACAAGTGAAGAGTGTTATACATTTTAAAAAGGGAGTAAAACTCTTTTTACTGCAACATTCATTTTATTCTGTAAATGAATTTTTAAATGTTAATTAGTTTTAAGTGATTGTAAATAATGCAAATATGTAATTGATATACTATGACGTGTCTGATATCAATGTATGATCAACAGGACAAAATAAATTGAATTGAATTGAATTGAAAACACTCAGTAACCAACGTATACAATGAAGAATCAGACTGTAATGGCGTCAGTGCGTAGACAAGAGATGTAGGCAACCAGCGCGCATGCGCGGAACGCCAACCGTAGCGCTGCGGCGGCGGAATCGCAAAACGGTACTGACTTTAAAAACATGCCTCGTATTTTCAGAATTCAGATTACTCTAATATCTCTAATGATTATAATTTTCAATTTGAAAGGTCTCCTCGTGTTTTCCAACATAGAGGAAATTCCATCTCAGAACTAAATGACAGAAAATTCAAAATGAGATTTCGACTATCAAAGCATGTAGTTGAAGAACTGGGCATAGACTACATGTACAGTTAAGAACACAAACCCTGAGGAATTATGCACTCATTCCAATATTTATGATCCTGCTCGCATTACGGTTCTATGCAACTGAAAACTTCCAAATGGTGATTGGGGATATATCTAATATAAATAAAGGGACTGCGTTTAGGACAATACACAAAGTTACAAGGGAGATTGCAGCTTTAAGATCTCATTTCATCAGGATGCCTATGGAAAAGGGTGAAATAAGAAGGTTTAGGTGAGATTTAAATAAAGCGGAACGTAAACAGACGAAAATGAAAAAGATATACATTAGGTATATAATGCAGATAAAGTAAGCGAAATAATTAACTTTTGATAAATACTGTTTCAATATGGAATAAATTCTTATTCTGTTTATTTAAAATAACATTATTTCAAGGACAAATAACCATAACGCGAAAGATTTATTTAGTTTTTATTATGTCTAGATTGGCTACTCTGTGCAGTTGAATTAAACAGAGTCGAATAGTTCCGATAATTCTCGAATCCTTTCGATACACCACGAAAGCTGCTTCATGCAACACCAACTCCAATACTCAGACCATAATACGAGAATCGATTGTAGGAAAAATGGCGGCGCTCGTGGCCCAGCTTGTTATGTTGTGGTTAATATATACAGAGTAAATTGTGTGTTTGTTTACTTTGTGTGTTTGAAGAATTAATGTAATTCATATTACAGTGGCAATTAGTGACTAACGAGTTAGTTTATAGTTGAGTATTTAACATAAGGTGATAACGTTTACCTAAATATATACTGTGAAGTATTGTCGAAATGCATCGTTATTGTGTTCCCAGCTGCAATCTAACTATGGTAATGTACCTCACACGACATTTAAATTTGCGAAGGAAAAATCGTAATGGGATAAGTGGACCTGGAACATACATCGTAAAGATTTTAAAGTAAATGACAAAACTGTAGTTTGTATTCATCATTTTGAACAGTGCTTTGAGGTTAAGGAAGACATCTTTCCAGTAAATGATGGTGAACCAATTCGTGCCCTTCGAAAAGTACCAAAATTAATAGATGCTGCCTACCCCACGATTTTTAAGAATCAGCCATCCTATCACACATTAAAGCTCAACCAGAAAAGACGAAATCCTGAAGAATGTATCCAAGACATTTTACAGAGAGTGAAGATAATTTTAATATTTGGTGTGCACAAGATGTTATTGACAGTTTTGAGTCCTTAAAAACCGAAGTGGTGAGGAGATTTTAACCCATTGATAGGCATTATTAAAGACGATTAGTTACGTTCTTTTCAATAACATTCAAGATCCCAGCTTCACTGATGTTCCTTCACTTAATAAGTTTCAAAGTATTTCATAACCTAGAAGAAATATTATGAGCCTACCAGTGGAAAATTTTAAATGAATCTTGCAGTGTGAGGGAACTGACACCTTCAAACGTGACAATTGGACTAAACTGGACAATCTGGTGAGTTCTCTTAAATATTATAGTATAAGCAGTATGTCCTTACCAGAAAAGGTTACCATGTAAACAATATAAAAGATACTTTAGTACTTGCTACAGACGATAGGATGATTGAGTCCAATAAGATAAAGTTTGCTGTGTTTAATGCTTATGAGTTGTCATGCCTTATAAATTAAATTTTGATTGGAAGTATAAGGTGGAAAATGCATAGTACTGGTCGTGCTACTATATAATGTGATAAGCTCTTAGGATTTGTCATGATGCTCTTTATTTATGTTATTACACGTTTTAGTTGAAAGTATAAAGTGATAAATGCTTAGGAGTTACCTCGCTGCTCCGTTAATATGGATTATATTATGTCCATTGTGTATAGTTTCCTATTCTACGTAACCAGAGTCGCTGGGCTTCGATGGGCGCCATCTTGGAATCTGTATTATGGTCTGAGTATTGGAGTTGGTGTTGCTTCATGTTTGGCGATGTTGCCTCATTTGTTTTTGTGATCTCGGATCTGATCTGATCTGATCTGATCTAAGATCAGCCTTGTATAACCCGCGTGGATTCGTGATCTTGGTTCAATTTTGATCTTCAATTATAAATGAATTGCAATTAGCGATTCTTATGCAACCGGGCCCCGGTGGACTAACGGTGGACCATCGATTTTGTTATTCATAAACCGGAATTAGCGACAGTCCAGGGAGCAAAAACGTTGGTCCAGCTCAAATTTTGGTCCGTCTGCGAGGGGTAGATTAAAGGCGGACTATCTTTACAGCATGGATGACAATGAAGTGATGAATATAGCTGTAGTGCGTAGAATTCGTGAAATAAGACGACGGAGGAAAACTTATCTACCAAGAATAGAAATTTTTGCGAAATATGACGACCTAAACTTCAAAAGCAGATACAGGTTTAGTAAAACAAACAACAGAAAGCTGATAAAAATGATTTGTCCTAACCTGTACGTCAGGGACGATAACCGAGGACTGACACTCAAATCCTAACAGCACTTCGGTATTATGTAAGAGGAGGATATCAAGACAACAATGCTGACTTGCATCAGAAAGCCGCATTATCAACAAACTCGTTACAAATTTCCCTCCATGCCTTCTCCTTTCTCATATTTGTATTCGTCGACACAGAGTTTTTTTTTATTTTTTTTTTTTTATTTGTTCCATTTATACCCCGCCTTTAACTACAATGGTCATATCGGCGGCTGTTCTCCTCTGGAACACGTTGAAGGTGTTAACTCGTAAACGTTAGGTTTTAATCATTAGATCACGCACACATTCACACTCTCATTCATACTTCCAGACTCTGGAATATGAGGAATTATCTTGGTCGGAGAAAAATCCCCACCCCCACCGCCGGGAATCGAACCCGGAACCCCTAGCACGGCAGGCAGCTGCTCTACCAACTGAGCTACAGGGCCAGCCGACACAGATTTATTTTCTATAATGTTCATTCTTTTTTGGACTAAAGAAAGCATTGGTCATCCTCTGACCAATTGATTCCATGCTTCTTTCAATTACACTGGGCAACAATGAAAATGTTTGGGGCTTAAAAATAATGAATTTACACGTATTTCCATCTGATGAATTAAAAAAATCACCATAAAAATGATAGATTAGCACTTGGTTTGAAGATAAAGGGCCACTTCATATTTTAGAGTGAAGATTTTAAA
This sequence comes from Mantis religiosa, assembly GCA_030765055.1. Taxonomy (NCBI): domain Eukaryota; kingdom Metazoa; phylum Arthropoda; class Insecta; order Mantodea; family Mantidae; genus Mantis; species Mantis religiosa. The sequence continues at coordinate 22,156,011 of CM060957.1, forward strand.
TTCGGGGGAATTTTTGGGAGGATTTGGCACACCTGTCAAATAACAAAACACAATCTGAGAAAAATTTTGGAAATTAAGTGATGGAAAAGTTTCGGAAGGCATTTTTGTCAGACCACAAATAAGAGAACTTGTAAATGAACCTGCATTTGACCAAATTTTGGAGGGGAAAGAAAAGGAAGCTTGGGAAGCCTTCAAGGGTGTTGTTCGTGGATTTTTAGGCAACAAAAGAGATGACAACTACAAGCATTTGGTGACAGTGCTCCTGCAAAAAGAAGGCCGCGCCGTGGCTCAGTGGTTAGACCACTTGGCTCTCACCAAGGTGGCCCGGAATCGATCCCAGGCGACCGCAAAGTGAGATTTGTGATGGACAACACGGCGCTGGGGGCGGGTTTTCTCCGGGATCTCCGGTTTCACCGCCATCTCATTCCACCGGTGCTCCATCTTCATCTCATGTACTATCAGTGTCACCGCCTGCGGTGCCGTATGTAGTAAAAGCGGGCGTTAAACACTACACATTTCATTTCCACAACTAGGAGGGAAAAAGTCTAGGTGGGGGTGGAGAAAATGGATCTTAAGAGACATGTTGCATCCAAGGTTACGGTATTTTTGCAGATGAAATGTGTAGTGTTTAACGCCCGCTTTTAATACGCAGGCGATGACATTGATGATACATGAGATGAAGATGGAGCACCGTTTGAATGAGATGGTGGGGGAAACCGGAGATCCCGGAGAAAACCCTCCCAAGCGCCATGTCGTCCACCACAAATCTCACTTTGCGGTCGCCTGGGATCGATTCCGGGCCGCCTTGGTGAGAGCCAAGCGGTCTAACCACTGAGCCACGGCGCGGGCTCCTAGTTGTGGAGCTGTTAGTGATGAACATGGGGAGAGATTCCATCAGGACATTTCTGTTATGGAACAAAGATATCAGGGCCGTTGGAATGAAGTAATGCTTGGTCTTTGTCTAGGGATTCTGCGGAACTCCATCACAAGAGGCAAGCTAAAAGACGACGAAGTCATGATTTTCTTCAGACACGACTATCTCCGAAGTATTTTTCCAGCAATTTAGAACTCTTATCTTGTAATTCCCAGTTAAAAAGTCAAATGCACTTTCATTGTTGTTAGCATGTATGTAATTAAAATGTATCCTTTTCTCTCAATCCGTTAATATGTAATACTTCTACTATGTTTATTTCATAGAAACTAGAGCAAATAAAAATGTTTCCTTGTATTATTTTTTCTCAACCCAAAATTAGTAGGAATTGCGTCATGAAGTGCTCGAAACATTCAAAAATTATTTTTAGTTGTCCAGGGTTATGAGTATTCACAGCACACCAGACTTTGTTACCTAACCTCAAACAGCAGCAGCAACCGTAAGTATGATTAAGAAACAGTTGTGAAACTATCACAGAGATTTAGAAACTTGTAGCTACACTGTGGTTTGTTTAACACTCTATGGGACTCATACATGCACAGAGGAACCTTTCTACGTCGTGTAGCATTTGTTCCGTGCTGCTCCGAGGCTTTTTGTCGTCTATGAATACCAAAGTGATAACTAATGTGACTTTATGGGCTCGTAGAATTAGAAGTCCAATTTCCTTAGGAATACACTCTGCTGTATTCTTACAGTAGTCGCATCACGTCACATACACAATCTACCAAGGTCGATGACCACAAAAAACTAAGTTCTATTTACATCTGTTTACAATATCAACTCTCGTTAAAACACTTTACAACTGTTTACTACTGAAACTTGACGAGTCATCGCTTTCTTAAATACCTAATTGATAATTCGAGACTGTTCTGTAAGAATCAGGAAATCGAATGTTCTGTCACCAGATGAAACGCCAATTTTCTAGACGTGAAACTTTATCTGTCCCGGCAAGTGTTTTATTTCCGCGCTATCTTTATTTGTTCCGGCATACTCTTTATCTCCGTGCTACCTATCAGTTCCTTTGTGTGGACAAGCCGGGTGATCGCGATCGGGTTTGCGACACTTTGAATACGGTCCTAAATGTTTAAGAAAAAAAGAAAAAAAAAACAGCAAGAAACAAATCACAAGGTGATAGGTTAGTACTGTAACCATGGTGATGACCGTTAGAGCATTCAGTTCTTTCTTTTGTTTACTGTATTTTCGTGATGTAAAATTATTTTTACTTTTTCACATTTTTCACAAATGTTTCCAGAACGTTGCAGTATTGCAATAAACAGACATTTCTGTATCAATCAGTACGTCTGTCTTCTAATGCTACATTAGCAATATGACAAACATATTCTTACTAACATTATCAGACTTTTGTACACTTAGCTTCTGTTCGAGTCGATTGACTTTTGTTTTCACGATCACAGTGGCGGCTAGTGGGTTAAATTATTGGTGGTGCACAAATGAAAAATAAAACACAGAGTAGTAGTGACTCACCTATTTATACAGATTCTCTGCGCTACTCTCCTTAGACCTGGCGAATCTATCGATAACTTTTGCGTTGAAGTCGCTGATCTTCATAACAAAATCTCTCTCAATTGAAAGCATTGCTAATGCTGTCAATCTGTCCTGTGACATTGTGTTCATAAGGAAAGTTTTTATTCTTTTTAAAGTTGAGAAACAGCATTCAGCTTCAGCGGTAGACATTGGCATAGTTAACAACACTCGCAGGAGTTTGACATATTCGCTGAATGTAGCACATAAATTGTTTTCCTTATTGAAGTCCATCAAGCACAAAGCGCCGGACATTCCTCGAAATTCCTCTTGACTGTAAATTACAGTCAGTTCTCTACGAATTTTTCTTCCAATGATAAAAGGATATAACCTTATTGTTTCTCTAAGGGAATCCTCTGGAAATGTCTTAGAAATTTTCTTTGTTGAAACAAAGTTGAGGCTACCAAATGTCCTTTGCTTCTCTAAGAATGTCACATACTTCAAGAGCTTCTCTTCTTTTCACATCATGATCTTCTATTCTTCTCCTCTTAATTGCAGTTTCTTCGTGTTCCTCGATATCCACGCTATTTCTTATCTTTTGCACTTCCCTTTTAAATTCGTTTAGCTGGGCGATGGCAAACGTTGCATTGCAGTCTCGTTTCTGCAGCTGATTGTACAAAATGTCCACATGTGGCATGATCTTGTAGAAGAAAGACAGCCAGAATACAAAATTATAATCTTTCAAAGTGGTCATAAACCCAGAAGCCTGAACAAGTGTGGCGTTGTTGTTTAACAGAGCTCTCTTCTGAATAACCTCCATGCATTTAATTAAATTCTCCCTGTGTTTGAAAAGCAGAGCACATAGAAGCTAAGCCTGAAGGTCACGCTATAGCCGTTGCTCAAAGTAGGAGGAGCTAGGTTTATAAACCTCCATTTAAGCAATGTATAAGAAGCCACTCCCATCTCTTCACCTTCCCGCAAACCCCTCAGAGAGCCTACATTTGGGCGAAATCTTAGGTTAACTCTTCGCTGCAAACCTGCGGCTCCTACAGCTAATCACTGTTTGTTTCGACTTCTGCAGTCATGGGCAGCTACAGACGATAAGCGTAATTGAAACATGTTTGTATATAAAACAATGCAAACAAGTACAGCTTTAATGTGTAAAATGCACCTGTTGTATATTCAGAATCAGTGGGTGTAGCGCAAACCTGCAACCTTATGGAGGAACCGCCCCTGCACGATCATAACAACAAATCCAGGAGTCATCAACAGTAACGATATTCCGAACCAAACATGGAGTACCACCTTGCCATAACCATAAAGGATTTAACAGGTTCGAGAGTCGTGGCACCGTTGTCATTCAAAATAACGGACGGCGATATGACCATTGCAGAGAGAATATAAACGAAGAAATCAAAATGAGTGTTCAATACTCGTTAATTGGACAGCGCAGCACGTGGATGCAGACGTCATTAGGAAGGTTGTCATTTCTCCAATTAGACTGGATTTGTTTCCGGCGACTTGAGCTCCTCAGGGGAATCACAATGGGAGCTTGCTTCATTATTATTGAATCGTGCTCTCCTGAAACGTGGGCACACGCATCCTGCACTTCTAAAAAAGGGGAACTTCGTGATACTTGAATATCTACTTCATGCAAGTCCGAGTTTCAAGTCCTAATACTTACATTACCTACAGCAGGAAACAGCCGAAGTATAGCATATCCAATTATTGACGATAAGGTGCACCTGCAAAATACTCTTGTGTTTCTTTGTTACTAACTGAAATACCTGAACTTTGACCCTACTTTGACAGTTTATCTCTACAACATTTAGACTTAGGTTATACTTGTACAATAGCCTTGTGTTTCTTTGTTACTAGCTGAAATAACTGAACTTTGGCCTACTTTGACAGTTTATCTCTACAACATTTAGACTTAGGTTATACTTGTACAATAGCCGTATGTTTCTTTGTTACTAGCTGAAATAACTGAACTTTGACATTGCTTTGACAGTTTATCTCTACAACATTTAGACTTAGGTTATACTTGTACAATAGCCTTGTGTTTCTCTGTTACTAGCTGAAATACCTGAACTTTGGCCCTACTTTGACAGTTTATCTCTACCACATTTAGACTTAGGTTATATTTGTACAATAGCCTTGTGTTTCTTTGTTACTAGCTGAAATACCTGAACTTTGACCCTACTTTGACAGTTTATCTCTACCACATTTAGACTTAGGTTATACTTGTACTATAGCCTTGTGTTCCTTTGTTACTAGCTGAAATACCTGAACTTTGACCCTACTTTGACAGTTTATCTCTACAACATTTAGACTTAGGTTATACTTGTACAATAGCCTTGTGTTTCTTTGTTACTAGCTGAAATACCTGAACTTTTGCCTTACTTTGACAGTTTATCTCTACAACACTTAGACTTAGGTTATACTTGTACCACAGCCTTGTGTTCCTTTGTTACTAGCTGAAATACCTGAACTTTGGCCCTACTTTGACAGTTTATCTCTACAACACTTAGACTTAGGTTACACTTGTACAATAGCCTTGTGTTTCTTTGTTACTAGCTGAAATACCTGAACTTTGGCCCTACTTTGACAGTTTATCTCTACAACACTTAGACTTAGGTTATACTTGTACAACAGCCTTGTGTTTCTTTGTTACTAGCTGAAATACCTGAACTTTGGCCCTACTTTGACAGTTTATCTCTACAACATTTAGACTTAGGTTATACTTGTACAATAGCCTTGTGTTTCTTTGTTACTAGCTGAAATACCTGAACTTTGGCCCTACTTTGACAGTTTATCTCTACAACACTTAGACTTAGGTTATACTTGTACAACAGCCTTGTGTTTCTTTGTTACTAGCTGAAATACCTGAACTTTGGCCCTACTTTGACAGTTTATCTCTACAACATTTAGACTTAGGTTATACTTGTACAATAGCCTTGTGTTCCTTTGTTACTAGCTGAAATACCTGAACTTTGGCCCTACTTTGACAGTTTATCTCTACAACATTTAGACTTAGGTTATACTTGTACAACAGCCTTGTGTTCCTTTGTTAATAGCTGAAATACCTGAACTTTGGCCCTACTTTGACAGTTTATCTCTAAAACACTTAGACTTAGGTTATACTTGTACAATAGCCTTGTGTTTCTTTGTTACTAGCTGAAATACCTGAACTTTGGCCCTACTTTGACAGTTTATCTCTACAACATTTAGACTTAGGTTATACTTGTACAACAGCCCTGTGTTTCTTTGTTACTAGCTGAAATACCTGAACTTTGGCCCTACTTTGACAGTTTATCTCTACAACATTTAGACTTAGGTTATACTTGTACAGCAGCCCTGTGTTTCTTTGTTACTAGCTGAAATACCTGAACTTTGGCCCTACTTTGACAGTTTATCTCTACAACACTTAGACTTAGGTTATACTTGTACAACAGCCTTGTGTTTCTTTGTTACTAGCTGAAATACCTGAACTTTGGCCTTACTTTGACAGTTTATCTCTACAACATTTAGACTTAGGTTATACTTGTACAATAGCCTTGTGTTTCTTTGTTACTAGCTGAAATACCTGAACTTTGGCCCTACTTTGACAGTTTATCTCTACAACACTTAGACTTAGGTTATACTTGTACAATAGCCTTGTGTTTCTTTGTTACTAGCTGAAATACCTGAACTTTGGCCCTACTTTGACAGTTTATCTCTACAACATTTAGACTTAGGTTATACTTGTACAATAGCCTTGTGTTCCTTTGTTACTAGCTGAAATACCTGAACTTTGGCCCTACTTTGACAGTTTATCTCTACAACACTTAGACTTAGGTTATACTTGTACAATAGCCTTGTGTTTCTTTGTTACTAGCTGAAATACCTGAACTTTGGCCTTACTTTGACAGTTTATCTCTACAACATTTAGACTTAGGTTATACTTGTACAATAGCCTTGTGTTTCTTTGTTACTAGCTGAAATACCTGAACTTTGGCCCTCCTTTGACAGTTTATCTCTACAACATTTAGACTTAGGTTATACTTGTACAATAGCCTTGTGTTTCTTTGTTAGTATCTGAAATGCCTGAACTTTGGCCCTACTTTGACAGTTTATCTCTACAACATTTAGACTTCGGTTATACATGTACAATAGCCTTGTGTTTCTTTGTTACTAGCTGAAATACCTGAACTTTGGCCCTCCTTTGACAGTTTATCTCTACAACATTTAGACTTAGGTTATACTTGTACAATAGCCTTGTGTTTCTTTGTTAGTATCTGAAATGCCTGAACTTTGGCCCTACTTTGACAGTTTATCTCTACAACATTTAAACTTAGGTTATACATGTACAATAGCCTTGTGTTTCTTTGTTACTAGCTGAAATACCTGAACATTGGCCCTACTTTGACAGTTTATCTCTACAACATTTAAACTTAGGTTATACATGTACAATAGCCTTGTGTTTCTTTGTTACTAGCTGAAATGCCTGACGTTGTCCGTGGTTTGACATTTAGAATCAATCAATACAAAGTGCCCGCTTCTATGGTGCAGGAATAGCGAGACTGCCTCACACTCAAGACCTCCACAGTTCGAAATTCTATCAGAGTGAGTTATTTGGATAAGGGCCTTCCTGGAACTTTCCGTTATCCTGAAAGATGAATGTTGGGTAACTCTAACCCTGGGCTCATTTCAGCGTCATTTTACCCATTTCATCCAGTAGGACAACGTTGGAGGACATAAATACAATGGTGCTTTAAAAGAGTTTCCGACCTCAACATGAAGATGGCAGCACTCGTAAATAAAAGCTACTCAATTTCTTTGTACATCTGTTGACAGTTACTCATCAAAGTTTCAGTTATTTTGGACGATCAGTTGTTATGTAAAAGTCGTTTGAGTGAGTTGATGTCAGTGTTTTTATGAAAATGGACAAAATCGAGTATCGAGCTGTCATTAAATATTTGTTTTTGAAAGGCAATACGCCTACGCAAATCAAAGATGAGTTGGATTCTGTGTAAGGAGACTCTCCACCATCATTTACCACAGTGAAATTTTGGGCAGCTAAAATTATACGTGGCAGTAAGACCTTGGAAGAAAATGAACGTTCCGAACGTCCAAAAACTGCAACTACCGATGAAAATATCACCAAAATTCACCAAATGGTGCTAGACGAGAGCCGAATTAAAGTGAGAGAATTAACAGAGGCTATAAACATGTCAAAAGAACGTGTGCGTCACATATTAAATCAACATTTGGAAATGAGAAAGCTGACCGTGCGTTCGGTACCACGTTTGCTCACGTTAGACCAAAAACGTGTTCGTATGAACATTTCCAACGCTCTGTTGTCGCAGATTAGGCGCAATAAATTCAAGTTTTGGTGCCGATTAATTACTATAGCTGAAACTTGGCTACACCATTATATGCCCGAAACAAAAATACAGTCCAAACAGTGAACTGCAAAGGAGTAACCTGCACCCCCCCCCCCCAAAAAAAAATAATCAGCTAGAAAAGTGATGACGACTGTTTTTTGGGATAGTCATGGAGTTATTTTAATCGATTATGTTCAAAAACTAAAAACCATTACAGGAGCACACTACGCATCATTACTTGACAAACTGAAGGCAGAACTTGTGGAAAAAACGGCCACATTTGCAGAGAAAGAAAATCCTGTTTCACCAAGACAAAGAACTGTCTCACACCTCAGCGGTTGCAATTGCGAAAATCCACGAATTATGGTTTGAACTGCTTGACTCAGCCGATCTAGCCCCAAGAGACTTCTGTTTGTCCCCTCATCTGAAAATTGCGCTCGGAGGACAGAGATTTTCGTCAAATGAAAAGATAATCATCTTCGTGAACAATTAGAAGAAAAAAAAAAACGCCGAGTACAATTTGGACGGGTTACAGAGATGGGAGCATCGCTGGGAGACGTGTGTATAGTTACAAGGAGACTATGTTGAAAAACGCCGAGTACTATTTGAACGGGTTACAGAGATGAGAGCATCGCTGGGAGAAGTGTGTAGAGTTACAAGGAGACTATGTTGAAAAAGGCCGAGTACTATTTGGACGGGTTACAGATATGGGAGCATCGCTGGGAGAAGTGTGTAGAGTTACAAGGAGACTATGTTGAAAAAGGCCGAGTACTATTTGGACGGGTTACAGATATGGGAGCATCGCTGGGAGAAGTGTGTAGAGTTACAAGGAGACTATGTTGAAAAAGGCCGAGTACTATTTGGACGGGTTACAGATATGGGAGCATCGCTGGGAGAAGTGTGTAGAGTTACAAGGAGACTATGTTGAAAAAGGCCGAGTACTATTTGGACGGGTTACAGATATGGGAGCATCGCTGGGAGAAGTGTGTAGAGTTACAAGGAGACTATGTTGAAAAAGGCCGAGTACTATTTGGACGGGTTACAGAGATGGGAGCATCGCTCGGAGAAGTGTGTAGAGTTACAAGGAGACTATGTTGAAAAACGCCGAGTACTATTTGGACGGGTTACAGATATGGGAACATCGCTGGGAGAAGTGTGTAGAGTTACAATGAGACTATGTTGAAAAACGCCGAGTACTATTTGAACTGGTTACAGAGATGGGAACATCGCTGGGAGAAGTGTGTAGAGTTACAAGGAGACTATGTTGAAAAACGCCGAGTACTATTTGGACGTGTTGCAGAGATGGGAGCATCGCTGGGAGAAATGTGTAGAGTTACAAGGAGACTATGTTGAAAAACGCCAAGTACTATTTGGACGGGTTACAGAGATCGGAGTATCGCTGAGAGAAGTGTGTGGAGTTACAAGGAGACTATGTTGAAAAACGCCGAGTACTATTTGGACGGGTTACAGAGATGAGAGCATCACTGGGAGAAGTGTGTAGAGTTACAAGGAGACTATGTTGATAAACGCCGAGTACTATTTGGACGGGTTACAGAGATGGGAGCATCGCTGGGAGAAGTGTGTAGAGTTACAAGAATATGTTGAAAAACGCCGAGTACTATTTGGACGGTTTACAGAGATGAGAGCATCGCTGGGAGAAGTGTGTAGAGTTACAAGGAGACTATGTTGAAAAACGCCGAGTACTATTTGAACGGGTTACAGAGATGAGAGCATCGCTGAGAGAAGTGTGTAGAGTTACAAGGAGACTATGTTGAAAGACGCCGAGTACTATTTGGACGAGCTACAGAGATGGGAGTATCGCTGAGAGAAGTGTGTAGAGTTACAAGGAGACTATGTTGAAAAACGCCGAGTACTATTTGGACGGGTTACAGAGATGGGAGTATCGCTGAGAGAAGTGTGTAGAGTTACAAGGAGACTATGCTGATAAACGCCGAGTACTATTTGGACGGGTTACAGAGATGGGAGCATCACTGGGAGAAGTGTGTAGAGTTACAAGGAGACTATGTTGAAAAACGCCTATTACTATTTGGACGGGTTACAGAGATGGGAGTATCGCTGGGAGAAGTGTGTAGAGCTACAAGGAGACTATGTTGAAAAACGCCGAGTACTATTTGGACGTGTTACAGAGATCGGAGCATCGCTGGGAGAAGTGTGTAGAGTTACAAGGAGACTATGTTGATAAACCCCGTGTACTATTTGGACGGATTACAGAGATGGGAGCATCGCTGGGAGAAGTGTGTAGAGTTACAAGGAGACTATGTTGAAAAACGCCGAGTACTATTTGGACGAGTTATAGAGATAGGGGCATCGCTGGGAGAAGTGTGTAGAGTTACAAGGAGACTATGTTGAAAAACACCGAGTACTATTTGGACGTGTTACAGAGATGGGAACATCGCTGGGAGAAGTGTGTAGAGTTACAAGGAGACTATGTTGAAAACGCCGAGTACTATTTGGACGAGTTATAGAGATAGGAGCATCGCTGGGAGAAGTGTGTAGAGTTACAAGGAGACTATGTTGCAAAATAACAATTCTGAAAAAATGTCTTGTATCTTTATTAGGTTGGAAAGTTTCCAGACCACCTATGTAAAAAAAAAAAAAAAAAAAAAAAAAAAAAAAAAAAAATATCCGCCGCCTTACCTTAATCCGCTACGCCCGCTGTTGTAGACCTGTTCATTTTTGCCCGTTGGCAGCACTGATTAAGCAACTATCATAACCACAAGGAGCATTATGGATGTAAGAAAGTCTGTAGTTTCCTATTCTACAAGTTTCTGGAGCAAGTTCTATTAACATTCATTATAAATCTTACTTAAACGAAGTTAAAAAATAAAAAATGCCATAAATGGAGGAATTACATACCTGCTTTCCATAAAAGAAGCTCGATTTGTCACTGCGACTGAAGAAACACCATCGTATTACACAGTCAACTGTCTCTGGTAGTTATCTTCTTCTTTCAAACGAAACAAAACACTACCGTCACATAAGGAGCACATTTTGACTAACTAATCCCTGTCGCCCGCGCTTTTGTATGAGTATATTGTTAAATTAATGTAATTAATAAACTCTTAGAGTAAATAGGATAACTATTACGCCGTAAATCCCCAAAATATAGAAGCGTACCATTTTAAGAAAGTTACATGTCGACCCATAGTTTGCAGAACTGTTATAAAAATGAATGTAAATGCAACACATGCTATTTTGCTGCTAATGCACGGCATTTTGGTAAGATTGATGTGTTCTGGGGTGATCGAAATCTGGTTAAACACTAGCTTTTACATTGTATAATCAGATATATATGAAAATGTATTGCAGAACTTTAATTTCTCGTTGTCGCATAGTAAATCCTTTAATTCCAGTTTTGTCATTTGTTTAATGGTTCGAACGGTGTGGTTTAATGAAGGAGTCTCTCCCTTAATAATAATGTGCCCTATTGTTGGGGTGCGACACGTGCTGAGACACGCGGATCCGGTCACGTGGCCGGAAGAAAGCCGGAGCGTGTTGCCCGCGAGACATGGATCTGCGTCCATCATTAAGGGACAGCGATATCTCCTAGTCACGGTGGCGATATCGTGTCTTATGACTAATGCACCACCCCCTTCGTTAGGTTTGGATTTCAGGTACCTACTCCAGTCTTAGGGTGACCGGGCGAATCTTTTTCCTGGACACGTCATCATATCTAGTGCAAAAACCCTCATGTGCTGCAAACAAACAAACACGTAATGCGGCAATTTGTAATATTTATTTTTACCTCAACGTTGGAGTGCCGAAGAGGCATTAAAGAAGGCCATGGACCGGAGTTTGAATCTCGGTTAGCGAAGTTATCGGGCTGTTGCCTTATCCTGAAAAACGAATGTCGGGTAACTCTAAGCTCTACGGACCCTAGGCCCATTTAGGCATAAATTCACCCATTCCATTCATCATCTAATATGACTTAAGTTGGAGGACGTAAAATACAAAAAAAAAAAAAAAAAAAAAAAAAAAAAAAAAAAAAAAAAGTCCATGGTGTCTAAAATGGCCAAAAGCTTGAAATTCATAAACCTGACACGGCGGATTCCCCTCGAAGCCTTGATTAATAACAATCGCCGGGAAAGCTTCAAGTGTTACTTTAATTCACTAGATTCTTTAATATTACCACGTATAGATACACTATCATAATAGTATGAAAGAGTAGAGCCATACTGAAAAATTCAATGCCATAGCCGGGATTTGAACCACGCATCTTCTGGTCTCCGTCCAGCCACTCTAAACCATTGAGCTACTATGGCCAACGACATGACATTAAATTCTCCAACTGACTCGTGTTTTTCCCGATAAACCACTAGGAGTTCTCAGAAACACATTAGACAACGACCTTAATGGCGACTTACTATGCTGTAAGTACTTTAAGGCCCGGGCTTTATAGTTCGGACCACTATTAGGTCAATTAATGGAAATTAATTGTTCTTTCACAATAGCCGTGTGTAGGACGCACGTCATGTTGGCACATTGGCCATAGTAGCTCAATAGGTTAGAGCGGCTGGACGGAGACCAGAAGATCCGTGGTTCAAATCCCGGCTATGGTTTGAATTCTTCAGTCTGGCTCTTTCATGAGTTACAGATCCACAGCTTCTGTATGAATTTTCAAGTATCTTAAAGTATCCATGTATAAATACCAGGTCTGTACAATAAAGCTTGATCATAATTTTTTACGGTTATAATTTTTGGCACTAAAATTCAAACTTATTATATTCTGTTAGCTTAATGTGAAACAAACACACCATAGTAGTTTCATTGTTGGTAGTCCTGGTTCCCGTCTGTGAGAACCAGCCAAGTTCAGACATGTTCAGTATCGTCTATCGCTGCAATGGAGGTAACACGCGAAGAACAATATGTGGCGTTGAAATTCTTCCTTCGTCTCAACAAATCTTCAGTTGAGGCCCATACAATGTTACAGGAGGTCTATGGAGCGTCTGTTCTTCCCTACAGCACCAAGACGCCTTCAAATGTTTAAAGAGTGTAGACAATCAATTTCAAAGGAAGGTGGACCCGTTGCTCCAGTTACTGCTCTTACGGAAGAAAACATCAACACTGCTTCTGCCATTGTGAGAGAGGATCGACGAATTACCTTAAGATCACTTTCTGAAATACTGAACATTTCATTGGGTGCCACCTACACGTTGGTGACAGAAACATTACACATGAGACGTGTTTGTGTGCGATGGGTTCCGAGACTGTTGATTCCCGAACAAAAGCACATTCGCACGCAGGTCTGCATGCAGTTAAAGTTGATGTTAGAGGAAAATCCGGAGTTTCTTTCAAACGTAATCACTGCTGATGAAACTTGGCTACATCATTTTGATCCTGAGAGCAAACAGCGAAGCTCAGTGAGGAAATCTTCTTCATCACCAACCCACAAAAAAGCAAAAGTGGTTGTTTCTGTTGGGAAAGTTATAGTCATCTCATTCTTTGATATTCATGGAATGGTTTATCAGCATGTTGTACCTGCACACACATCTGTAACTGGACAATACTACAGTGATGTCCTGAAAACATTGCAAGTCCAAATCAGACGCAAAAGACCACATTTCCGTGAAGCAGGCTATATGCTGTGCCACGATAATGCACGGCCGCATATTGCCAATGTTGTTGTTGAATATCTTGCAAAAATCAGCGTGAAGTGCATCCCTCACCCTCCCTATAGTCCGGATTTAGCCCCATGTGACTTTTTTCTATTCCCTAACTTGAAGAAACGCCTTCGTGGGAGGCATTATCCATCATCAGAAGCAGTGGTGAAGGCTGCGGAGGCGATTTTGAAGGATCTCTCAAAAAATGGTTTCCAGCATGTCTTTGAAGACTGTCAGAAACGCTGGGACAAGTGCATTGCAATCAGGGGAGACTATTTTGAGAAGGACCATCAAAATTATGAGGATGAGTAAAGGGACGAAGTCAAAAAAAAAAAAAGTGAGCGTTTTTTATTGAACAGCCCTCCTTCTTCTGATGCAGCAAGTTCTTCTGAAAGCCTATGAGTACTTTGTTCCGGATTTTCCTGCAAAATTTGGCGTGTAACCACCATATTACATACTTTAGGTCTTCCAGAACGTGGTCAATCTTTAGTGTTTTCATCTCCATTGTTGAAACGTTGGAACCATTGTTGTGACAAGCGCTCACTAACGAAATCTTCTCCTTCCACTTCACATACACTTCGAGCTGCGACAGAGACTTTGTAATCTTGTTTCTAGTAGTGATTTAGAAGTACTCCAAGTTCAAACGCCGTTATCTCCATTTTGTGATTGTTTATTAACAAATGACTGATACATGCTGGCAATGTACGTAAAACTAGCCATGCCATCCTGTAAACAACACTGCCAAACCGAAGAAACCCAATAAGTACAATTTCCCAAACAACAAAATCAATAAACCTTAAAGAAAGGTATTGTAAAGAAATGTATATACCTTGTTCGTTTAGCTTTAATGAGATAAATAAGGTGCATTGACCGAACGCGCCCATTTGCCTTGCAGTGCGGACGGATAGGGATGTTCGTGGTGAGCACTTTGCCCTCCCATCCCTTTTAGGCACTTGTTTGCAATTAGTGTAGCGAAACGTCACGTGTCCCCCAAGTCACGTGCCACTTAAAATGACGTCACGACCCCTGTCCATCATTTCACTCTACCGATTTTATGAAGGGTACATATGAAACATGTGGGAGGGAACGGTGCGCCATATTTTGTCTAAAAAAAGCTATATTCTCAAACAACTTATACTTCAAGGAAAGCTTTGAAAGGTCTTACAGCACGAGCGCCTGGTCTGTGACTGCCTCCTTACTTCATAAAATATATTTTGTCCGCCTCTACTACGTAGACGATAGCCTCAAGTTCACGAAATCCCGAGTTCATATCTCGGTCAGGCTTATTTATCTGCATAATGCTTTTTCCAGCGTTCACCCTTATCCTGAAAGTTAAATGTCTATTAACTCTAAGCTCTATGTCCCCTGTACTCATTTAAACATCATTTCATTCATTGTGCGATATGACAACGTTGGAGGTTTTCCCTTATCCTGAAAGATGATTGTCTGGTAAACCTAAGCTCTATGTACCCTGTACTCATTTGAACATCATTTCATTCATCGTCCGATATAACTTAACGTTGGAGGTTTTCCCTTATCCTGAAAGATGAATGTCTGGTAACTCTAAGCTCTATGTTCCCTGTACTCATTAGCACATTATTTCATTCAACGTTCGATATGACAACGTTGGAGGTTTTCCCTTATCCTGAAAGAGGAATGTCTGGTAACCCTAGCTCTATGTACCCTGTACTCATTTGAACATCATTTCATTCACGTCCGATATGACTTAACGTTGAATGTTTTCCCTTATCCTGAAAGATGAATGTCTCGTGACTCTAAGCTCTATGTACCCTGTACTCATTTAAACATAATTTTATTCATCGTCCGATATGACTTAACGTTGAATGTTTTCCCTTATCCTGAAAGATGAATGTCTGGTGACTCTAAGCTCTATGTACCCTGTACTCATTTAAACATAATTTTATTCATCGTCCGATATGACTTAACGTTGAAGGTTTTCTCTTATCCTGAAAAATGAATGTCTGGTAACTCTAAGCGCTATGTACCCTGTACTCATTTGAACATGATTTTATTCACCGTCGGAAATGACTTGACGTTAGAGGTTTTCTCTTATCCTGAAAGGTGAATGTCTGGTAACTCTAAGCTCTACGTACCCTGTACTCATTTGAAAATCATTTCATTCATCGTCCAATATGACTTAACGTTGGACGTTTTCCCTTATCCTGAAAGATGAATGTCTAGTAACTCTAAGCCCTATGTACCCTGTACTCATTTGAACATCATTTCATTCATCGTCCGATATGTCCTAACGTTGGAGGTTTTCCCTTGTCCTGAAAGATGAATGTCTAGTAACTCTAAGCTCGATGTACCCTGTACTCATTCGAACAATATTTCATTCATCGTCCGATATGACTTAACGTTGGATGTTTCCCCTTATCCTGAAAGATGAATCTCTGGTAACTCTAAGCTCTATGTACCCTGTACTCATTTGAACATCATTTCGTTCATCGTCCGATATGACTTAACGTTGGAGGTTTTCTCGTATGCTGAAAGATGAATGTTTGGTAACTCTAAGCTCTAAGTACCCTGCACTCATTTGAACATCATTTCATTCATTGTCCGATATGACTCAACGTTGGAGGTTTTCTCTTATCCTGAAAGATGAAGCTCTGGTAACTCTAAGCTCTATGTACCCTGTACTCATTTGAATACCATTTCATTCATCGTCCGATATAACTTTACGTTGTAGGTTTTCCCTTATCATGAAAGATGAATGTCTGGTAACTCTAAGCTCTATGTACCCTGTACTCATTTGAACATCATTTCATTTATCGTGCGATATGACTTTACGTTGGAGGCTTTCCCTTATCATGAAAGATGAATGCCTGGTAACTCTAAGCTCTATGTACCCTGTACTCATTGTAACATCATTTCATTCATCGTCCGATATGACTTAACGTTGGAGGTTTTCTCTAATTCTGAAATATGAATATCTGGTAACTCTAGGCTCTATGTAACCTATATCCATTTGAACATGATTGCATTCGTCATCAGAAATGACTTGGCTTTGGAAGTTTTCCCTGACAACTTGTTGTATAGTCAACCCAACCTGTTTTATCCTGTCCAAGTTTTGCTGCCTGGCTAGAGTGATGATAGAAAGGAAACTTTGCATTCTTGCACTATTGGGAATCCAGGGTGCGTCTCTGGCAAAGTTCACGAACAACATGCAGCTCACAAAGTGAACGAGTTGCCAACTTGGCGGCGCCTTTTGGGTGTGGTACTACCACATGCCCTACCTCTACAGACCATTAGCATCGGCACAGGTGTTCATCCTAGCGCCTGCGGTTCTGCAACCCATTTCACGAGTTTTTCCAAATTCAAACACGGCTCAAATTAGAGTAAACCCTAGTAAAAGGTAGCGTATACAAGGGAACATGGCATCTAACATGCACCGCCTTGCTGAGAATCAAGCGGTCCAACCGCTCGGTCACGGCGCGGAAGCCCAACACATCAGGGAATAAAAGAATTTCAAGTGTTTACGTCCTGCGACCTCAACTCTTATCGGACGACGAATGAAATGATGTTCAAATGAGTACACGGTACATAGAGCTTAGAGTTACCAGACATTCATCTTTCAGAATAAGAGAAAACCTCCAACGTTAAGTCATATCGGACGATGAATAAAATTATGTTCAAATGAGTACAGGGTACATAGAGCTTAAAGTTACCAGGCATTTATCATTCAGGATAAGAGAAAACCTCCAACGTTAAGTCATATCGAAAGATGAATTTAGTTATGTTCAAATGAGTACAGTGTACATAGAGCTTAGAGTTACCAGACATTCATCTTTCAGAATAAGAGAAAACCTCCAACGTTAAGTCATATCGGACGATGAATGAGGTTATGTTCAAATGAGTACAGGGTACATAGAGCTTAAAGTTACCAGGCATTTATCATTCAGGATAAGAGAAAACCTCCAACGTTAAGTCATATCGAACGATGAATTTAGTTATGTTCAAATGAGTACAGGGTACATAGAGCTTAGAGTTACCAAGCATTTATCTTTCAGGATAAGAGAAACCCTCCAAAGTTAAGAAATATCGGAAGACGAATGTAATGATGTTCAAATGAGTACAGGGTATATAGAGCTTAGAGTTAGCAGACATTCGTCTTTCAGGATCAGAGAAAACCTCCAACGTTATGTCATATCGGTCGATGGTTGAAGTTATGTTCAAATGAGTGTTTTTAATGGAACTCCTTTCTGTATAATCTATTACCTACTAAAGCTGGCAGGGGCCAACTTGCTACAGCTTGAGACGTTGATAATAATCAGATACTAGTAACCTCAGGGTTTTTACACGTCAGTAAGTAAATTAATCAGTCATAGTTTCTGCCCAAGGGCACGTCCTTCAGTTCAAGGCCAGCTTTCTCCATTCTTACCTTTTCTTTTCGCCTTCGCGTGTGAACAATTTATCTTTATGTCGTTCATTATCCAGTGACTTCTGCCACAAGTTCTCTTTTTGCCAGCCAAGCCTTCTGTAAGGTAGCGGGCGATATAGCGCTGCAGTAAATGTGCGTTTCGCATCCGGGAGTTTCTAGGTTTGGTTCGTTTGTTTCTCTTAGGTTTCCACTGTCCGAGGTGCAGTGTAGCCTGCTTACACAGCAGTCAATTAACTTCCAATACCGCACCGCACTTAAAACACCTCTATTGGACTGGACTGGACTACTCTACGTGTGGATTCGGCACGATATACTTATAAAGAATAGGGAACAAGCATTCAGTTTTTTGTGAGCCCTGTAACTGTTGAGATATAACCTGAACAAGTCATCTTTGAGTGCAATATAGTGAACTGGCAGAAGATTGCTTCAAGGAAAACGTTCATGGAACATCTTGAGGGAAGCAGAATATTGTGCACATTTAGAGATTATATCTGTGATAATATCTGCTAAGGTGTTTGAAGATAGAAGAATACATGACCGGTAAAAAAAAAAAAGGAAAAAAAAAAGAAAAAAAACCCTCAGCAATATTGTAACATAGGATAAAGGAATATTATATCGTAAGGAAGTTCAGAGGCCACAAAAATGAGGTACGAGGGCTGTTCAATAAAGAATTATCACAATTTGTTTTGACAACGTACCTTTATTCATCCCCAAATTTTAGAAGGTCCTTCTCAAAATAGTCTCTCCTGAATGCGATTCACTTGTCCCAGCGTTTCTGCCAGTCTTCAAAGACACGCTGGAAACCATTTTTGCGAGATCCTTCAAAATCGCCTCCGCAGCCTTCACTACTGCTTCTGATGATGGTTAATGCCTCCCACTAAGGCGTTTCTTCAAGTTAGGGAATAGACAAAAGTTACATGGGGCTAAATCCGGACTATAGGGAGGGTAAGGGATGCACTTCACGTTGATTTTTGCAAGATATTCAGCAACAACATTGGCAATATGTGGCCACGATTTATCGTGATGCAGCATCCAGCATGCTTCACGGATATGTGGTCTTTTGCGCCTGATATGGACTTGCAATGTTTTCAGGACATCCCTGTAGTATTGTCCAGTTACTGACGTGTGTGCAGGTACAACATGCTGATACACCATTCCATGAATATCAAAGAATGAGATGACCATAACTTTCCCAGCAGAAGCAACCACTTTAGCTGTTTTGGGGGGTTGGTGATGAAGGAGATTTCCACACTGAGCTTTGCTGTTTGCTCTCAGGATCAAAATGATGTAGCCAAGTTTCATCAGCAGTGATTACGTTTGAAAGAAACTCCGGATCTTCCTCTAACATCAACTTTAACTGCATGTGAATGTCCTTTTGTTCGGGAATCAACTGTCTTGGAACCCATCGCGCACAAACACGTCTCATGTTTCTGCCATCAACGTGTGGGTGACACCGAATGAAATGTTCAGTATTTCAGAAAGTGATCTTAAGGTAATTCGTCGATCCTCTCTCACAATGACAGCAGCAGTGTTGATGTTTTCTTCCGTAAGAGCAGTATCTGTAGCACCGGGTCCACCTCCCTTTGAAATTCATTGTCTCCCCTCTTTAAACATTTTAAACTACCTTCAAGCTGTGCTGTAGGGAAGAACAGACTCTCCATAGGTCTCCTGTAACAGTGTATAGGCCTCACCTGAAGATTTGTTGACATGAAAGCAGAATTTCAAAAGCGCATATTGTTCCTCACGTGTTACCTCCATTACAGCGGTAGGCGATACTGAACATGTCTGAACTTGCCAGGTTCTCACAGGCGGGAGCCAGGAGTACCAACAATGAAACTACTACGGCGTGTTTGTTTCACATTAAGCTAACAGAATATAATAATATCGAATTTTAGTGCGAAAAATTATGACCTCAGAACATTATGATCATTCTTTATTGAACAGCCCTCGTATATGGAGAGAATCAAATCGGACATACACAAATGTTTATGTAGAAGAAGAAAGATGACAACCCGGATATCTGGAAATGACCAATCAACTACTGCCAGTCCCTTTAGGAAATCAATTTTAGAAGGAGGAAGCTTTAGATCCCAGTTGTAAAAAAGGAAATTTAAAAATGTAGGTAAACAGCCTTTCGTAATTTGTTATAGCAATTAAAGCTGTAATGGTGACGTAGATTTGAATTATATTGTTGTTTAGAAGTAAAATACAGTGCGATCCATATAGACCTGAACCATTTCAAAAGGCCATAAGTTTTGAACCAATAATAGGACACACGTGCATCTTTGCGAGGATACAGTACACAATTGGGAGATTACATTACACTATTTACATCTCAGAGAAAATTTTGGAAGTGTCCTCCACCAGCATCTATACATGTTTGCACTCGTCTCACAATATTCTCTGAAGTTTTACGGAGAGTATCCTCGCCAATATTACTAATTTTGGTTGAAATGGATTCCTTAAAAACATCAATTGTTCGTGGCTTATTCTTGTACACTCTGTTTTTAGATACCCTCACAAGAAAAAGTCAGGTTAGGTTAGGTCAGGAAATCTGGGAGCCACAGACTTTTTGAGAGTATTTGAATATCAAAGAAACTGGTTACAAGTTCCATGGTGTCATTAAATTTATGGCATGTTGCTCCATCTTTCTGGAAATAACCTTCTCTTCATTCGATATCATCCAGCTGCTCCACAAATGTCTTGAAGATACCCATATAAACTTTAGTGTCTACAGTCGTATCAAAGAAACTGGGACCAACGATCCTGGAAGCTGACACCGCGCACCATCATGCAGTGGGGTTTCGTGGATCACTTGGGGGTTTACAGCAGCCCAATATCTGGTGTTTTGTGTGTTTATGTAGCTTGACAGATGAAACCATGCCTCATCTGTAAACTACGTTATGGAGAGAATGTCTGGACGTCCTGAAACAATCGACAGTAACTGATTCGTTTATCATAATCTGCTTCTTTCAGTTGTTGTACCATATGCACTCTGTAAGGTCGCAGCTCTTTGACATGTTCCATATGAATACACTGATTCCTGGCTCAATCGACACAACGATTTGTTTGGAGAATTCAATAGCCTTCTGCGAACATCTGTAACAGATGACGGTCTATGTTTTCCACTCTCAGTTGTCTCCAGCTTTCTTACGAGCGATAAAATTGTTGTCTTTGTCGGAACATCGTGTCCATTAAATTCTCTTTGAAATTCCCGTTGTGTTGTTACCAAGGAATTTGTCTTCCAATATGTTCTCAAAATGTAAACTCGCTCTCGTAGTGAGTACTGCATGTTGCTGTTATGACTGCACATTTAAGATTGTCAACTGTCAACAATTGTCCTTGCTGTCTATTCTCCCAGAGCCATTGAGATCATTAAAACAAATTTCTACACTCTACAAGTTTTCAAAGGGAAATTATGGCCTAATGGATCGCACTGTAGTAGAAATACTGCTTTTATGTAGATTAGATGAGTCGATTTGTAAAGTTATTGGCATTCTGTAGGCTTAGTTAGTGTAGCAAGTGGATTATATCTGAAATATTTGCAAACAATTTTATGTAATTTGACTCTAAATAAGTTAAAAATAATTTTTACTTAATAAGGCCTCGTATAACGGGCTATAAGACATCTAGATTTGATTTTATATTACTTTATTTAATCCATATAACAGTGATATACCCAGTTTTGTAGCTTGAAAACAAGTTTTAAGAACAGTAAAAATAAAAAATAAAAATAGAAACTTTTTATATTTAACTTAACGTTACGTATGATTTGTCAGCAATATTTCAGTAAATAATCGAAACGAGAAAATATAATTTTTTTTTTTTTTTTTCGAAGCACGGGATAAAGACGGCATTTGCAAAGAGTCACAATTTGTGTGGATTTCCGGTTCCGGTTTCGTGTCCGTAGGGAAGAAGAATGCTACGCCAGGTGGTGAGGCGTTAGTCATCCAGAAGTGGATGCTGAGTGGTAGAAAACAATGAGGGCTGAAGCCCCTAGAACCTCGGGCGTAGGCAACGCAAGATGGCCGACCACCTGGCGGGTTGCAGCTTGGCAGGGGATCAATAAGTCAACGGTTTCCCCAGGGACGCCCCTGCCGCCATCTTGTGCCAACTTGTATGGTTGCCTAATCCTGCCCCTTTCAAGGGGAAAGCTACCGTCTACACTTCCACTGAAACACTCACTTAGTCCTTTTGGTTTACTAATATCGACAATTTTATCAGTTATCACTCTGTTTAAAACTTCCCTGAACACAATACAGTAATCTACATTACAATGTTAAATGTATTTATAAGTGCATTGACTTTATATTACTTAGCGATTCTAAGACTACTCAAATAAAAAGGTATTTTTGTCTATATAGCTGTACTGCAGCTCTAAAGCCCCATTCATACATAGAAAAGTTATCGCAAACACTAAAGCTTGTTGGTAGATCAATAAATAAAGTCATTCACAATGATTTTCCTTAACAATTCCGACGCCAAATCTTACAAACTCCAAGCTTACACATGTTCTCGTTTGGCGATGAAACAAAAGAGAGTGAGGAAAAAAACCACTATCGCGCTGCACAGGAACAGAAAAGAATAGAAATCGAGTGATTTCAGCATAAATTGATTATTTTATTTCAAAATCATCGTGTCTTTATGACAAAAAGCTTAAAACCTACAAAGATAATTTACTAAACGAAAAAATTTGGTAGCAAATTGCGAATGAGCTGAAATTTGAAGGTAGATATGAGTTAAATAGAGTAAACATGGAAAATTCAATGCCATGGCCGGGATTTGAACCACGGATCTCCTGGTTTCCGTCCAGTCGCTCTAACCCATTGAGCTACCATGGCCGTCCTGACATTAAATTCTCCATTTGACTCGTATATTGCCCCGGTAAACCACTAGGGGTTCTCGCATTCGAGATACATCGATTGTGGCGACTTACTATCGTTAAAATTAAGTAAGTTGTGCATTAATATAACTTAGTTTGCAATGTTAGAATCCTATGTTACAGCTAGTTGAAGCTTATGTGAGATATATGTTTAATTGGTAAAAACAAATAAGCAATATTGAAGAATGAGAAATAATTAAGTAAAAGTAATCAGAAGAAATAAGTAATGACTACAATTATAGTAATTACTTCCTTACTACTTACCTATAATGAGTAGATACATATTATATACCATTCTAGCTTCTAGGGGAAGTTCGCCATGGTAGGAGCGACTGGACGGAAACCAGGAGATCCGTGGTTCTAATCCCGACCGCGGCATTGCATTTTTCATGTTGACTCTATAAATCCAAAACCTTAGATTGTAAACAGCTAGTATGAAGAAATGATTAATTTCCATCAATTAACTTGAAAAAGATAGTTATTGTTTTACTTTGATGTTGAGGTTATGTCATTGTGAATGGCAAAGCGAATTTCATGTTCATGTCTTACGTTCAAGTCCTCGCCTTAATGCTAACGTTTTTATGCAAGTGGGGTTTAAGTCTTAATATTATTCTGATGTTATTGAATTTGTTTCAGTTAAATGTTTGACTATCTGGTTTACCTGACGTTACACAGTTGGATTTTTAAACTTCAGTGCAGGATTGTTTAACTCTCCAAGTTCTTCCTTTTAATCGTCATTATCCCTTAAAATTATAATTTTGACTATTCTAAATAAGTGATGAAAAGTTCCCCGATATCCACCTAAAAGAATATGAAACATGGCTAGAACGTTTGACTTCCATAACCTCTATAATCAGTCTCCTTATGTTTTGGAAGTGTTGCATAGCGAATAAATACCCTTTTGTGGTTGATGATCCTCGGTCGGAAGTACGGAAATGCTTAAACATAAGTAACGAAATAATATTTCATCAGCAAATTGATACTTTATGACACAGGAAAATTTCATAGTTGAAATTATATATTGGTTTCTGTATGCCATTGTTTACCAAGAACTGTTAATAAACTTTGTGACGTACGTGTTATTAGAAAAATTTCAAACTTACGTTATACAGAAGTTTGTTTCATTACGTAGTCATTTGTAGTATTTGATAAATCACAAATGTAACAGAGAAATCACTTTTTAGCCTTTGTCTTTTGTTTGTTATACCATGGTCATGTGTGTATACTCGTAGCAATGAAATGCATTCGGCTTTTGTTTTTATCTCTGTGGCGTGAAGCAACTGTTTTTATTCTATCAAATTGCATTCGTCAGGGCCTTCGTAACTCCAATAGGCTCGACATTGAAATAAATATAAAGCCTTTGTAAATACTTTGTAATATTCGAGTAATTTATGAACTGAAATTAGAAGTGTGCATAGCTTACTGTGATCACAACGAGCTAATCTTTTCAGTTGTTCAGAGTTACACCTGAGATCCATAGAGATAAAACGTTTATGTAAAACCTGTACCATGGACTTTAAAGACGTATGAAATGTAATAAGACAGGTAAGAAAAGTTCAACTTATCTCGGCTTCCTAGTAGACATCAGCTTCAAGGACATTTCGATCTCGCTTATGCCATTTTTGGAAAGGAACAATTGCGACCTTGACATTTCAACTTTGTTTTGTTGGCAGTCGCGAGCAAGGAACACGTTCCTTCTTGTTGAGAAAGCGTTGCTGAACCTCGCTGTTTTCTTACCCTCATTTGACTGTGTAGTCTGCTTCTTGTAAATCGATATAAACAGATACAAAGGTGACAATGAAATGTTTAGGAAATAAAACAAGGTTTACTTTTAAATTTTTGAAAGCTTTTATTGCTTTTCGCAATATTCTTCTTTAACGTCAATATATTTTTTAAAGAAGCCTTTAAAACAATGCGAGCCCAAATGACCTTGCTGTCGACGGGCCCTAAAACACCACACACTCACACTTTAAAGCAATGGTGCCGCTCTTCCTAGGAAACCAAAAACCAGAGTTTTGTAATTTTCCATGCCTCTTCCGATAACAAAACAGTGAGTTCATGCACTTAATATTTAATTTTAGGAAACAAAAAGACATCACAAGGTGCTATATCAGTGCTGTTTCCATGCTGATGACCTTTAGAGCGCCAACGTTTCCAAAACATTGCCGTAAACAGACATTTGTGTAGCAATCAGTACGTCTAACTTCTAATGCTATAGTAGCAATATGACAACAATCTTCTTACCAACACTCTCAGACTTTTGTACACTTGGGTTATGTTTGAGTCGATTGACTTTTGTTTTCGGGATCATAACAATAAATCCGAGATTCATCAGCAGTAACGATATTCCAAACCAAATTTGAAGTGCCACCTTGCAATTTTTCTGCACCAATCGATACGTTATTCTTTTTGATCGGGAGTCAGTTTATGTAGAACTTATCAACAACAAAGTTTTCTGTTGATGTAAATTGTTTTGTATTTGACAAAGCTCCAAAGCCCTAAATAATAATTTTCATTAAAATAAGAGAGAATAAGGACTCAAAGAACTAAGGCTACTCTTCAGTACTCTTTCTATTGTACAGTCACACGTAGGTCCAGTAGCGAGGCGTGACTTTCAAGCCAGGGAAGCTCCAAATATTAATTTTCACTAAAATAAGAGAGAATAATGACTCAAAGAACTAAGGCTACTCTTTAGTACTCTTTCTATTGTACAGTCACACGTAGGTCCAGTAGCGAGGCGTGACTTTCAAAGCGAGGGAAGCTCCAAATAATAATTTTCATTTAAATAAGAGAGAATAATGACTCAAAGAACTAAGGCTATTCTTTAGTACTCTTTCTATTGTACAGTCACACGTAGGTCCAGTAGCGAGGCGTGACTTTCAAAGCGAGGGAAGCTCCAAATAATAATTTTCGTTAAAATAAGAGAGAATAATGACTCAAAGAACTAAGGCCACTCTTTTGTACTCTTTCTATTGTCCAGTCACACGTACGTCCAGTAGCGAGGCGTGACTTTCAAAGCGTGGAAAGCTCCAAATAATAATTTTCTTTAAAATGAGAGAGAATAATGACTCAAAGAACTAAGCCATTCTTTTGTACTCTTTCTATCGTACAGTCACACGTAGGTCCAGTAGCGAGGCGTGACTTTCAAAGCGAGGAAAGCTCCAAATAATAATTTTCTTTAAAATAAAAGAGAATAATGACTCAAAGAACTAAGGCTACTCTTCAGTACTCTTTCTATTGTACAGTCACACGTAGGACCAGTAGCGAGGCGTGACTTTCAAAGCGAGGGAAGCTCCAAATAATAATTGTCATTAAAATAAGAGAGAATAATGACTCAAAGAACTAAGCCTACTCTTTAGTACTCTTTCTATTGTACTGTCACACGTAGGTCCACTAGCGAGGCGTGACTTTCAAAGCGAGGGAAGCTCCAAATAATAATTTTCATTAAAATAAGAGAGAATAATGACTTACAGAACTAAGGCTACTCTTCAGTACTCTTTCTATTGTACTGTCACACGTAGGTCCAGTAGCGAGGCGTGACTTTCAAAGCGAGGGAAGCTCCAAATAATAAATTTCATTAAAATAAGAGCGAATAATGACTCAAAGAACTAAGGCTGCTCTTTGGTACTCTTTCTATTGTACTGTCACACGTAGGTCCAGTAGCGAGGCGTGACTTTCAAAGCGAGGAAAGCTCCAAATAATAGTTTTCATTAAAATTAGAGAGAATAATGACTCAAAGAACTAAGGCTACTCTTTAGTACTCTTTCTATTGTACAGTCACACCTAAGCCCTGCTCGCATTACAAGCTTCTCCTCTGCACTCAGATGTTTCCTGGCCCACACCGCGTGAACTGTGTGCATGGAGAAAGTGTGCAATTCACATACTTTTGTTAATAACCTAAAATTTTAAAAGAATTTCCTATTTGTCACCACTAAATACAAATTACGTAAAATGTTATTGCTAAAGCCATTGAAATATACTTACAGTTGTATTTAAAAGCGCCACATAACACCTAAACTTTTCTTCCCACGCTACAGAGATTTCACATGACAAAATCTGTCAGCACTTCCTAAATATCGGAGAGTTGCGATTGCTTCCGAAATCCTACGAAGAATAGTACTCAAGGTTACGAAAAAGTAAATACAGTATTGCACCGCTAATGTTCGCGGATAAACTTTAAAAATGTGTCCACAGCAAATAAAATATTGTTTCGCATGAATGTTCTTCTTTGTCTACTAAAGTTTTTGAGGAAGCGACGTTTCCAGCACACTTTGCCACTGGTTTATTCATTGTTTTAAAGACGTTTCGACACTCACTTGTTTCAAGCAATTCCTTGGAAGAAGTATGTAATGTTAAGCTCAGCATATAACGTTCACTTGTTAAACAGTTGACTATCACTGTTTCTGTATGGGTTAATATGCAGTAGACTGTAAGCGCTGGTCGTTTGCGTTAGGACAGTTTTACGCTCCAGTGGGGCAGGCAAAGAGACAACCAAATCCTTGGTTGATGAACCTCCCCACCTCCCCCTATCCCGATCACGGGGGATTAGCGGCCCCCTGTGTAATCCCCCTGCAATGATGCACACAGACTCTATTTATCTGAAGCCCATTAGCAACCGACCGACTCGGATTTACATTGTCTATGAGATGTCATCGTCTTGACTTTCACATCTGTCTTCCTCTACAACCAAATGTTTGTTTAGGCCCGTTCCTTGCACAACTCTAAGTGATCCTAGAACATAAACGGGTAGATCACAACTGAATATGACGACATGAGAGAAGAAAAACATACCAAAACGCCATTTTAGTGGAACAATTTCTATAAAAAAAAAAAAAAAAAAAAAAAAAAAAAAAAAAATTCACGTATCTTCAATATATTCTGTGACATTTTAATAAGAGAGCTAATCAAAACAAACTAAATACCTTAAAAAAAGAAGAAAGAATAGTTATCCGAGGGCTGTTCAATAAAGAATGATCACAAATTTCTTTTGACTACGTACCTTTACTCATCCTCATAATTTTGATGGTCCGTTCAAAATAGTCTCCCCTGAATGCGATGCACTTGTCCCAGCGTTTCTGCCAGTCTTCAAAGACATGCTGGAAACTATTTTTGATATATCCTTCAAAATCGCCTCCGCAGCCATCACCACTGCCTCTGATGATGGATAATGCCTCCCACGAAGGCGTTTCTTCAAGTTAGCGAACAGAAAAAGTCACATGGGGCTAAATCCGGACTATAGGGAGGTTGAGACATGCACTTCACGTTGATTTTTGCAAGATATTAAGCCACAACATTGACAATATGCGGCCGCGCATTATCGTGGTGCAGCATCCAGCCTGCTTCACGAAAATATGGTCTTTTGCGCCTGATATGGACTTGCAATGATTTCAGGACATCCCTGCAGTATTGTCCAGTTACAGATGTGTGTGCAGGTACATCATGCTGATAAACCATTCCATGAATGTCAAAGAATGAGATGACTATAACTTACCCAGCAGAAGCAACCACTTTTGCTTTTTTGGGGGGGTTAGTGATGAAGGAGATTTTCACACTGAGCTTTGCTGTTTGCTCTCAGGATCAAAATGATGTAGCCAAGTTTTATCAGCAGTGGTTACGTTTGAAAGAAACTCCGGATCTTCCTCTAATATCAACTTTAACTGCATGCAGAGCTGCATACGAATGGCCTTTTGTTCCGGAATCAACAGTCTTGGAACACATCGTGCACAAACACGTCTCATGTGTAATGTTTCTGTCACCAACGTGTGGGTGACACCCAATGAAATGTTCAGTATTTCAGAAAATGATCTTAAGGTAATTCGTCGATCCTCTCTCACAATGGCAGCAGCAGTGTTGATGTTTTCTTCCGTAAGAGCAGTAACTGGAGCACCGGGTCCATCTTCCTTTGAAATTGATTGTCTCCACTCTTTAAACATTTTAAAGCACCTTCGAGCTGTGCTGTAGGGAAGAACAGACTCTCCATAGGCCTCCTGTAACATTGTATAGACCTCAACTGGAGATTTGTTGAGACGAAAGCAGAATTTCAAAGCCGCATATTGTTCCTCGCGTGTTACCTTCATTGCAGCGGTAGGTGATACTGAACATGTCTGAACGTGCCTGGTTCTCACAGGCGGGAACCAGGAGTACCAACAATGAAACTACTACGGCGTGTTTGTTTCACATTAACCTAACAGAATATAATAAAATTGAACTTTAGTGCGAAAAATTATGACCGTAAAAAATGATGATCATTCTTTATTGACCAGCCCTCGTTTATGGGACTTGCGACGTGAGTTCCATATTTATTAGCGATTGACAAAACGTAGTTGATCCCGAAGGCTTTGAATAGCGAAAAATCGTAACTATGGTGATGCAAGAATAGCAAATGTTAAACTATAGGTTAGATGCGTCCAGTACCGACACCTAAGATTTTTGCAAAATTTTAAGAAAATGCAAAGGAGAACAAGTAACGTGTTACTAATATCATGAAGCTAATAAGATACAGAAACAGGATTACTAATGAACTTTCATGTACGCGAGTCACGTTGACTTTTAAAAACTAAAGTAAATATTATTGATAACTGCGCATCTCAAAAAGTGTTTCCCAGTACCGGACAGACGTAAATAAATACATATTTCTAAATAAAGGAAAAGGAACTGCATAATAAATTACAAGATAATTATTATTATCATAATTATTGTATTTTTGAGATAAAAGCAGAACACGGTAACATTATCATACATTTTTAACACGTTCTCTAGAGATTATCATAACAAAATAAAAATTCTTAGAACTAATGAAACATTTTTTAAACACAGTGATCACAACTATAAAAATCGATGTTCTTTTGTCCTGTACATTCAATATGTGTACAACCCTTTCACGATACACACTAAACCCAAGCCTCGTCTGTGATTTCTAAACAAATGATACACTCTGTTAGAACACTTCAATCAACACTGGTTTTGGTTCCAAAATTTAATTTTCTTTTAGTATTCTAAGGCTCTTCACTATTTCCACTTTCAGTTGGCACAGAGTTAGAGCTAGATTCTCTATTTATAGTTTTATTAATATTAGTCTTACGTCACTTTGCTATTGGTTTGTTCTTTTGTTTTTGTGCCTTTTTCTGCAACATCAACTTATACAGAGTCGATGTTAATGTTTCAGCAATATATATTGCTACTCCCAGGCTCATTGATCTTTCTGTCACACTCTTTATTGCTTGTTTCATATTTTCTTCTAACCATTTTCCTTTCCTTTAGGCCTCCATGTTGATAGGAATGCGTATAATCTAATGTCAGTGCAAGTTCAGGGGATAAAAAAATTTACCTTCACGTACGGAACTGGGAAAATTGCTATCGTACGGTACTGAGCAACTCACACTTACGTATATATAACGTCATAGCACGGCCCGATTCTTTTAAACCGACACTGTATTTTGTGTTTGTGTAGTCTACTTAATACCAAATAATATGAGTACAAATATTTAATTAGTTCTTCACCAGACAAGACAGCAGCAATGTCAGCACAGCTCCAGTTCAGTAAACGACTTCTCTGAACAATAACTTCTGATTCAACGGTCAAAGAGGAGGGAAAACTTTCCGTTGGTAACAAAGGTAGTTGTTTGTCTGAATACACACCATGAGCTTCTACTGTCTATCGGCAACTACGAGGTACTGACACCGTGCGGTACTGGACACTGTGCGGTAGTGGACGCAACTCCCCTATAAGTTAATTGATGGAAATTAATCATTTCTTCACACTAGCCGTATATGGATTAAGTTTTTTTTTGGATAGATAGAGTCAGCTTGAAAAATTCAATGCTATGGCCGGGATTTGAACCATGGATCTCCTGGTTTCCGACCAGTCGCTCTAACCCATTGACCTACCATGGCCAACGTGCCGACACGACATTAGTACTTAAGTCCCAGGCTTCATCATTTAACTCTTATTATTTAAGTTAATTGATGGAAATTAATCATTTCTTTGCACAACCCATGGTAGCTCAAAGAGTAAGAGCGACTGGGGGGAAGCCAGGAAATCCGTGGTTCAAATCCCGGCCATGGCATTGAGCTATCATGGCCAACGTGCCGTCCTGACATTTAAATTCTCTATTTGACTCGTATATTTTCACAGTAGACCACTAGGGGCTCTTGCATCCGAGATACACCATTTGTGGCGACTTAATATCGTAAGTACTTGAGTCCCTGGCTTCATTATTTAACTCTTATTATTTTAGTTTGAAGCTGATGTTGCATACATGGACATAATAGGTAAACATGGCCTACTGTAATTCAACGTAAGTTAATAACCAAGCAGGCCATGATACAACAAATGCTTAGGTTTATTGAAATCCCAAATTGTGACGTAAGACCAATCAGAATTAAGTATTACGTTAACTTAGCAATCAAAACAAAAAAGAAGCAATGATTTTATTCTTAAATTGTTTCTTTTGGTTT
The DNA here is from genome assembly GCA_030765055.1 of Mantis religiosa. NCBI lineage: Eukaryota > Metazoa > Arthropoda > Insecta > Mantodea > Mantidae > Mantis > Mantis religiosa. Next base: position 22,187,152 of record CM060957.1, read on the forward strand.
GAACTCTTGAAGAGGGTAGACGCGTTTTCGGTAAAAGACTTCTTGTAACTATTGGAAGTTATTGGAGTTTATCATTTATGAACGTTTAATAAACGTTTAAAATATACATCGAAGACGCGACGCTACGATAAATAATTTAAGTAAAAAACCGTTACATCATTTATAAATAAAAGGAGAAAATTAAAATATAGTAAAGGGCTATATACATCAGTGGAAAACAACGCATGTAAAGAAGAAAATGATGTCGAGATATATAATTCCAAGTAAATTCAAACGCTATAAATTATTTTATTCCATAGTTGTCCAAAAGTGAAATCCCTTTTGTATCGATACCACGCCTGAGAAGTTTCACATCTCATCGCTCGCCGCAGCTGCCGGAGAGAGGATTTATAGAAATCTTCGAGAACATCATCTTCACGGCTTTTAGACGAAAGGTTTATCGCTTCTACATCAAGGTAAGGTTTGGCTTCTACACGCGTCGCCACACCGAGGGAGCGCGAAACTTTTGCGCGTGTGGGGCGTAGGCCTTACGAAGGAGCGAATCCAACTTCAGATATGTCACAGCATCGTGTGATATAAATCCAACTCACAAGGAGGGGAACCGCTCCAAGTTAGTTGATGGAAATTAATAAATTCTTCACACTAGCTGTATATAGGCTAAGGTTTTTGATAGATATAGTCAACAGTTAAGCTCTGAGGTTCTACTCCCATTAGTCCTGGAGCCGTAGGAACAAGGCCAGGGCCTCTTTCAACCAGGGAGTTATCCGAGTTGTCCCAAAGGGCGCTCGGCGTCCTCCGTGGAGCTTTCCATAGGACAAGACCTGGGTAACAAACAAGCCCCCCATCTGGTCCTAGGACACAAGACCTGATTGAAGTGGATACGCCACTTACGCGCGCCAACACCAAAGGTGAAGACTACCGATATGACCTCGGTGGGGCCGCCTGGCGATCTAGCACACCTACTAGCTTTGCAGGCTAGTACCCGGGAGAATTAATGGCTTCCCTCAACCCCGTGCTCAGACGTACCCGATTCCCACGGGTATCGGGAACCACTGCCCCCTCGAGTCCAACCAAATCCGAACAATTCCCCTACGGGAGGGTCTAGGCATGTTCGGCCCGAGGTTCCTCTAGTAACGTCAGAGGTACCACGAGTGCTAAGGGTCCGCAGCGCCCGCACTTCGGCAGCTGAAGGGGACGGATCCCTTCCCGTACGGGAAGATAGAGTCAACAAGAAAAATTCAGTGCCATGGCCGGGATTTGAAACACGGATCTCGTGGTTTCCATCCAGTCGCTCTTACCCCTTGACCTATTATGGCCAACGTGCCGACACGACATTAGTACTTAAGTCCCAGGATTCATCATTTAACTCTTATTATTTAAGTTAATTGATGGAAATTAATCAATTCTTCGCACAAACCATGGTAGCTCAAAGGGTAAGAGCGACTGGACGGAAGCCAGGAAATCCGTGGTTCAAATCTCGGCCATTGCATTGATTTTTTCAAGTTTTCAAGGCCTCCCGAATGTGGGCTACAGATTAAAATGTCCTATAAATTCGTGAAACAGAAAGAAAATGTCCGGAAAATGCATAAAAATGTTAGACGTCTTATAAAAATGTGGGGAAAATTCATTAAACCATATATAAAACCTATAAAAACCATATATCTCACGTATTTGTTCGAGAATGCACTTAATTTCCAATAAGCATCGTCTGTGACTACACAGAAAAAAAAAAGAAGATGACTTCTCATCAAAAGCTAGGCCCTACTAATAACGTATCGTCAACAAATAAAATGGAGCCACAATCAAGATTACATGACAGATCATACCTTTCGAAATGTATTGCATATAAAGTGTAGTTTGTAGTGCTGTGTTTACTTCAAAATGATGTCGGATCTATTTTAGAAGGCAGAATGTATCAAATGTTTTGGAAACATAGGGTTGACCTCCCTGCAGGAGCAAAGCGCATGTCCACGACTAGGATCAATACGGCCGGGATAATGTTGCGCCCATGTATTCATGAGAGTCAAGTCGTGGGAAAGGCTAACATAATACTCAGCATGTTACATCCCCTTCTTCATATCCAGTGAGGGTGGAACAATGATTTAGCGGCGGCTATGTCATCAAGTGGATTGAGATACCCCACCCCGTCCATCGTAATATAAATTCCTTCAATCACACGAGCACTGTAAAGTGACGATACATCGGAAGTATATTCTTACACCCCTGAATTATTTTTGAAAAACCTCCATGTCGGGAGATCCATGATTCCAGCTGTTGTATTGTATGTATGTATTTACTGCAATTGGGTACTACCCGGTGGCAGACTTAAGAATACAGATCAAATTACAAATACTAGATTTACAACAATAACACAATAAACAATACAACCATGATATTATTTTACTTTAGTCACTTAAAACATATCTAATTACTTCTCTATTTACATATTATATACCATTATAATTTAAAAGTTAAACTATAAACCATCTAGATTTTTTCTAAATTTCTTCAGCGACAGGGGACAGCCCTGAAAGACTGTTACAGACAATTCATTCCATTCTTCGGTTCTATTAACAAAAGAAAATTTTCCTACGTCGGTTCTGTATCTTCTACCCTTAATTTTATACCTATGATCGTTTCGTCCATAATAATCCGGATTATCTAACCTTACACTAACGTCCACCCATGCCTTTACACCAGCATTAGCTTTGAATAATGCTACCAACCTATGTTTTTTACGCCTGATTCTTAATTCCTCCCATTTAGTGTCATCGCCCTTTATAGGTCCAAAATACTTGCCTCTTTTTATGAATTTTATAGCCCTCTTCTGTATTTTTTGTAATGGATCGATTTGGTTAGCTCTATACGGGTCCCAGCATGCTACTCCATATTCCATAACCGGCCGCACTAAGGCCTTGTAGGCAATTTCCCTGGACCTAGCGCTCCCCTTTTTCAATATTCTCATTACGAAATGTAATGCCTTCCGCGCATTCCTAGATGTGGACCACGCATTCCTAGATGTGTATTGCCTCTTTCAGTGTGACTCTAGCTATTATAACCTTAGCCTAAACACGGCTAGTAATGACAAATGATTAATTTCCATCAAGTACATAGCTGGCCTGCAAAGTTTCCGACCTAATAAAGATACAAGAGATTTCTTCAGATTTTCATTTTTCAACATAGTCTCCTTGTAACTCTACACACTTCTCCCAGCGATGCTCTCATCTCTGTAACACGTCCAAATAGTACTCGGCGTTTTTCAGCATAGTCTCCTTGTAACTCTACACACTTCTCCCAGCGATGCTCCCATCTCTGTAACCCGTCCAAATAGTACTCGGTGTTTTTTAACATAGTCTCCTTGTAACTCTACACACTTCTCCCAGCGATGTCCCCATCTCTCTAACCCGTCCAAATAGTACTCGGCGTTTTTCAACATAGTCTCCTTGTAACTCTACACACTTCTCCCAGCGATGCTCTCATCTCTGTAACACGTCCAAATAGTACTCGGCGTTTTTCAACATAGTCTCCTTGTAACTCTACACACTCCTCCCAGCGATGCTCCCATCTCTGTAACCCGTCCAAATAGTACTCGGCGTTTTTCAACATAGTCTCCTTGTAACTCTACACACTCCTCCCAGCGATGCTCTCATCTCTGCAACACGTCCAAATAGTACTCGGCGTTTTTCAACATAGTCTCCTTGTAACTCTACACACTTCTCCCAGCGATGCTCTCATCTCTGTAACACGTCCAAATAGTACTCGGCGTTTTTCAACATAGTCTCCTTGTAACTCTACACACTTCTCCCAGCGATGCTCTCATCTCTGTAACACGTCCAAATAGTACTCGGCGTTTTTCAACATAGTCTCCTTGTAACTCTACACACTTCTCCCAGCGATGCTCTCATCTCTGTAACACGTCCAAATAGTACTCGGCGTTTTTCAACATAGTCTCCTTGTAACTCTACAAACTTCTCCCAGCGATGTTCCCATCTCTGTAACCCGTCCAAATAGTACTCGGCGTTTTTCAACACAGCCTCCTTGTAACTCTACAGACTTCCTCCAGCGATGTTCCCATCTCTGTAACACGTCCAAATAGTACTCGGCGTATTTTAACATAGTCTCCTTATAACTCTACACACTTCTCCCAGCGATGCTCTCATCTCTGTAACCAGTCCAAATAGTACTCGGCGTTTTTTAACATAGTCTCCTTATAACTCTACACACTTCTCCCAGCGATGCTCCCATCTCTGTAACCCATCCAAATAGCACTCGGCGTTTTTCAACATAGTCTCCTTGTAACTCTACACACTTCTCCCAGCGATGTTCCCATCTCTGTAACCCATCCAAATAGTACTCGGCGTTTTTTAACATAGTCTCCTTATAACTCTACACACTTCTCCCAGCGATGCTCCCATCTCTGTAACCCATCCAAATAGTACTCGGCGTTTTTCAACATAGTCTCCTTGTAACTCTACAAACTTCTCCCAGCGATGCTCCCATCTCTGTAACCCATCCAAATAGTAATCGGCGTTTTTCTCTGCAAAATAATTGTTCACGAAGGTAATTGTCTCTTCATTTGACGAAAATCTCTGTCCTCCGAGCACAATTTTGTGATGAGGGAACAAAATGAAGTTGCTTGGAACTAGATCTGGTGAGTCAAGCAGTTCAAACCGTATTTCGTGGATTTTGGCCATTGCAACCACTGATGTGTGAGACGGTGCGTTGTCTTGGTGAAACAGGATCTTCTTTTTCTATAAACATGGCCGTTTTTCCGCAAGTTCTTCATCTTATCAAGTAATGATGCGTAGTATGCTCATGTAATGGTTTTTCCTTTTTGAAGATAATTGATTAAAATTACTCCATGACTACCCTCACCAAAAAAAAAAAAAAAAAAAACAGTGCCATCACTGTACCAGCTGAAAAGAAAAACAGTTTCGTTTTGAGCCGCTTCTCCCTTTGCAGTCCACTGTTTGGGCTGTATTTTTCTTTCGGGCGTATATTGGTGTTTCCAGGTTTCATCTACAGTAATTAATCGGCGCCAAAACTCGGATTTATTTTGCCCAAACTGCGCCAACAGAGCGTTGGAAATGTTCATTCGAACACGTTTTTGGTCTAACGTGAGCAAACGCGGCACCCAACGCGCGGACAGCTTTCTCATGTCTAAATGTTGATTTAATATGTGACAAACACATTCTTTTGACATGTTCATAGCCTCTGCTATCTCTCTCACTTCAATTCGGCGGTCTTCTAGAGCCATTTGGTTAATTTCGGCGATGTTTTCGACGGTAGTTGCAGTTTTTGGACGTCCCTAACGATCATCGCCTCCCAAGCTCTTACGGCCACCTTTAAATTTAGCTGCCCAACATTTCACTGTGGTAAATGATGGTGCAGAGTCCCCATACACAGAATCCAACTCATCTTTGAATTGCGTAGGCGTATTACCTTTCAAAATCCAATATTGAGTGACAGCTTGATACTCGATTTTGTCCATTTGCATAAAAACACTCACATTAACTCACTCAAATGACTGTTACATAACAACTGAACGTCCAAAATGGCTGAAACTTTGATGAGTAACTGTCAACAGATGAACAACGAAATTCACGAAACCATGGATCAGGTAGACCGATCACCTCCATGCTGAAGTCACCAGACGTGAGTCCGTAAAAGAATTGGATTTTGTAACGTAAAGTAGAAAGGCGTGATAGCTCCCTTGTGAGGTTTATATGGTTTGTCCCTGAGGGATCACGAAGTGAAATACTGCTGATGGGTTAACCATGAATCATGCATCAGCTTTTGTTTCCTATGGCTTCACGAGAAGTATTTGGAATTCTGGCCACGTTTTGGGGGGGAATTTAATACGGCAGTCCATTTCCATCTGGCATCGCTTTTGCAAGTATTCCTCTAATAGTATACGGCTTGCACGCTCTGAATACACAACTCGATCTGGCACTTTTTTTCGCATTATAGCAATTTCGGTCTCTACGTTTTACTATAATTTCTCCGTTTTACAATTTGCTGCTGTGGGACGCCATTTTGTATTCTTTTATTGGATTTATTTTTCGCGCCACGTTGTGCTGTATTGTGATCATTTATAATAGTTATTTAGGGACTTACGGCCCGTCTCTATAGCGTAGATGGTAGCATGTCTGCCTCACGTCCCAGAGGTCCCGAGTTCGTATCTCGGTCAGGGTGTCTAACAGTAAAAGGCCTACTTTTCAGTAACAAAAGTATCGCGTAATGATGTGTTTTTGTCTCATATTGACTCTGGTAGAGATAATTCGACTCTTTGCAGAGATTATTCATGTCTAACAGTAAAAGGCCTACTTTTCAGTAACAAAAGTATCGCGTAATGATGTGTTTTTGTCTCATATTGAATCTGGTAGAGATAATTCGACTCTTTGCAGAGATTATTCATGTCTAACAGTAAAAGGCCTACTTTTCAGTAACAAAAGTATCGCGTAATGATGTGTTTTTGTCTCATATTGAATCTGGTAGAGATAATTCGACTCTTTACAGAGATTATTCATGTCTAACAGTAAAAGGCCTACTTTTCAGTAACAAAAGTATCCCGTAATGATGTGTTTTTGTCTCATATTGACTCTGGTAGAGATAATTCGACTCTTTACAGAGGTTATTCATTTCTAACAGTAAAAGGTCTACTTTTCTGTAACAAAGTATCACGTAATGATGCGTTTTTGTCTCATGTTGACCCTGGTAGATAAAATTCTACTCTTTACAGAGATTATTCATGTCTAGCAGTAAAAGGTCTACTTTTCAGTAACAAAAGTATCACGTAATGATGTGTTTTTGTCTCATATTGGCTCTGTTAGAAATAATTCGACTCTTTACAGAGATTATTCATGTCTAACAGTAAAAGGCCTACTTTTCAGTAGCAAAAGTATCGCGTCTAACAGTAGAAGGCCTACCTTTCAGTAACAAAAGTATGACGTAATCATGTGTTTTTTTCTCATATTGACTCTGGTAGAGATAATTCGACTCTTTACAGAGATTATTCATATCTAACAGTAAAAGGCCTACAAAAGTGTCGCGTAGTGTTATGTTTTTTGTTATGGTGGCTAAGGAAACAGAAGGGTTACCGACTAGGAAAAACTAGAAAAAAACCCTAGGTGAGACCGAACGGTGACGTACACACTGGCCCGAGCTGGTATCGACCCGTGTTACGTGACGTACGTACACTCGTGTGTCACGAACCAACTGCTGCTACAAAAGGAAACCTGTCTTCTGCTATTAAAACGCTTGAGACTAACAACTGCTGACTTATTGACATATTCTAACAAGAAGGCCTGTCTGTTGTCAGTCACGGTTTGACGGCATTTCAGCTCCTGTCCACATTCTACTCCCTCCAACAAACTATTTGCACTAAAGGCGTGTCACTTGCTGTTTAAGTGCAAAATATGCCACACGAGTAAGGAAATCCTTGCAAATTTGATGTAATGTATTAAAGTAGAAAATATGTAATGTTTAATAAATATTTAATATCATATAAATATAATATATTTCATGACAAATGAAACTATGAGGTGTGTTCTAAAAGTATAACGAATTTTGAACATCTGTGGGCTATTTGTTTTGCGCTGTTATGTTGGTACTTTGTCCCTCACTTATGTTGACAAGATGGGCCATTTTGAAGGTTCAGCTATTTTACATGGACGTGTTTTGTCTATTATGTGTTTCAAATGGGAAGGTGTTTGTCCTTGAGCACTTTTTTTTTTGGCCTTCGGTAAAATCCCATATGGCCATCGTAGGGAAAAATAAGAAAAACAATGTAAGGAAATTTAAGAGGATGGGAGGAGACCAGATCTGTAGATCCCTTTCTTTAAGAAATTGTAGAAGAGCTTGGTATACAGGTTTGTGGCATAACTGTAATATGGTGTTGACGCTAGCGGGAAAAGGAACAGACTGCTGAAGTAGGCGGCGGAGGAAGGAAGAACGGTGGGCTCGGTAGCGAGAGCAACTGAACAGAAGAAGATTGAGGTCAGTGGTTTCGCCTGGGTCATCAGGACATACAGGGGAATCGATGAGACGTAGTCGGTGTAGATCCGCGGGGTAACATCCATGTCCAAGTCGCATTCTAATGATGGAGGTGCAATGTCGACGTGCAATTCTGAAGCTGGAGAACCAAGGGGTCGTGGATAGATGCGTCTGAACGGCGGCGTAGTGTTTGCCTTTGACGGACTGCGAACGAATCCAGGCGTCATTCAAGCGACAATAGGCGTCACGATGAAGGACCGGGAAGAAATCCGTGTAGGGCAGTTGGATGGCTTGGAAGGTGCCTTGGGTGAGTCCCTCTTTTGCCAGGCGATCGGCGACTTCATTGTATCGAATTCCGACATGCCCTCTGATCCAAAGGAAGTGAATTTGATGTCCAGCTATGGTGGCGTTGTTCACCAACGTCAGTATCTCGTAAAGATAACAGTGCATATCTCTCGTCCATCGGGGAGATGAGAGTCTCTGCAGCACACTCTGCGCATCGGTTAAGATCAGCAGTTTGACTATGGTAGCGTTGCTCACTAACGTCAGTATCTCGTAAAGATAACAGTGCATATCTCTCGTCCAGCGGGGAGATGAGAGTCTCTGCAGCACACTCTGCGCATCGGTTAAGATCAGCAGTTTGACTATGGTAGCGTTGCTCACCAACGTCAGTATCTCGTAAAGATAACAGTGCATATCTCTCGTCCAGCGGGGAGATGAGAGTCTCTGCAGCACACTCTGCACATCGGTTAAGACCAGTAGTTTGGCTATGGTAGCATTGTTCACTAACGTCAGTATCTCGTAAAGATAACAGTGCATATCTCTCGTCCAGCGGGGAGATGAGAGTCTCTGCAGCACACTCTGCACATCGGTTAAGACCAGTAGTTTGGCTATGGTAGCATTGTTCACCAACGTCAGTATCTCGTAAAGATAACAGTGCATATCTCTCGTCCAGCGGGGAGATGAGAGTCTCTGCAGCACAATCTGCACATCGGTTAAGACCAGCAGTTTGGCTATGGTAGCATTGTTCACTAACGTCAGTATCTCGTAAAGATAACAGTGCATATCTCTCGTCCAGAGGGGAGATGAGAGTCTCTGCAGCACACTCTGCGCATCGGTTAAGATCAGCAGTTTGACTATGGTCGCGTTGTTCACCAACGTCAGTATCTCGTAAAGATAACAGTGCATATCTCTCGTCCAGCGGGGAGATGAGAGTCTCTGCAGCACACTCTGCGCATCGGTTAAGATCAGCAGTTTGGGGAAGCCCGGAGAAATCCCATATTGCAAAGGGTCACGAATGGCCAGAACCTCCGCAGTGTAGCTGGAAGCCTCCATAGGTAGGCGGTATCGAGCCAGGGCATTAGTAGAAGGACAGACGTATGTATAACCTACTCCATCAGCAGATTTAGAACCGTCGGTGTAAATCGTGGTGAAATCTGGCCATGTAACCTGCAAGAAATAAGAGATGGTGACGTTCACGTCAGGGCTCCGAAGGATGTGATCAGGAAGATAATGCACCGAAACATTCAAGAAGTGTAAGTCATATGGATATTGAAACCCCGGAAGAGAGGGACTTTTCAAAATTAAGGGAAAAGCGTGGTATAGAGACCGAAAACCCAGTAAGAGTAGGGGCAATCGTTGTACAGCTGGAAAATTGAGCATTATTTGACGAGCAACCAATCGGAGTCCTGCGGTGTTGTCGTATTGCATTCCCGCTAAGTGGTGTGTGAGGAGCGCCAACCTACTCAATCTGTATGAACTACTATTCGCGCTAAGACAAAAATTCAGATTTTGCCGGAACTGATCCATGTGGAAGGTAGAGAGTAATGTATCTAACATAACCATGAAAACCCCATATTTTTTAGCTCAAATAGTTTTTCTAATACAAATAAATAAACCACTATTACCTGTATTATAACAATAAATCACGACGTAAGCACTGTATGAATTTGGCATGTATGCGTGTACGTATATTTATAATTACTCAGAATTGAAACGTAAATGTTTGACATGACGTGATAAAAGAATTACTTTGAATAAGCCAATTCGAGCGAGAGGAAACAAAACATTTCCTGCTGTCCTGGCAGAACGTGTCTGGTCACATTATATCTTTGTTTATGAATGGTTCGTACTCTCTATTTAGTCTAGAGAGTTCAAAGTGGTTGGTGTGTATGCATATATACTTTTAATTACTCAGAACTGACATTTAAACTACTGACATGACGTGATAAAAGAATTACTCTGAATAAGTCAAGGTGTTAAATTCCAGAAAGAGCAAACACCTCATTTCCTGTTAGCCTGTGGAATGCTGTATGCTTATGTTTATGAATGATTGCTGGATAAGAAGTGGTTATTTACTCTAGAGAGTTCAGATCAATATCATTCAGTTGTTCTTTACACAACAGTAGAGTACGAGTTAAATAATGCAATGGCTTCTTGCGGTGAATTTAGTGGCGAGTCAAAATGGCAGGTACTACGAAGTCAGGTTCGAAGCATTATTTTTAGGGTGTACACGTGACCGTTAAGAGATACGGGGCAAGCTTATGTGAAACAATTATCAGATTGGGGATATACCAATGGGATTGTAGAATTTCAAGGTGGTGTAGGTGATTCTTGGCTGCTACACCCCTCGCATCCCTGAACAAAAGGCTGTAAGTAAATTAAATAACAAGTCAGGAGATTTCGTGAATTTAGAGAGCTTTTAGGTCATAGAAACGTGACTACTTAATTTGATGTTCAAGCTGTATAAATCTGTGCCACTTGAGCCGATTGATTTCAATTTTTAAGGCCGGTTTCCAAGAGGAACTGAAATCCAGCAACACGATTAAGGCTGCTCCTCTCAGAGGAAATGGCCAAAGCCTCCTTAATTCTCTGCTTCCAGTAAGTAATGCATTTTGCCAAGATGGTGGTCTCCTGAAAGTTGGCTGCATGGTCCTTATCAAAGCAATGCTCTGCCAGTCCAGACTTGGCTTACATTCCGAGAATATCTTGGACATATTGTGACATTTAACAATGCGTCGATGTGATGGATCATACTGACAGATGTAATGACTTCTAAAAGCTCGCTGGGCTGCTATTACACTCGAAAATTTCGACACAGTGAGCTTTATGACTCATTTGTTTTGTCTTCTTTGCAGCATATCGTTGTCACGCCACTGAATATATCACTTCTTTGTTTACTCACAACATTTCCACTTGCATTACAGAAAATTGATCAGAGATATGTACATTAACTTAATAAATATATCATTTTACATTTCTGACTTCTCTAAAAGGATCCGCCTGAAAGACGCTGTTCTTTTTTTTTATCTCTTATTGATTTAAAGATAAAGGAATTTCAAACACATCATAGCTTCTTAAACAGTTGAGAATCGCATAAGGGAATGCATATACTTAAAGTTCAGTACAAATCTCGAAAAATTTAACACTTTTATACATTTAAAACGTATTTTGATTTCTGTATTAGTACACCTATAATTCTAGAAGGTAGTTTAAAACCGAGAATAGAACTTGTACATTTTTATGAATTTTTCAAGCACATATGCGTGATCCACGCTGTGCTATGCTCAACAAATTCTTTTAATTTTGCCATGGAGATTCCGAACAACAACCATTTTCTCTGTTAATAATTTTGAAGCATAATACATCAAAGGAAACTAAAGCTGACAGACAAAAACAGAATTTAAACATTTATTTTCTTAGATCAAAATCCTGACATGTATATCCACCTTAGGATTATTGAAAGCAGCTGTTTGTAACATCGTATCACGTGGAAAATTTGATAGTAAATTCACTTTAATAACTACAAAACTAGAAGTGTTAATCTGAAATCAGAAATTCTACAGTATTAATATTAGACACTAGTAAAAATACATTTTCAATTGAACTGACAGAAACATGTTTAAAAAAATACATTTCAGCTCATTAATTTACCTTAAGTGTACTGAATTTTCCTTAATAACACTATTTCTGAAAGTTGATTAAAATGAAGTACGTTAAAGCTAGAACCCTGCGACCTACACATAGATAAGAGAAATTTGTAAGAGACAAAGTCACATGTCACAGTAGCTATGATGGGTGGTGACTTGAGGTACCGTTGAAGAAGAGTAACCCCCGCCACCTCCCACCCCCCGCCCCAACTTGTTAATCGTTTTCGTCACCTAGGTACATGGATGCAGGAACCAGTTTCATGGGAACGTCGTCATTATCATCATCAACATCGTTAATATCGGGTAGGGGCTGCTGGTGACCTGTTGCCGACACAGGGGTGCGTAAACGTGACACGCGTGTCCAACCACGTCACAGGGAACCGTTTTAGAGATAGACATTATCTTATTGTAGTTACAAGGGAATACAGTAGACTTTAAGTGATAATCAAATGTTTTATACACATGACTTTCTCTACTCTTGTACAAACACTTATTGCTCTATCTACTTCAAGATAAACATTATGTTATTGTAGTTACAAGGGAATACAGTAGACTTTAAGTGATAGTCAAATGTTTTATATACACGACTTTCTCTACTCTTGTACAAACACTTATTGCTCTATCTACTTCAAGATAAACATTATCTTATTGTAGTTACAAGGGAATACAGTAAACTTTAAGTGATAGTCAAGTGTTACAAATACATGACTTTCTCTACTCTTGTGCAAACACTTATTGCTCTATCTACTTCAAGATAAACATTATCTTATTGTAGTTACAAGGGAATACAGTAGACTTTAAGTGATAGTCAAATGTTTTATATACATGACTTTCTCTACTCTTGTACAAACACTTATTGCTCTATCTACTTCAAGATAAACATTATCTTATTGTAGTTACAAGGGAATACAGTAGACTTTAAGTGATAGTCAAATGTTTTATATACATGACTTTCTCTACTCTTGTACAAACACTTATTGCTCTATCTACTTCAAGATAAACATTATCTTATTGTAGTTACAAGGGAATACAGTAGACTTTAAGTGATAGTCAAATGTTTTATATACACGACTTCCTCTACTCTTGTACAAACACTTATTGCTCTATCTGCTTCAAGATAAACATTATCTTATTGTAGTTACAAGGGAATACAGTAAACTTTAAGTGATAGTCAAGTGTTTTATATACATGACTTTCTCTACTCTTGTACAAACACTTATTGCTCTATCTACTTCAAGATAAACATTATCTTATTGTAGTTACAAGGGAATACAGTAGACTTTAAGTGATAGTCAAGTGTTTTATATACATGACTTTCTCTACTCTTGTACAAACACTTATTGTTCTATATACTTCAAGATAAACATTATCTTATTGTAGTTACAAGGGAATACAGTAGACTTTAAGTGATAGTCAAGTGTTTTATATACATGACTTTCTCTACTCTTGTACAAACACTTATTGCTCTATCTACTTCAAGATAAACATTATCTTATTGTAGTTACAAGGGAATACAGTAGACTTTAAGTGATAGTCAAATGTTTTATATACACGACTTTCTCTACTCTTGTACAAACACTTACTGCTCTATCTACTTCAAGATAAACATTATCTTATTGTAGTTACAAGGGAATACAGTAAACTTTAAGTGATAGTCAAGTGTTACATATACATGACTTTCTCTACTCTTGTGCAAACACTTATTGCTCTATCTACTTCAAGATAAACATTATCTAATTGTAGTTACAAGGGAATACAGTAGACTTTAAGTAATAGTCAAATGTTTTATATACATGACTTTCTCTACGCTTGTACAAACACTTATTGCTCTATCTACTTCAAGATAAATATTATCTAATTGTAGTTACAAGGGAATACAGTAGACTTTAAGTAATAGTCAAATGTTTTATATACATGACTTTCTCTACTCTTGTACAAACACATATTGCTCTATCTACTTCAAGATAAACATTATCTTATTGTAGTTACAAGGGAATACAGTAGACTTTAAGCGATAGTCACATGTTTTATATACGTGACTCTCTCTACTCATGTACAAACACTTATTGCTCTATCTACTTCAAGATAAACATTATCTTATTGTAGTTACAAGGGAATACAGTAGACTTTAAGCGATAGTCAAATGTTTTATATACGTGACTCTCTCTACTCATGTACAAACACTTATTGCTCTATCTACTTCAAGATAAACATTATTTTATTGTAGTTACAAGGGAATACAGTAGACTTTAAGCGATAGTCAAATGTTTTATATACGTGACTCTCTCTACTCATGTACAAACACTTATTGCTCTATCTACTTCAAGATAAGCATTATAACTTGTAACTACAATAAGATAATGTTTAACTTGAAGTAGATAGAGGATAAAGTGGACACCCCTGACAGAGACACCTGGGTACGTCGTGGGAACCGCAACACAAACACACAAGTGATGAAAACGGTCTCACCCTACATTATTACAAGGGTCAAATCTCGTATTCATCGTTGACAGCCACTTCTGTAGGGTTGCCCGCTTTTTCACTCAATTTTGTTTCTTTCAGTAGGAGGAGGGGCATTTGCACGTCTTTGTACACACGTGCAAACCCGCCCTGGTGTCTTCCAAAAAACCCAACGTGTAAAAGTCACTTGCGGACTGACACTTTCTGCCTAACTAATCTTATAAGGGTCGTGATTTTTAATGTTTTTGGACTATGTGATTCGGTTTTCCAGTAGTTCTACTTAGAGCAGCAAAAGAGGCAGCCGTTCAAATATAGATAGATACTTTATTTCACTGCTTAGAGCATGGCCCGGTGGCAGCACTGTCAATATAATATACAATTCTTTACAGTATGATATACAATTCCTTGCAACATATATACAATTCCTTTCATGCACTATGACTATGCACAATGGTAACACTATAATATACAATTCCTTGCAACATATATACAATTCCTTTCATGCACTATGGTAACTATACAGGATTTCTTTTTAACCTCTCTTTGAAATTATTTACATTTGGAGGCAAAGTCTCCAGTAATTCTGCAGTCAAATTGCTCCAGTCATTAATTGTTCTATTGGTAAAGGAAAATTTACCTATATCAGTTTTCTGTTCCCTATTTCTTATTTTTTTAGAGTGATCATTCCTTCCCCTATATGATGGTGTCAACAACCGCTTTGTTATATCTTTCCATGCAGGTTCCCCCTTATATGCTCTAAAAATTGCACATAGCCTTACCCGTTTTCTACGTTTCTCCAATGATTCCCAGGAGGTAGCAGTGCCTGTTAGGTTTTCAAATCGCATTCCTCTATCAACAAATTTAGCTGCTCGTTTTTGGACTCTCTCTAGTGCTTGTTTTTGACCAACCCGATATGGATCCCAGCATGCCGCGCTATATTCTAATATTGGTCGGACTAAGGATGTGTAAGCTAAATTTCGCGATTTCCCATTGCTGCGTTTTAATATTCTCATTACAAAGTGTAATGCTTTGCAGGCTTTTCCATTGACCGAGTTTACATGTTCCCCCCATTCCAATCTTTCATTTATTATTACACCTAGATATCTAGTGCTACTTACCCTGGGTATTCTCTTGTTATCTAATTTATACATCACACTTTCTTCTGTTCTTGTCCTTGAAAATATAATTGTTTTACATTTACTTGGATTTATCTCCATTTGATTGGATTGCGCCCAGAGTTGAATTTTGTTTAAATCTTCTTGTAAATCGTTAACGTCACCTTCGGTCTTGATATTTCTATAGATTATACAATCATCCGCAAAAAGCCGAATTTGTGATGTTATCCCTTTCCATAAGTCATTTACATATGCTAAGAAAAGCAACGGCCCGATCACGCTACCCTGGGGGACACCTGAGGTTACTTCGGTAGGGGACGATAATCTATCTCCGACGCGCACTCTTTGGGTTCGTCCGCTCAAGAATTCCCGAATCCAAATAATCGCTCTGTTGTCTATTTGCATATTGCAAAGTTTTTCTATAAGTGGTCCATGAGGTACAAGGTCAAACGCTTTAGTAAAGTCAATAACTATTGCATGCACTTTACCGCCTGCATCGAGTGCATCAGCTACATCCTGACAAATAGCTACTAGTTGGCTCTCACAAGAGTGTCCATTCCGAAACCATATAAGTTGTGTCTTTGTTAAACCAAATATGCAACCAAGATAACAATTGCCCACTTTAGTTTTGTAGCATTTTAAAGGCTGATGCAGTATACCACACTCTCATGTTATTGAATTGCCACTCGCTTTCTCTTACAACCCGTCGTTCAAATTGTCCTCTAGTGTCAACGGAGAGTACTCATTACTTTGAACAATATCAGGCCATCTGCCATACACCAGCACACGCCGTGAAACCTATGTCAACGAAAACTAATGAAAGAATTATATAATGGAAAGAAAATTGTGGTAAGAAAGAATATTACCCGTTCTTGTCTACCTATCATGGAAAAGTAGGAAACACCAAAGTGATCTGTCTTTTTTTTAATAGTCGATAAATTTTATTGTATCCAAATACATTATGATACTTACAGTTGTGAGCAAGAGTGATATTACATCACTTGAAACGTGTGTTAGGATGCTGTTCAATAACAGTCCTACATCAGTTAACAAACACATTAAATTATATCACAAAAACAAAACAAAAAGAACAATTTATCATACATACAAAACACGTGATATTAAATGAGCAGATCGTTGTGTCGCCTTTCTTTAGTCTTCTATTTTGCGGTTGTGGAGGAGAGTGTAGGAAAATGTCTTGTAGCAGAGGATTTTTTTTTTAAATTTACATCCTCCAACGTTAAGTCATATCGGACGGCGAAATGATGCTCAAATGATGCTCAAATGAGTCCAGTCTCCATGGTGCTTAGAGTTACCCGACATTCGTCTTGAAGGATAAGGGAAAACCCTGAAAAAAACCGTATCTAGACAACTCAACTTGGCCGAAATTCGAACTCGGGACCTCTTGGACGTGAGGCCTACATTATACCATCTACGTTACCGGGGCGGGCGTAGCAGAGGATTTGGATGATTGGCAAGAGTTTGGTGTAGTCTGATGACATCCATCACTTCTGGTATGTTCAGGTCTCTGTGAAGTGTGTTGTTGCTGACATACCATGGGGCACCTGTGATCAATCATGGATATCTGTTCTGTATTAGTTATATTCTTTTTACGTGTAAAGCTGTAGCGGAACCCCATATGGAGCAACCATATTGCCAAATAGGTTTAATCAGCGAGTTGTATAGAATTCGTTTATTGGCATTACAAGAGGTGATTTTGACTGTATTATATGTTTGATTTGTTGGATTCGGTGTCTTAGTCGTGTGAGAAGATATGTGATGTGAAGATTCCAAGTTAGTTTACTGGAGGCCGAGGTAACTAACTGACTGGGCGGTGCGTAAAGCGATTCCTCCAAGAACTATGGCATGTGTTATCACCACTCTCCAGTTAGAACACCATTTTGTGATTTCAGTGCAGAAGTTATTTAGTTTTTGAGCTGCTGACTCAAAACTGCCTTTACTAAGGATTGCAACATCATCAGCAAAATGTACAATGGTTAGTTGAGCGTGTTGAGGAAAGTCTGACGTATACACTGTATAAAGAAGTGGACCTAGAATACTCAGAGAGGATCGGTTGTGATCTGGATTGTGTACTTTGATATTTTACTGATCCCAGGACAATATGAGCTTTTAAATATCCACAGATAACTTAATTTGTTGCACTAGTACAAAGAACAAATTAACATGGTCACGACCCACATCGAATTTTTCAAGGTGATGTGTCGATAGGAATCCAAGTATGTGGTTAAAGATTGTAAAAATGAGACTGGACTAGACTACACTACGGAGGGAATTCGGCAACCCCAGGAGGAAAGAATGGGGCCAACTGAGACAGAACGCGGCAGTTCCAAGGAGGAACCAAAGTGCTTGGTCTTTACATTTACCATTAGAAACTCCCTGGCATCACCATACCAGGCTCGAAGACCTTAAACCGTTCTATTAGAGGAGAAAGTGTTTACCAGGATCGTATCATCCTGTCATGCACCGCCGAGACACCCGCCGACATTTCTACCACGAAAGACAGCACCAGATGGCATGAAATGATGATGGTTATGAAATTGAGGGACTGTAAATTCGGGAGATGTAAATAACTTACCTAGCAT
This sequence comes from Mantis religiosa, assembly GCA_030765055.1. Taxonomy (NCBI): domain Eukaryota; kingdom Metazoa; phylum Arthropoda; class Insecta; order Mantodea; family Mantidae; genus Mantis; species Mantis religiosa. Next base: position 22,205,254 of record CM060957.1, read on the forward strand.
TGGCCTGGCGACCCAAGAAAATCCCCGAAAAAAACCTTGGTTAAGTTTGTCAAGGTTGGGAATCAAACCCCAACCTCCTGAATGAGGGTCAAAGTTGAAACCTCCCGAGCCATCCCCTTGGATAAATAATAATAATAATAATAATAATAATAATAATAATAATAATAATAATAATAATAATAATAATAATAATAATAATAATAATAATAATAATAATAATAATAATAATAATAATAATAATAATAATAATAATAATAATAATAATAATAATAATAATAATAATAATAATAATAATAATAATAATAATAATAATAATAATAATAATAATAATAATAATAATAATAATAATAATAATAATAATAATAATAATAATAATAATAATAATAATAATAATAATAATAATAATAATAATAATAATAATAATAATAATAATAATAATAATAATGATAATAATAATGATAATGATAATGATAATGATAATGATGAGAATAATGATGAGAATAATGATGATAATAATGATGATAATAATGATGATAATAATAATAATAATAATAATAATAATAATAATAATAATAATAATAATAATAATAATAATAATAATAATAATAATAATAATAATAATAATAATAATAATAATAATAATAATAATAATAATAATAATAATAATAATAATAATAATAATAATAATAATAATAATAATAATAATAATAATAATAATAATAATAATAATAATAATAATAATAATAATAATAATAATAATAATAATAATAATAATAATAATAATAATAATAATAATAATAATAATAATAATAATAATAATAATAATAATAATAATAATAATAATAATAATAATAATAATAATAATAATAATAATAATAATAATAATAATAATAATAATAATAATAATAATAATAATAATAATAATAATAATAATAATAATAATAATAATAATAATAATAATAATAATAATAATAATAATAATAATAATAATAATAATAATAATAATAATAATAATAATAATAATAATAATAATAATAATAATAATAATAATAATAATAATAATAATAATAAAAAAGACTGCAGACTTTTTTCTTCTCGTTCCATATCAGCAATGTCATGTTATTTCGTAGTGTGCTTACTTTGTGATGCAATGGAAATACGTTTATTAATAAATAAACTAGGACTAACCGAAACTTCTCAATGCGATGCTCCAGTTTTGACGTTCCCATACACGTGATGATCATTTAGAGGAGAAAGTGTCACGATCGGCACAGCATCTCACGAACTGATATTATCTTCAGATGTTCCTAACTTTTACACTAGAACAGAAGCAACAATTTGCTTGGCATTTACTATCAAAGAGCATGAAGTCTTCCATTAGAAGAACAGGGTTCCTCGTAGAGAAGTTCCATCTAGGGTTTCTTGATTTTGTTTTGGAAAATTTATTGTGATTCTTTGGTTTGGCAAGTATTGCGTACATTGCGAGCTGTATCGGTCTTCAGTTATTAATAAACAATCACAAAATGGAGATAACAAAGTTTGAACTTAGAGTACTTCTAAAACATTACAACAAACAAAATTATAAAGTTCATGTCGCAGCTCGAAGAATATGTGAAGTGGAAGGACAAGGTGTCGTAGTGAGCGTGTGGCACAACGATGATTCCAAAGTTTCAACAATGGACAAATTCAGGAATTGGGAGGAATCAAAATGCTACAGCCCTGATCTCGCACCATTAGATTATAATCTTTTTCGATCCCTGGGCCATTTTCTACGTGGAAGAAATTTTGACAACATTGAAGCTGTACAAGTGGGTGTCGCCGAATTCTTTACATCAAAAACTAGAGACTGGTACCATCGTGAATAATAAACCTCGCTCAACGATGACTCAAGACCATAGAATCTAATGGTCTATACTTTGAAAATTAGATAATTGCTTGTCAGAACACATTTCAAAATAACGTTACTTAAGAGGTGCAAATAGAATGGAATTCAAAGTCATAGCATAGTGACCATCGTTTAAATATATAGTGGATCGTAATATACAATAATCGCACTATAAACTCGCTGGAAATGGATACTTCTTTACTTTTCCCGTGAAAATATGCCAACAAAGCTGTCTCACTGGTATAACTGTCAAACTTTTTATGAAAGCATTAGTTTCAGAAAACTTTGTAAACTTGAACATTTATTTCCTTCGCATTCGCTGATAATAGTCATTCACAAGTTAGATATTTATAAAATTTAAAAGCTTTATAACTATCTAAAATGGAAAGATTGAATTCGGCTACATAATTAAACAACGAAACATCTAGGCCATGTACTACTCCGAATAATTCACGAACAAAGGACTGGATAAGAAGGCTTTGTCTCTATATATCTCGATATAGCTCTTCATTTGTTCACATTTATATTCATTCTTTTCCCTTAATGTCCAACAGAGTATGGGAAAGAAGTTCTTATTTATTATTGTTTTTTACGTATTTATGTTATGTGTTTATTTTTTAGGTTTCCTTTAAGATAGTTTTATAACGAATGTACATTGAAATTGCTCCATAAGCCTGTATAATGAGAAAATACAGACTTTCTTACATCCATAATCCTCCTTCCTGTTAGGATAGTTACTTAATCAGTGCTGCCAACGGGTAAACATAAATATAGCTACAGCAGCGCACGAAGCGGATTAAGGCAAGCCGAGGAATTGAAACTTTTTCTAATTTCGCCCTCTAACGTTAAGTCATATCAGATGATGAATGAAATGGGTGAAATGATGCACAAATGAGCCCAGAAAAATGGAGAATGGCACCACGAAATCTGTGTGGAGGCTGAAGCAATTCATATTTGGAAAATGTGTGTGAGATACATAAAGATACGAATACAAAAGTGTAGAAATCTGTTATTTTGTTCTCATTATTACATTATGTACTGAAATTGAAGGAGTCAAAACTACCTTCTAAGTGACAAGGTTCAAAGTCGTCACAGAGCGTTGAGCTACCATGGCCAACACTAAGTTCTCCAACTCACTCACTAGGTTTATTTTCGTATTGCCTAATGGAACCATTTGTACAAACATGGAGTGGAATGTGACAAACGGACATTAAGGAAGTATTTGGTTAGAAAGCAACTTCTACCGTTAACTAGTGACAGGTAATACCTTTCCAATTAGGGTTGTAGTGTAACTGTACCCAGCCATCAGAACAAGGTCATGAACAGCATCGTTGGAACATCATGTCATTCACAGAACTCCGGGGCTTGTCACTATCTCCAACTTCCTACTTAAACCAACTATTGTGCTTCACCTAAAAATTATTTACTGAGAAATTGGATTCGGCAAACTCGATTTAATGTACTCAGCCATTTTTCTTAATTCATTATTCTCTCTTATTTAAATGGAAATTATTATTTGGAGCTTCCCTCGCTTTGAAAGTCACACCCCGCTACTGGACCTACGAGTGACTGTACAATAGAAAGAGTACTGAAGAGTAGCCTTAGTTCTTTGAGTCATTATTCTCTCTTATTTTAATGAAAAGTATTATTTGAACAACCCCTCGCTTTCAAAGTCTCTACTGGACCTACGTGTGACTGTACAACAGAAGCAGTACTAAAGAGTAGCCTTAGTTCATTGAGTCATTATTCTCTCTTATTTTGATGAAAATTATCATTTAGAGCTTCCCTAGCTTTGAAAGTCACACCTCGCTACTGGACCTACGTGTGACTGTACAATAGAAAGAGTACTGAAGAGTAGCCTTAGTTCTTTGAGTCACTCTTACTTTAATGAAAAGTATTATTTGAACAACCCCTCGCTTTCAAAGTCTCTACTGGACCTACGTGTGACTGTACAACAGAAGCAGTACTAAAGAGTAGCCTTAGTTCATTGAGTCATTATTCTCTCTTATTTTGATGAAAATTATCATTTAGAGCTTCCCTAGCTTTGAAAGTCACACCTCGCTACTGGACCTACGTGTGACTGTACAATACAAACAGCACTAAAGAGTAACCTTAGTTCTTTTAGTCATTATTCTCTCTTACTTTAATGAAAATTATTATTTGGAGCTTCCCTCACTTTGAAAGTCACGCCTCGCTACTGGTCCTACCTGTGACTGTACAATAGAAAGAGTACTAAAGAGTAGCCTTAGTTCTTTTAGTCGTTATTCTCTCTTACTTTAATGAAAATTATTATTTGGAGCTTCCCTCGCTTTGAAAGCCCCGCCTCGCTACTGGAGCTAAGTGTGACTGTACAATAGAAAGAGCACTAAAGAGTAGCCTTAGTTCTTTGAGTCATTATTCTCTCTTAATTTAACGAAAATTATTATTTGGGGCTTCCCTCACTTTGAAAGTCACGCCTCGCTACTGGACCTACGTGTGAGTGTACAATAGAAAGAGAACTAAAGAGTAGTCTTAGTTCTTTGTGTCATTATTCTCTCTTAATTTAACGAAAATTATTATTTGGAGCTTTCCTCGCTTTGAAAGTCACGCCTCGCTACTGGACCTACGTGTGAGTGTACAACAGAAAGAGTACTAAAGAGTAGTCTTAGTTCTTTGTGTCATTATTCTCTCTTAATTTAACGAAAATTATTATTTGGAGCTTTCCTCGCTTTGAAAGTCACATCTCGCTACTGGACCTACGTGTGAGTGTACAACAGAAAGAGTACTAAAGAGTAGTCTTAGTTCTTTGTGTCATTATTCTCTCTTAATTTAACGAAAATTATTATTTGGAGCTTTCCTCGCTTTGAAAGTCACGCCTCGCTACTGGACCTACGTGTGAGTGTACAACAGAAAGAGTACTAAAGAGTAGTCTTAGTTCTTTGTGTCATTATTCTCTCTTAATTTAACGAAAATTATTATTTGGGGCTTCCCTCACTTTGAAAGTCACGCCTCGCTACTGGACCTACGTGTGACTGTACAACAGAAAGACTACTAAAGAGTAGCCTTACTTTTTGAGTCATTATTCTCTCTTATTTTAATGAAAATTATTATTTGGAGCTTCTATCGCTCTGAAAGTCACGTCTCGCCACTGGACCTACGTGTGACTGTACAATAGAAAGAGTACTGAAGAGTAGTCTTAGTTCATTGAGTCGTTACTCTCTCTTATTTTAATGAGAATTATTATTTGGAGCTTTCCTCGCTTTGAAGGCAGAAACAATTCCGTTTCAAGCATTGCACCCAATAACTTTAAGTACGAGAACGAATAATTCGTACAAGGGTAGAGAAAATCATGTGAGAGCAAAGACCTAAAATATTATTCTGTTATAATTGTCTAGGAAGGTAAGTGACAAGAAGAAGAACTAGCTAATTGGCTGGTTGTTGCAGAACTAGATGATCGCGCGTGTGACTAATCACCGCCTTTTCTACATTCCCATGTTTGGTAGTTCAAGTTCTGCTCGTCTGAATTATTAGCGATTACTGCATAATAACCTGCCACGAGCCACGCACTGTGGAGACTTGAAACTTTAAACATAACTCAGAACTGGATGACAATGTAATATTAACTTACTTTCAGGAAAATACCTCCACCACAGACCACCCTTTATATGGAAAATGATTAAACTAACTTCATGATGAGCTACAGACTTGAAACTTTAAACATAACTCAGAACTGGATGACAATGTAATATTAACTTACTTTCAAGAAAATACCTCCACCACAAACTACCCTTTATATGGAAAATGTTTAAACTAACTTCATGATGAGCTAGAGACTTGAAACTTTAAACATAACTCAGAACTGGATGACAATGCAATATTAACTTACTTTCAAGAAAATACCTCCATCACAAACTACCCTTTATATGGAAAATGATTAAACTAACTTCATGATGAGCTACAGACTTGAAACTTTAAACATAACTCAGAACTGGATGACAATGTAATATTAACTTACTTTCAAGAAAATACCTCCAACACAAACCTCCCTTTATATGGGAAATGATTGAACTAACTTCACGATAAACTAGAGACTTGAAACTTTAAACATAACTCAGAACTGGATGACAATGTAATATTAACTTACTTTCAAGAAAATACCTCCAACACAAACCTCCCTTTATATGGGAAATGATTGAACTAACTTCACGATAAACTAGAGACTTGAAACTTTAAACATAACTCAGAACTGGATGACAATGTAATATTAACTTACTTTCAAGAAAATACCTCCAACACAAACCTCCCTTTATATGGGAAATGATTGAACTAACTTCACGATAAACTAGAGACTTGAAACTTTAAACATAACTCAGAACTGGATGACAATGTAGTATTAACTTACTTTCAAGAAAATACCTCCACCACAAACTACCCTTTATATGGAAAATGTTTAAACTAACTTCATGATGAGCTACAGACTTGAAACTTTAAACATAACTCAGAACTGGATGACAATGTAATATTAACTTACTTTCAAGAAAATACCTCCACCACAAACTACCCTTTATATGGAAAATGTTTAAACTAACTTCATGATGAGCTAGAGACTTGAAACTTTAAACATAACTCAGAACTGGATGACAATGCAATATTAACTTACTTTCAAGAAAATACCTCCATCACAAACTACCCTTTATATGGAAAATGATTAAACTAACTTCATGATGAGCTACAGACTTGAAACTTTAAACATAACTCAGAACTGGATGACAATGTAATATTAACTTACTTTCAAGAAAATACCTCCAACACAAGCTACCCTTTATATGGGAAATGATTGAACTAACTTCACGATAAACTAGAGACTTGAAACTTTAAACATAACTCAGAACTGGATGACAATGTAATATTAACTTACTTTCAAGAAAATACCTCCAACACAAACCTCCCTTTATATGGGAAATGATTAAACTAACTTCACGATAAACTAGAGACTTGAAACTTTAAACATAACTCAGAACTGGATGACAATGTAATATTAACTTACTTTCAAGAAAATACCTCCAACACAAACCTCCCTTTATATGGGAAATGATTCAACTAACTTCACGATAAACTAGAGACTTGAAACTTTAAACATAACTCAGAACTGGATGACAATGTAGTATTAACTTACTTTCAAGAAAATACCTCCACCACAAACTACCCTTTATATGGGAAATGATTAAACTAACTTCACGATAAACTAGAGACTTGAAACTTTAAACATAACTCAGAACTGGATGACAATGTAATATTAACTTACTTTCAAGAAAATATATCCAACACAAACTACCCTTTATATGGAAAATGTTTAAACTAACTTCACGATAAACTAGAGACTTGAAATTTTAAACATAACTCAGAACTGGATGACAATGTAATATTAACTTACTTTCAAGAAAATACCTCCAACACAAACCTCCCTTTATATGGGAAATGATTAAACTAACTTCACGATAAACTAGAGACTTGAAACTTTAAACATAACTCAGAACTGGATGACAATGTAGTATTAACTTACTTTCAAGAAAATACCTCCACCACAAACTACCCTTTATATGGGAAATGATTAAACTAACTTCACGATAAACTAGAGACTTGAAACTTTAAACATAACTCAGAACTGGATGACAATGTAATATTAACTTACTTTCAAGAAAATACCTCCACCACAAACTACCCTTATATGGAAAATGTTTAAACTAACTTCATGATGAGCTAGTGACTTGAAACTTTAAACATAACTCAGAACTGGATGACAATGTAATATTAACTTACTTTCAAGAAAATACCTCCACCACAAACTACCCTTTATATGGGAAATGATTAAACTAACTTCATGATGAGCTAGAGACTTGAAACTTTAAACATAACTCAGAACTGGATGACAATGTAATATTAACTTACTTTCAAGAAAATACCTCCACCACAAACTACCCTTATATGGAAAATGTTTAAACTAACTTCATGATGAGGTAGAGACTTGAAACTTTAAACATAACTCAGAACTGGATGACAATGTAATATTAACTTACTTTCAAGAAAATACCTCCACCACAAACTACCCTTTATCTGGAAAATGTTTAAACTAACTTCATGATGAGCTAGTGACTTGAAACTTTAAACATAACTCAGAACTGGATGATAATGTAATATTAACTTACTTTCAAGAAAATACCTCCATCACAAACTACCCTTTATATGGAAAATGTTTAAACTAACTTCATGATGAGCTAGTGACTTGAAACTTTAAACATAACTCAGAACTGGATGACAATGTAATATTAACTTACTTTCAAGAAAATACCTCCACCACAAACTACCCTTTATATGGAAAATGTTTAAACTAACTTCATGATGAGCTAGTGACTTGAAACTTTAAACATAACTCAGAACTGGATGACAATGTAATATTAACTTACTTTCAAGAAAATACCTCCATCACAAACTACCCTTTATATGGAAAATGTTTAAACTAACTTCATGATGAGCTAGAGACTTGAAACTTTAAACATAACTCAGAACTGGATGACAATGTAATATTAACTTACTTTCAAGAAAATACCTCCACCACAAACTACCCTTATATGGAAAATGTTTAAACTAACTTCATGATGAGCTACAGACTTGAAACTTTAAACATAACTCAGAACTGGATGATAATGTAATATTAACTTACTTTCAAGAAAATACCTTCACCACAAACTACCCTTTATATGAAAAATGTTTAAACTAACTTCATGATGAGCTAGTGACTTGAAACTTTAAACACAACTCAGAACTGGGTGACAATGTAATATTAACTTACTTTCAAGAAAATGCCTCCAACACAAACTACCCTTTATATGAAAAATGTTTAAACTAACTTCATGATGAGCTAGAGACTTGAAACTTTAAACATAACTCAGAACTGTATGACAATGTAATATTAACTTACTTTCAAGAAAATACCTCCACCACAAACTACCCTTTATATGGAAAATGTTTAAACTAACTTCATGATGAGCTAGAGACTTGAAACTTTAAACATAACTCAGAACTGTATGACAATGTAGTATTAACTTACTTTCAAGAAAATACCTCCACCACAAACTACCCTTTATATGGAAAATGTTTAAACTAACTTCATGATGAGCTAGAGACTTGAAACTTTAAACATAACTCAGAACTGGATGACAATGTAATATTAACTTACTTTCAAGAAAATACCTCCACCACAAACTACCCTTTATATGGAAAATGTTTAAACTAACTTCATGATGAGCTAGAGACTTGAAACTTTAAACATAACTCAGAACTGGATGACAATGTAGTATTAACTTACTTTCAAGAAAATACCTCCATCACAAACTACTCTTTATATGGAAAATGTTTAAACTAACTTCATGATGAGCTAGAGACTTGAAACTTTAAACATAACTCAGAACTGGATGACAATGTAATATTAACTTACTTTCAAGAAAATACCTCCATCACAAACTACCCTTTATATGGAAAATGTTTAAACTAACTTCATGATGAGCTAGAGACTTGAAACTTTAAACATAACTCAGAACTGGATGACAATGTAATATTAACTTACTTTCAAGAAAATACCTCCACCATAAACTACCCTTTATATGGAAAATGTTTAAACTAACTTCATGATGAGCTAGAGACTTGAAACTTTAAACATAACTCAGAACTGGATGACAATGTAATATTAACTTACTTTCAAGAATATACCTCCATCACAAACTACCCTTTATATGGAAAATGTTTAAACTAACTTCATGATGAGCTAGAGACTTGAAACTTTAAACATAACTCAGAACTGGATGACAATGTAATATTAACTTACTTTCAAGAAAATACCTCCACCATAAACTACCCTTTATATGGAAAATGTTTAAACTAACTTCATGATGAGCTAGAGACTTGAAACTTTAAACATAACTCAGAACTGGATGACAATGTAATATTAACTTACTTTCAAGAAAATACCTCCACCACAAACTACCGTTATATGGAAAATGTTTAAACTAACTTCATGATGAGCTAGAGACTTGAAACTTTAAACATAACTCAGAACTGGATGACAATGTAATATTAACTCACTTTCAAGAAAATACCTCCACCACAAACTACCCTTTATATGGAAAATGTTTAAACTAACTTCATGATGAGCTAGAGACTTGAAACTTTAAACATAACTCAGAACTGGATGACAATATAGTATTAACTTACTTTCAAGAAAATACCTCCATCACAAACTACTCTTTATATGGAAAATGTTTAAACTAACTTCATGATGAGCTAGAGACTTGAAACTTTAAACATAACTCAGAACTGGATGACAATGTAATATTAACTTACTTTCAAGAAAATACCTCCATCACAAACTACCCTTTATATGGAAAATGTTTAAACTAACTTCATGATGAGCTAGAGACTTGAAACTTTAAACATAACTCAGAACTGGATGACAATGTAATATTAACTTACTTTCAAGAAAATACCTCCACCATAAACTACCCTTTATATGGAAAATGTTTAAACTAACTTCATGATGAGCTAGAGACTTGAAACTTTAAACTTAACTCAGAACTGGATGACAATGTAATATTAACTTACTTTCAAGAAAATGCCTCCACCATAAACTACCCTTTATATGGAAAATGTTTAAACTAACTTCATGATGAGCTAGAGACTTGAAACTTTAAACATAACTCAGAACTGTATGACAATGTAGTATTAACTTACTTTCAAGAAAATACCTCCACCACAAACTACCCTTTATATGGAAAATGTTTAAACTAACTTCATGATGAGCTAGAGACTTGAAACTTTAAACATAACTCAGAACTGGATGACAATGTAATATTAACTTACTTTCAAGAAAATACCTCCACCACAAACTACCCTTTATATGGAAAATGTTTAAACTAACTTCATGATGAGCTAGAGACTTGAAACTTTAAACATAACTCAGAACTGGATGACAATGTAGTATTAACTTACTTTCAAGAAAATACCTCCATCACAAACTACTCTTTATATGGAAAATGTTTAAACTAACTTCATGATGAGCTAGAGACTTGAAACTTTAAACATAACTCAGAACTGGATGACAATGTAATATTAACTTACTTTCAAGAAAATACCTCCATCACAAACTACCCTTTATATGGAAAATGTTTAAACTAACTTCATGATGAGCTAGAGACTTGAAACTTTAAACATAACTCAGAACTGGATGACAATGTAATATTAACTTACTTTCAAGAAAATACCTCCACCACAAACTACCCTTTATATGGAAAATGTTTAAACTAACTTCATGATGAGCTAGAGACTTGAAACTTTAAACATAACTCAGAACTGGATGACAATGTAATATTAACTTACTTTCAAGAAAATGCCTCCACCATAAACTACCCTTTATATGGAAAATGTTTAAACTAACTTCATGATGAGCTAGAGACTTGAAACTTTAAACATAACTCAGAACTGTATGACAATGTAATATTAACTTACTTTCAAGAAAATACCTCCACCACAAACTACCCTTATATGGAAAATGTTTAAACTAACTTCATGATGAGCTAGAGACTTGAAACTTTAAACATAACTCAGAAATGGATGACAATGTAATATTAACTTACTTTCAAGAAAATACCTCCATCACAAACTACCCTTTATATGGAAAATGTTTAAACTAACTTCATGATGAGCTAGAGACTTGAAACTTTAAACATAACTCAGAAATGGATGACAATGTAATATTAACTTACTTTCAAGAAAATACCTCCATCACAAACTACCCTTTATATGGAAAATGTTTAAACTAACTTCATGATGAGCTAGAGACTTGAAACTTTAAACATAACTCAGAAATGGATGACAATGTAATATTAACTTACTTTCAAGAAAATACCTCCATCACAAACTACCCTTTATATGAAAAATATTTAAACTAACTTCATGATGAGCCAGAGACTTCAAACTTTAAACATAACTCAGAACTGGATGACAATGTAATATTAACTTACTTTCAGGAAAATACCTCCACCACAAACTACCCTTTATATGGAAAATATTTAAACTAACTTCATGATGAGCTAGAGACTTGAAACTTTAAACATAACTCAGAACTGGATGACAATGTAATATTAACTTACTTTCCAGAAAATACCTCCACCACAAACCACCCTTTATATGGAAAATGATTAAACTAACTCCATGATGAACTAGAGACTTGAAACTTTAAACATACTCAGAACTGGATGGCAATGTAATATTAACTTACTTTCAAGAAAATACCTCCAACACAAACTACCCTTTATATGGGAAATGTTTAAACTGACTTCATGATGAGCTAGAGACTTGAAACTTTAAACATAACTCAGAACTGGATGACAATGTAATATTAACTTACTTTCAAGAAAATACCTCCAACACAAACTACCCTTTATATGGAAAATTTTTAAACTAACTTCATGATGAGCTAGAGACTTGAAACTTTAAACATAACTCAGAACTGGATGACAATGTAATATTAACTTACTTTCCAGAAAATACCTCCACCACAAACTACCCTTTATATGGAAAATGATTAAACTAACTCCATGATGAACTAGAGACTTGAAACTTTAAACATAACTCAGAACTGGATGGCAATGTAATATTAACTTACTTTCAAGAAAATACCTCCAACACAAACTCCCCTTTATATGGAAAATGTTTAAACTAACTTCACGATGAGCTAGAGACTTGAAACTTTAAACATAACTCAGAACTGAAAAAAATCAATATTAATTAAATATATTAAAGAAATTAAAAACAATAAATTTTGAATTAATCATCATCTATTATTTTAAAAACATAAAGGGGTTAAAAAAATTAATAATATAATATATCTTAACATTGTAATAAACCAAAAGAATTAAAATATGGATGGCAATGTAATATTAACTTACTTTCAAGAAAATACCTCCACCACAAACTACCCTTTATATGGGAAATGATTAAACTAACTTCACGATAAACTAGAGACTTGAAACTTTAAACATAACTCAGAACTGGATGACAATGTAATATTAACTTACTTTCAAGAAAATACCTCCAACACAAACTACCCTTTATATGGAAAATTTTTAAACTAACTTCATGATGAGCTAGAGACTTGAAACTTTAAACATAACTCAGAACTGGATGACAATGTAATATTAACTTACTTTCCAGAAAATACCTCCACCACAAACTACCCTTTATATGGAAAATGATTAAACTAACTCCATGATGAACTAGAGACTTGAAACTTTAAACATAACTCAGAACTGGATGGCAATGTAATATTAACTTACTTTCAAGAAAATACCTCCAACACAAACTCCCCTTTATATGGAAAATGTTTAAACTAACTTCACGATGAGCTAGAGACTTGAAACTTTAAACATAACTCAGAACTGAAAAAAATCAATATTAATTAAATATATTAAAGAAATTAAAAACAATAAATTTTGAATTAATCATCATCTATTATTTTAAAAACATAAAGGGGTTAAAAAAATTAATAATATAATATATCTTAACATTGTAATAAACCAAAAGAATTAAAATATGGATGGCAATGTAATATTAACTTACTTTCAAGAAAATACCTCCATCACAAACTACCCTTTATATGGGAAATGATTAAACTAACTTCATGATGAGCTAGAGACTTGAAACTTTAAACATAACTCAGAACTGGATGACAATGTAATATTAACTTACTTTCAGGAATGTAACCCTGAATCTAACTGATGAAGTTACCGAGGGTGGTAGTACTGAGTAGTCCTAGATATTTGGGAGGTTTGATTAGGGATGTAATTTCGTTCGTCATTATGAAAATTCCATCTGGGATTTGTTACTCGTAACTTAAACAGCTTTTGAATTGGTTTACCTGGCTGTGGGAATGGAAGTGTAGTTCATTTGTTCAGCGATCTGGTTCTCGTGAGTTAGTGAGGTGTGAAGCAAGTTGCCAAATAAGTATCGACCAGTTCCAAGAAGGTTGGTACGCGTGATGGAGATACCATCAGCTATTGTGATTCAAGGTACAAAGGACATTACACCGCTACTTACACTATGTCTCTTGGAATACAAACTGACTTCCTTTTCATTGGTTACACGGCCGACAGTGTACCAATTCAATATGTTTCTGCAAAGACATTAAATTTGTATGTATCTGACATATATTTTCTACCTTTATGCATGTTGATTGGCTGTATTTTGATTTGCTGTCAATTGTCCGCTATTTCTCAGTCTACATTCCAGGTGATATGTGATATATTGGATAACAATATATTGAATTATGCTTTAATTTTGGACACTGGTGTACAAAGGTGGTCTGAAAAGTTTCCCACCTAATAAGGATACAAGAAATTTCTTCAGACTTTTTTTTTTTCAACATAGTCTCCTTGTAACTCTACACACTTCTCTCAGCGATGCTCCCATCTCTGTAACCCGTCCAAATAGTACTCGGTGTTTTTCAACATAGTCTCCTTGTAACTCTACACACTTCTCCCAGCGATGCTCCCATCTCTGTAACCCGTCCAAATAGTACTCGGCGTTTTTCAACATAGTCTCCTTGTAACTCTACACACTTCTCCCAGCGATGCTCCCATCTCTGCAACACGTCCAAATAGTACTCGGCGTTTTTCAACATAGTCTCCTTGTAACTCTACACACTTCTCTCAGCGATGCTCCCATCTCTGTAACCCGTCCAAATAGTACTCGGCGTTTTTCAACATAGTCTCCTTGTAACTCTACACACTTCTCCTAGCGATGCTCCCATCTCTGTAACCCGTCCAAATAGTACTCGGCGTTTTTCAACATAGTCTCCTTGTAACTCTACACACTTCTCCCAGCGATGCTCCCATCTCTGCAACACGTCCAAATAGTACTCGGCGTTTTTCAACATAGTCTCCTTGTAACTCTACACACTTCTCCCAGCGATGCTCCCATCTCTGCAACACGTCCAAATAGTACTCGGCCTTTTTCAACATAGTCTCCTTGTAACTCTACACACTTCTCCCAGCGATGCTCCCATCTCTGCAACACGTCCAAATAGTACTCGGCGTTTTTCAACATAGTCTCCTTGTAACTCTACACACTTCTCTCAGCAATGCTCCCATCTCTGCAACACGTCCAAATAGTACTCGGGGTTTTTCAACATAGTCTCCTTGTAACTCTACAAACTTCTCCCAGCGATGCTCCCATCTCTGCAACACGTCCAAATAGTACTCGGCGTTTTTCAACATAGTCTCCTTGTAACTCTACACACTTCTCCCGGTGATGCTCCCATCTCTGTAACCCGTCCAAATAGTACTCGACGTTTTTCTCTGCAAAATAATCGTACACGAAGGTGATTGCCTCTTCATTTGATGAAAATCTCTGTCATCTGAGTGCAATTTTAAGTTGAGGGAACAAAAACATGTCGCTTGAGGCTAGATGTGGTGAGAGAAGGAGTTCAAACCTTAATTCGTGGATTTTCGCCATTGCAACCGCTGAGCTGTGAGACGGTGCGTTGTCTTGGTAAAGCAGGCTTTTCTTTTTTGCAAATGTGGCCGTTTTCCCGCAAGTTCTGCCTTCAGCTTGTCAAGTAATGATGCATAGTATGCTCCTGAAATGGTATTTGCTTTGTGAAGATAATCGATTAAAATAACTCCATGACTACCCACCCCATAAAAAAGGACACAGTCTCCATCACTTTCCCAACAGGGAATAAAAACAGTTTTTGCACTTTTTGGAGCCGGTTCTCCCTTTGCAGTCCTCTGTTTAGACTATTTTTGTTTCGGGCGTATAATGGTGTATCCAAGTTTAATTTACAGTAATTAATCGGTGCCAAAACTTACATTTATTGCGCCTAAACTGCGTCAACAGAGCGTTGGAAATGTTCATTCGAACACGTTTTTGGTCTAACGTGATCAAACGCGGCACCCAACGCGCGAGCAGCTTTCTCATGTCTAAAAGTTGATTTAATATGTGACCAACCTGTTCTTTTGACATGTTTATAGCCTCGCCTATCTCTCTCACTTTAATTCGGCGGTCGTTTAGCACCATTTGGTGAACTTTGGCGATGTTTTCGTCGGTTGTTGCAGGTTTTGGAGGTCCCGAAAGTTTATCGTCTCCCAAGCTCTTACAGCCAGGTTTAAATTCAGCTGCCCAAAATTTCACTGTGGTAAATGATGGTGCAGAGGCCCTATTCACAGAATCCAACTCATCTTTGATTTGTGTAAGCGTATTGCCTTTCAAAAACAAATATTTAATTACAGCTGGATGCTCGATTTTGTCCATTTTCATAAAAACATTCACATCAACTCACTCAAACTACTGTTACATAACAACTGAGCGTTTGGTGAGTAACTGTCAACAGATGAATAACGAATGTCACTAGCTTTTATTACTTTGTCCTTCCTTTGTCTATCTTTGGAGGAGAGGTATTTTCTATTGATGGGAGCTTTCTGAGGTTGAACTTCTGTAACCCGAGGGTTTCCCAGCTGAAACTATCCATCTGAAATATGACCAGAAATGAGGAACTAATTAGTTTACGATTTCCAGAATTTACGCTACTCTCAGAGCCTACCCACACCCTGAGATGAAGCAGCCGGAAGTGTCGAGGTTACTATCCAAGTGTCATATGGTTGACGGAGATCTGATTCGCTATTCCATATTCCACAAGCCGATCGACCTTGCGTAACTTACCTTGACGCGATCGGCAGATGTCTTGCAATGGGTACAAGGCTTCAAATCCAATTACGCTTCCCCACGCCCTTCTTTTGTGTAAGGTTTCTGGTCGCCTTGGAGACAGATGAACGTCAACATGCACGTGTCTGTGACAGTTGCACGACATTCTACAGCTATTGGATAACTTAAAACCTCTTTGTCTGTCTGTGGATAGAATAAATCATAAAACTTAAATAACTTGTTATTTCAGGACGCTCCAGCGGTTGCAGCCTTTTCAACAGTATCTCCCCGCCCCAAAATAACTTTTATTTTAAAAAAAATCTAATATTTTAATTTTTTTTAAATATCGTGATAAATTTTGAATATAATATCACAACCTTACGATATTTCAATGGAAATGAACTGTTTATCATGAACATTCTTGTAACATCATCAGAAGACATTTTCATTCGAAATGATTTTTGTATAGTTGGTAAACTGTAAATTTGTAATGCGAAGGCTGTTCAATAAACAGGACATAATCTTTCGCACTAAAATTCAATCTTATTATATTCTGTTAGCTTAATGTGAAACACGCCGTAGTAGTTTCATTGTTGGTACTCCTGGTTCCCGCCTGTGAGAACCAGACAAATTCAGACATGTTTAGTATCGCCTACCACTGCAATGGAGGTAATATGCAGCTAAAGTTGATGCTAGAGGAAGATCTGGAGTCTCTTTCAAACGTAATCACTGCTGATGAAACTTGGCTACATCATTTTGATCCTGAGAGCAAACAGCAAAGCTCAGTGTGGAAATCTCCTTCATCACCAACCCCAAAAAAGCAAAAGTGGTCGCTTCTGCTGGGAAGGTTATGGTCATCTCATTCTTTGATATTCATGGAATGGTTTATCAGCATGTTGTACCTGCATACACATCAGTAAATGGACAATACTACAGGGATGTCCTGAAAACATTGCAAGTTCATATCAGGTGCAAAAGACCACATTTCCGTGAAGCAGGCTGGATGCTGCCCCACGATAATGCGCGGCCACATATTGCTAATGTTGTTGCTGAATATCTTGCAAAAATCAACGTGAAGTGCATCCCTCACCCCCTTTATAGACAGGATTTAGCCCCATGTGACTTTTTTCTATTCCCTAACTTGAAGAAACTCCTTCGTGGAAGGCATTATCCATCATCAGAAGCAGTGGTGAAGGCTGCGGTGGCGATTTTGAAGGATCTCTCAAAATATGGTTTCCAGCATGTCTTTGAAGACTGGCAGAAACGCTGGGACCAGTGCATCGCATTCAGGAGAGACTATTCCTCAAAAGGGCCATCAAATTTACAAGGATGATTAGAGCTACGTTGTCAAAAAAAATTGTGATCATTCTTTAGACAACAGCCCTCGTACATTTTTTTTATAGTGAACGATTTCCCAGATACCTGTTATTTTTATTGCTATTCTGTATTTGTTATTTGCCTGGACCGCCCAATACTTGTATAAGCTTTTCTGAATTTTCATTTTTATTAATTAACGTCTTGCGATGATGTCTTAGCGGACGATGAGTGAAATGATATTCATATGAGCCCAGAGTCGATAGAACTTGTAGTTACTAGACATTAATCTTTCAGGATAAGGGAAATCCCCAGAAAATACCTTAAAAAGACAACTCGCCCTGACCGACATTCGACCTCGCGACCTCTTGAACACGCCGCAAACACGCTACCATCAATGCTACTAAAGCGGGGTTGAAATGGGATGTCTTTGTTCACTTTTTATCTCCTAGAGATACAAAGAGAATGCAATTTCAGACCTCTTACATAACGACCAAAACATCTCACTTAAAGTCTACTGTATTCCCTTGTAACTACAATAAGATAATATTTATCTTGAAGTAGATAGAGCAATAAGTGTTCGTACAAGAGTAGAGAAAGTCATGTATATAAAACACTTGACTATCACTTAAAGTCTACTGTATTCCCTTGTAACTACAATAAGATAATGTTTATCTTGAAGTAGATAGAGCAATAAGTATTTGTACAATAGTAGAGAAAGTCATGTATATAAAACATTTGACTATCACTTAAAGTCTACTGTATTCCCTTGTAACTACAATAAGATAATGTTTATCTTGAAGTAGATAGAGCAATAAGTATTTGTACAATAGTAGAGAAAGTCATGTATATAAAACACTTGACTATCACTTAAAGTCTACTGTATTCCCTTGTAACTACAATAAGATAATGTTTATCTTGAAGTAGATAGAGCAATAAGTATTTGTACAATAGTAGAGAAAGTCATGTATATAAAACATTTGACTATCACTTAAAGTCTACTGTATTCCCTTGTAACTACAATAAGATAATGTTTATCTTGAAGTGGTTAGAGCAATAAGTGTTTGTACAAGAGTAGAGAAAGTCATATATATAAAACATTTGACTATCACATAAAGTCTACTGTATTCCCTTGTAACTACAATAAGATAATGTTTATCTTGAATTAGATAGAGCAATAAGTGTTTGTACAAGAGTAGAGAAAGTCATGTATATAAAACATTTGACTATCACTTAAAGTCTACTGTATTCCCTTGTAACTACAATAAGGTAATGTTTATCTTGAAGTAGATAGAGCAATAAGTGTTTGTACAAGAGTAGAGAAAGTCATGTGGTGTAACATAACAGCACAGTGTGTAGAGGCAGTGAGAAATGTGACATTTTTGTAACTTGTAGAGTTTTACTGTTCGAAGATAAAGGTTTCCTTGAGGGCGATAAGGATATACGACTGTGGTTATGGCCACGCGATAAGGGGAATACGTGGCGTCTTCCTTCATGCCACACTGTCACTACCCCAGCCAATCTTACCAATAAACCAACATAAACTACTAGAAAAAGTTGATTCCTACCTGCCGGTCGCTTTTCGTAACACAATGTTTGTATTGGGTACGAAGTTACTATCAATTTCCAATAGCTATCGTACATTTAAAATTTAGATAAAAAGTGTTTTAGAAATTTTACCAGAGCGTTTAAAACGAACTGAAAATTGTACGTTTTCTAATTGTAATTTAGTTGTTGTTTTGATGCTGGTTGGGCACTGTGTTAGGATACGGCTTTGGACAGAAGAGCATCGATCCGCCGTCTGCCACTTGTTTTTATAAGCAGCAGGCCTGCTTCATGATCCAGCACACGAGTTTCCAATTGACGGACAGGCGCCATACACGGAGTCAACAACGATCTTCTTATGTTCTCAAATTTATACATAGCGCACTTCCTTCTTCTTTGATAGGGGGCATACTTTGTACCTCTGTGCTGAATCCTCATCATAGCGTAGTTCAGTCCAATGCAATCCAATGTAATTCGTCTTAATATTTCTGTAAGTACGTAGAGGCAAATTTAAGCGAATTCTTTTGTGTGCTACATAGGTGGTCTGAAGTAGAGGGCGGTCTATGTAAGGACATATACCAGAAGTCAGTTCAAGTGGCCATGTGGTTCCTATTTCCTTTACATGGGATTACACAACACACACTATCCTCGTTGTAGGCTCCTTCAGGACTTGTTTCAAGGGTCTAAGGAACGCTGACATACTGGAAACACGCATTTCCAACATTTCTGGTTACAAAATACAACGTATTTATAAAGTAAACACAATTTGATGCTCATGTGTTTATGTTACTTTTAGGTGTATTGCTTCTACATTCTTTTGTCGAGTGTTGCGTTGCTGTAGATTTTGTTTTGTTTCAAGCGTACTGTACATGTTTTATATAGGTTATGTCTCCAGTACACAGGCAAGAGGCAATATTTTTAGCTCTCTGCAGGAAGAGCGACTGTAACTGTCACTTATTGTTAGGGATGGATATTCGATACTTGCCATACCTCATTCGCTCGGTAATATTTCAATACTTCGGTGGTGGTTTTGCAATTATTTTTTTATTTTAAAATCACAAAATATTATTGCCACAAATAAAACATTACAAAGTCCGAGAATTTGCCAGGAACGTGGTACATGTTCAGATTCACTGTCAGTTAACAGTTCCCAAGAAAAAGTCACTACACATCTCGACGACGATTTGTTACCTCCTCTTTCTATAATCTATCTCAACTTAGTTTAATCCTGCTGTAAACATCTGGGTGGGAAAAGAGACAGAGACAGAGATATTGGGACAGAAAACGGTTAAGAACAGTGGGACGTGTGAATGCCTCAAAAAATCGAATTTTTGTTTTATGTCTTGTAAAAATCTGCAAGATTTTACGAATCCAATGGTATATTGCATTATAGGTATTCTTAATATTTAAGCCCTTTAAATGGTGATTTAAATATGGCGTCACCATGTCCACGCCCCCTTTTAAATACATACATAACCATTCAAATTAAAATTGTTATAACTTTGTGATTTGTGGCAGCAGAGCTATGCGGTAAATTTTATGCTTGTTGTTGGTATCTCTGCTGCAGATGTGGCTGCATGTCTATTTGCAGAAGGCTCTCATAATATGGCGAATTGTTTACATTTGAAGTACATATGGATTATAGTTGCAGTTTTGTTTACAGTTCAAATTATCGACTTTAGTGTTATTTATTCAAGGTGATTTGAAGCTTTGCAATAAATATAGGTAGAGTAAAGCGTTTTGGTTGGAGAAAGGTAGTGTTTTGTCGTATAAACACAAAAACAGTGAAAGTGTATCTAACCTTCCTAGTTGCAGTAAATTTTCAGCTTCTAGAAAAAAGTTCTCTCTCATTCAACCAGATGATAACAGCTTTTGCGTAGATAACAGTGAAGCTTATAAGAGTTTTGTAAGTGTAGAGCTATCATTGTTATCCAAACTGGTGCAGAAAAGTACAGGATTAAGTGCAGGAATATTGTAACTTTTGGTGAGTTAGTTGAAAAACCTGTTGTTTTAGTTGTTTGCATTTCCCCACAAGTGGCAATTTTACATGTTTGGGTAAACATTTCTCAGAAACCACTCATGTTCGAGGTCTGAAACTTTTTGTAGTGTCACAAAACCTTATGGTTAATAAAATGACCGAACAGATATTTTCAGGTAAAATATTTTGAATTTTTAAAAATTTAAAATCTGCTCATTTTAAGGGAAAGAATAATGGTATCAAATTCAACATTTTTTGGTCTATATACTTCACTATATAAAAATTATAACACGGCCATTTTATGCATCACTGAGTACTTTATTTCTCCTACTTTATTTCGCTATACTCCGGAACCAAGCAACAATCAAAACAATGGGTTGCTTCCGGAGAATTTGCTCTAAAAAGGCATAGACGGTCCCACCGGCAGGAAAGGTGATGGCGGCGATTTCTTTTTTTCTTTTTCTTCTTTTTTTTTGGGGGGGGGGGGGATATGAAGGGTATCATACTGACTTTTTGGGAAAAGGAAAAACGATTGCTGGAGCATACGCTAGTTTAATTCTGCTGTAAACATCTGGGCGGGAAGAGAGACAGAGACAGAGATATTGGGACAGAGAACGTCTAAGCCATTGATTGGTTTAGTGACGTTAATGGATGTTTTCTTTTATTTGCATGCGTACGATAAACTCCTCCTTTAAGTACAGTTCTATAAACAGTTTTCGGATCACTGCTCTGTTCGAGCTAATTTCGGAGACAGAGCAGTGTGCAAAAGTTTCGATTCTTATAAACGTAATAGCCCCACATTTTGTCTTTCTGCTTCACATACCACGTAGATGTGTTCTGTATACTATATACAGATTAGACAGAAGACAGGTGAAATTATACACACTATTAACTTATTATGTTAAATTAAGCTGCATTTTATTTAACAATTACTAAAGGACACTGCTATGATATCTTATACCAGGCAGCTCTCTCACAACGAGGTCTGTATCGAGTTGAATGCTGATTAAGATGTTATTGTTTATAGTGTGGAGTTGCTTCTGATATTTAACACTGTATTTCCTGTACATCTCACGTATACTCGCGCTGGTGGAACAGTTACCATGGATTTTATCTTTGTTAACAGAAGCTTCTCAGAGGTCCAGAGGTAGTCCTAGTCGGGCGGGGCTATTTTTCTTTTTCCCCGTCCGGGTGTCTTCTGCCGCAGTACCTAGCCGCTTTGCGGCTTAACCTGCGAAATGAGCAAATTGGTTTCATGTTTTACTGGGGTGTTTGAATTTTTGGGAAATTTGGAATGGGATGCCCTTGTTCAATCTCATAAGACAGCTGCACTTAGGCGTTCCCCCGTTTTGGGAGACACGATTTAATGTTTTTGCTCCGTTTTGGTTACGGGTTGCATATCGCTTGATCCATCAGGCGTAACAATGGGTCCTAGAGACATCTGGAGGTTCTCTTGGGTTAACCAAGGGGCCCCAAGACTCTCTTGGCAGTTTGAAGGATGTCATAATGTAATGTAATGTGTAGTGTTTAAAGCCCGCTTTTACTACATATGGCACCGCAGGCGATGACACTGATGATACATGAGATGAAGATGGAGCACCGGTGGAATGAGATGGTGGGGGAAACCGGAGATCCCGGAGAAAACCCGCCCCAGCGCCATGCTGTCCACCACAAATCTCACTTTGCGGTCGCCTGGGATCCAACCCGGGCCGCCTTGGTGAGAGTCAAGTGGTCTAAATACTGAGCCACGGCGCGGCCCCTCTTGTCAAACCTCCCCAGGGAGTTCACTAAAGGGTTGTTGTGATTTTGGATTTTGTCGTACATTGATCGTGCCCGCTCGCGAATGACATCGACAATGTACGGGATCTGGGAGTGCTCATGTAGGATATGAGCAGGAAATCTCCATCCTGTATCGTATATGATGCGAAGTGCCTTGTTCTGCAGCGTCTGGAGCCTGACGAAAGTGGTATTAGCCACTGTTCTCCAAATCTCACAGCCGTACAGAATCATAGGCGGAATGATCGCCCGATACAGCTGGAGTTTGAGACGGATGGGCATAGTTGAGCGGAAAATAGGGTATAGGCTCCGGAGTGCGACGTGCCCCAGCTGGACGTTGCCTTTGACGTGCGGAACGTAAGTTAATTTGCGGTCCAGCGTCACTCCGAGATACTTCGCCGTTTGCACCTATGGGATAACGCACTGATTATTCTTGTAAGAGTGACAGGGGTACTGACGGCCTCTTATTCCTGTGCTAAGTACCAATGAACGCATCACTTCAGCCAATGGAAATTCGCAGAAATCACAAATGACAGACAGATATTTACTGCACGTGGAGTAATCAGTGCGTTATTTGAGAGCTACGAGGCTGCGTCAAAAAGTAATGCCTCCTATTTTCCCCTTAAATAAGTACGTTGTGTGAAAACTTTGAATTTGGCGCAATTCCTCAAACCTTCTTCTCCAATCCCCTGCAGTAGTAACTTCCTAATTCAACAGATAGCAGCACTGCATTCTCTTGCAAACTGGCTGACATCGACATTCGTATTAGACGACGTTCTGTGATTGAATTTTGGACTGCGGAAGGTGTAACGCCAATTTGCATTCACAAAAGGCTAAAATATGTGCATGGTGATGCAACGGTGGACGTCAGCACTGTTAGACGATGGGTTCGTCGCTGTAACGAAGCTGAAGGGCAAACACCATTGGCAGATGAAAAGCGAAGCGGCAATGACTCCATGCATCATTCAGCGAGTCGATGACATCATTCGTGGTGATCGCCGGGTAACAGCAGGTGAATTGTGTCACATTATCTCCCTCAGTAAAGGCAGTGTGATGACGATTATTCAACAACTGGGTTACTCAAGTTTGTTCACGTTAGGTACCAAGAATGTTAACCGCCCAAAACAAAGAAACAAGGAAAAAAATAGCCTCCGAACACTTGCAGCGCTTCAATTTAGAGGGAGAGGTGTTTCTGGGAAAAATTGTTACTAGAAACGAAACGTGGGTTCATTTCTTTGAAGCTGAATCAAAGAGGCAGTCAATGGAATGGCATCACACAAGGTCACTGAAGAAAAGAAAAGTTCAAAACTCTGCGGTTGGCAGAGAAAGTTATGGCGACAATGTTTTGGGATGCAGAGGGTGTGCTTATGATTGATTTTTGGAACAGGGATGCACAATAAATTCTGTCCAATACGTCAGAACTCTCAAAAAGCTGAAAGCACATCTTCGCCGAGTTCGCCCAACAAAAACTATGGCGGATGTTCTTCTTTTGTATGACAATGCAAGACGACACACCAGCCGTTACGCCACTGCAGAAATTGAGAAATTGGGATGGGAAGTCTTACAGCCCTGACCTGGCACCACATTGGCAATATGCGGCCGCGCATTATCGTGGTGCAGCATCCAGCCTGCTTCACGTAAATGTGGTCTTTTGCTCCTGATATGGACCTGCAATGTTTTCAGGACATCCCTGTAGTATTGTCCAGTTACTGATGTGTGTGCAGGTACAACATACTGATAAACCATTCCATGAATATCAAAGAATGAGATGACTATAACTTTCCCAGCAGAAACAACAACTTTTGCTTTTTGGGGGGTTGGTGATGAAGGAGATTTCCACAATGAGCTTTGCTGTTTCCTCTCAGGATCAAAATGATGTAGCCAAGTTTCATCAGCAGGGATTACTTTTGAAATACACTCCGTATCATCCTCTAACATCAACTTTAACTGCATGTTACCTCCATTGCAGCGGTAGGCGATACTGAACATGTCTGAACTTGTCTGGTTCTCACAGGTGGGAACCAGAAGTACCAACAATGAAACTACTACGGCGTGTTTGTTTCACATTAAGCTAACAGAATATAATAAGATTTAATTTTAGTGCGAAAATTAGTGACCGTAAAAAAAATATGATCATTCTTTATTGAACAGCCCTCGTATTTTAATTATACGACAATATCTGTTATTTTAACTTGCTGTGGAGCCATTTATGAAATCTGGAATAAATGTAGAACTATTTCGCCTAGGAAACCGTTTAGCGAATTTGTTGTAGCATATGTTGTGATGATTGTCATTTTATTATAGTGCATTTATAGTGCATTTTAGAAGCCATTTTACTAAAATTGTGTATTTCTAAGTGTTTACTTAGTAAATGTTTAGTACCTATTTAAGTGCCTATTTTGCCCATTTTAGTGCCTTTTTGCCTGCCTATTTCACACATTTTTATTGCCTTTAAATCAGCTCCCTAGTATTGACGCTAGAAGTAGAAAGGACGGTATCGAGAAAAACTGTTAACGACTCATCCATAATTATTATTATTCTAATTGAGAGGCTTGTAAAGGTCAAGAAATAGTTGAGGAAGCATGGTTTCGAGATAAGAATGGGGACGCGGCGATAATGTGACGCTAAGATGGTAAACATGCACGAGGACTTTTGGACTGACATAATCACCGACCGATTTCTGCCACGTCACCTGGACAGAGAAAGTGTTTCTCCCAATGAAGGACACTTGTGTTAAAAGCAGATTTGTACACCTCAGTCGCGTCATGTTTTAGTGAAAACGGTTACGTGGCGTTTGTAAGGACGTCATAAAGATTATATGGAAAATGCCCATGTAAATTGACATAAAAAATTGTGTGTACTTCAGACCACACCACAGAAGTGAAAACTTAAAACTCATTATAAATTATTCTTAAAAATTATTTTCAAAAATTTAATGTTGACACTTATTCTTGCTCCAAGAGGCCAGTTGCGAGCTGAACATTTCATGACTTAGGCTAAGTGTACTCGCAAATGAAAATACTGTGAAACAACTGAATGACGACGGACTTACGACCGTGCGAAGAGGGTTATACATCAAGCATCTATAAAGGAAGTAAAATTAAATCACATAATATACTGTTTTACATGTATTTTATTTTTATATTAAAATACATGCTATTTCATAATTATTTTTCATATTTTATTTCTTGCTGATACACATATTTCATTGCACTTTTATTCGATGTTTTGTCTTTAAATTTTTATTTTACAAACTAAATAATATATATTTAAATCTTTTTTTTTCTATAAAAAATCAAATTTATATATCAAATCTTTTGACCCTCGGTCGATCTTTCAGTTTATGGAAAAACATAACCTATAAGTTGTAAATGAAAATAAACGCGAAACGTCATTTTAATATGTGATAATTTCATTATGTACGTGTTATTACATTTAATTTATTGATGCTTTACGTTTTACTACTCACAATAAAGAGAAATTGTCAATAAAAATATCCAGTTTTTAAATAAGATATCTCTTTCACGAATTCCTAACACTTTTATTTCCAAACGTAGAGTCAGAATGAAAAATTCAATGCCATAGCCGGGATTTGAACCACGGATCTTCTGGTTTCCGTCCAGCCGCTCTACCACTGAGCTATTATGGCCAACATGCCGATATGACATTAAATTCTCCAACTGACTCGTATTTTCCCGGTAAACCACTTGAGTTCTCATAAACACATTAGACAACTACCTTAATGGCGACTTACTATGCTGTAAGTACTTTAAGGCCCGGACTTTATAGTTCGGACCACTATTAGTTCAATTTATGGAAATTAATGGAAATTAACTGTTCTTCTGAAAGAATTCCACAATTTAGCCTACACACGGCCAGTGTGAAAGAACAATTAATTTCCTTTTATTTCCAGTTAGCACACTCGTTTTATTTTCCGTTATTATGGTTTTAATTATTCAAATACCAAACTTGGGTGATATTATCTGTTCGTTTTGACTATTATTATTGTTTAAAGTGGAATTTGACATGTTGTCGACTTGTTAAATGACAGAAGGTTATCTGACCGGATCGTTTACTGGCACTTGACAGACTTTGTAAGAACGGCCTAAAGACAATTATTTTGTTTAATGGAACTCCTGTAGGGTTTCTGAATTTTTTATAGTATTTGAAATATGCTAAAACATATCTGGAAGCGTGTTGTTGAGTGCGAAAGAAAATCTATGGTGTGTAATGGTATGGACATAACGAATGAGAGTGTGTGTGTGTGTGTGTGTGTGTGTGTGTGTGTGTGTGTGTGTGTGTGTGTGTGTGTGTGTGTGTGTGTGTGTGTGTGTGTGTGTGTGTGAGGGGGGGGTGCGGGTAGTTCGAATTAAGCCGACTTCACCCTAATGAGCGTCACATATTCCAGCGTGACGGCTAAGTTTAATTCACTATCCACAAAAAGTGCTAAACGCGCCTAAAGAAGTTTTCACTTCAAAAAGCATGACACATTTATTTCAATGTTTCTGTGACACAAGCAGTTTACGAGATATCGTAGCTTATGTCATTTATTTCAGACTACATTCAGTTGTTTCCGGCGACTACACGAAGGAAAAACAAGATAGAGTTAAACATTTGAATAACGCTGGTTCTTTTGTTTCTGTAACATTTCTGTATAGAACGGGAAGATTCAGGCGTTTCGTCTGTGGGCTGCATTCGCAATATACTATTTCTACACTCTAGAAGCTGGGAAAGGAATATAAAGGTAACTGTAGCTTAATGTAAAGTTAACCTTGTATTGTTTGATGTCGTTAAAACCGTATCTCTGAGTTTATAGCGCAAATATCACCTCACTGTAATAAAACTGCAAGACTGATAACCAATACAATAGCTAACGGAAAAACACAAATGGAAAAGGTTCCATTACTTTCTGTATTCATGTACAAAATACTTTTACAAACACTTAAAGGTTCTCATAAAAATATTCGGTTAAACTTTTGCAACCCAAGCTCAAACATTTACTTACCTAAAAACAGCAATAAACATTAAAGTAAAAATAAAATCAGGTAAACACGTGTCCTTTGCAACAATAGCCAATATCCAAGAACAGTAAATTCACACAAAGACGATATATATATCACAAAGTTGGTTTTGTAAAATCTTATCCGAAATTTGTAGAATTATTTTGAATCATTTCTTGATGACTACTTCGAACGTCCATCTGAAACATGGCGTTTTCTTACGGCGGAATTGGTTTTAAAAATGATTTTTTTTTTCCGAGATCTCTTTCTTTCTTTCTTCCTTCCTTCCTTCCTTCCTTCCTTCCTTCCTTCCTTCCTTCCTTCCTTCCTTCCTTCCTTCCTTCCTTCCTTCCTTCCTTCCTTCCTTCCTTCCTTCCTTCCTTCCTTCCTTCCTTCCTTCCTTCCTTCCTTCCTTCCTTCCTTCCTCCCTCCCTCCCTCCCTCCTCCCTCCCTCCCTCCTCCTTCCTTCCTTCCTTCCTTCCTTCCTCCTTCCTTTCTTCCTTCCTTTCTTCTTCCTTTCTTTCTTCCTTTCTTTCTTCTCTTTCTTCCTTTCTTCCTTCTTCCTTCCTTTCTTTCTCCTTTCTTTCTTTCTTCCTTTTCTTTCTTTCTTTCTTTCTTTCTTTCTTTCTTTCTTTCTTTCTTTCTTCCTTTCTTTCTTCCTTCCTTTCTTTCTTCTTCCTTTCTTTCTTCCTTCCTTTCTTCTTCCTTCCTTTCTTCCTTTCTTCTTTCTTCCTTTCTTTCTTTCTTTCTTTCTTTCTTTTTTTCTTTCTTTCTTTCTTTCTTTTCTTTCTTTCTTTTCTTTCTTTCTTTCTTTCTTCTTCTTTCTTTCTTTCTTTCCTTTCTTTCTTTCTTTCTTTCTTTCCTTTCTTTCTTTCTTTCTTTCTTTCTTTCTTTCTTTCTTCTTCTTTCTTTCTTTCTTCTTTCTTTCTTCTTTCTTTCTTCTTTCTTCTTCCTTTCTTTCTTTCTTCCTTTCTTTTCTTTCTTTCTTCCTTTCTTTCTTTCTTCCTTCCTTTCTTTCTTTCTTTCTTTCTTTCTTTCTTTCTTTCTTTCTTCCTTTCTTCCTTTCTTTCTTCCTTCTTTCTTTCTTTCTTTCTTTCTTCCTTTCTTCCTTTCTTTCTTTCTTCCTTTCTTTCTTTCTTGCTTTCTTCCTTTCTTTCTTTCTTTCTTTCTTTCTTTCTTTCTTCCTTTCTTTCTTTCTTCCTTTCTTTCTTCCTTTCTTTCTTTCTTTCTTTCTTTCCTTTCTTTCTTCCTTTCTTTCTTTCTTTCTTTCTTTCTTCCTTTCCTTTCTTTCTTCTTTCTTTCTTTCTTCCTTTCTTTCTTTCTTCCTTTCTTTCTTTCTTCTTTTCTTTCTTCCTTTCTTTCTTTCTTCCTTTCTTTCTTTCTTTCTCCTTCCTTTCTTTCTTTCTTCCTTTCTTTCTTTCTTTCTTTCTTCCTTTCTTTCTTTCTTCTTCTTTCTTCTTCTTCTTTCTTTCTTTCTTCTTTCTTTCTTTCTTTCTTCCTTTCTTTCTTTCTTCTTTCTTTCTTTCTTTCTTTCTTTCTTTCTTCCTTTCTTTCTTTCTTCCTTTCTTTCTTCCTTTCTTTCTGTCTTTCCTTCTTCTTCCTTTCTTTCTTTCTTCCTTTCTTTCTTCTTCTTCTTCTTTCTTTCTTTCTTTCTGTCTTTCTTCCTTTCTTTCTTTCTTCCTTTATTTCTTTCTTCCTTCCTTTCTTTCTTTCTTTCTTCCTTCCTTCCTTCCTTCCTTCCTTTCTTTCTTTCTTTCTTTCTTTCTTCCTTTCTTTCTTTCTTTCTTTCTTCCTTTCTTTCTTCTTCCTTTCTTTCTTTCTTTCCTTTATTTCTTTCTTTCTTCCTTTCTTTCTTTCTTCCTTTCTTTCTTTCTTTCCTTTCTTTCTTTCTTCTTTCTTTCTTTTCCTTTCTTTCTTCCTTTCTTTCTTCCTTTCTTCCTTCCTTTCTTTCTTTCTTTCTTCCTTCCTTCCTTCCTTTCTTTCTTTCTTTCTTTCTTCCTTCCTTCCTTCCTTTCTTTCTTTCTTCTTCCTTCCTTCCTTCCTTCCTTCCTTCCTTTCTTTCTTTCTTTCTTTCTTTCTTTCTTTCTTTCTTTCTTTCTTTCTTTCTTCTTTCTTTCTTTCTTTCTTCTTTCTTTCTTTCTTCTTTCTTTCTCTCTTTCTCTCTTCTTTCTCTCTTTCTCTCTTTCTTTGCGTATCTGCTTTCAGCCCAGCTGTTTAGATGTCTGATTCAAAACTTTGACAGAAACAATTCTTTGCTTTGTTAAACCTATTCTTGTGATTATGTTACCTAACACTTAGGAAATAAGTTTCAGAGGTGCATTTAAAAATCTTAAGGAGCTTTTGCTCGAAAATTGAGAAAATTGATAGTTAATTGCTCTACCTTTATCCCAGTTTGATAAAACTGCTGGAGAAGATCCTTATTTATTACACATTATCTTAGGAAAATAAACACAAACTTACTAAATAAGTGTAGCAGTTAAAATTATTTGAACATTTGAGTGCTTTAAGAGAGAGTAGATTAAGTGCTAGAAATTACGGAAGATATATTTTCATAAAATAAGACTGATATCGTGCAATAGCAACAACAATGGCTCCTTTAAAGAACAAGTGTTGGCAGAAAGGTATTTCAGAGCACTAGCAGGAATTTCAAGTCACTTAATACAGTGTGATTCATATCAGACCTGAACCACTTCAACAGGTCATAACTTTTGAACCAATAATAGGACACACGAACAACTTTGGGAGAACATAATACACAATTGGGAGATTACATTGCACTATTTACATCTCAGAGAAAATGTTGGAAGTGTCCTCCACCAGCATCTATGGATCCTCGGTCCCATTATCTTTGATACGACTGTAGACACTGAAGTTTATATGGTTATCTTCAATACATTTGTGGAGTAGCTGAATGATATCTAATTGAGAGAAGGTTATTTCCAGCAAGATGGAGCAACGTGCCATACATCTAATGACACCATGGAACTTATAACCAGTTTATTTGATAACACTGGGCAACAAAAAAGTAATTTTTGAATGTTTCGAGCACTTCATGAGGCAATTCCTACTAATTTTGGGTTGAGAAAAACAAGTATCACAAAGAAAAACTTTTATTAGCTCTAGTTTCTATGATATACACAAGGTGGAAGTATTACATATTAACGGATTGAGAGAAAAGGATACATTTTAATTACATACATGCTAACAACAATGAAAGTGCATTTGATTTTTTTTAACTGGTAATTACATGCTAAGAGTTCTAAATTTCTGGAAAAATACTTCGCAGATGGTCGTGTCTGAAGAGAATCATGACTTCGTCGTCTTTTAGCTTGCCTCTTGTGATGGAGTTCCGCAGAATCCCTATACAAAGACCAAGCATTACTTCATTCCAACGGCCCTGATATCTTTGTCCCATAACAGAAATGTCCTGATGGAATCTCTCCCCATGTTCATCACTAACAGCTCCACAACTAGGAGGGAAAAGGTCTAGGTGGGATTGGAGAAAATGGATCTTAAGGGACATGTTGCAGGAGCACTGTCACCAAATGCTTGTAGTTCTCATCTCTTTTGTTGCCTAAAAATCCTTGAACAACATCCTTGAAGGCTTCCCAAGCTTCCTTTTCTTTCCCCTCCAAAATTTGGTCAAATGCAGGATCCTTTACAAGTTCTCTTATTTGTGGTCCGACAAAAATGCCTTCCTTAACTTTTGCGTCACTTAATTTCCAAAATTTCTCACTGATTGCGTTTTTTTTTTATATGACAGGTGTGTCAACTTCCAAAAAAAATCCCCCAAATTTACAATCTTCACTCTACAAAATGAAATGTCATTTTACCTTCAAACAAGGGCTAATCTATCATTTTTATAGTGATTTTTGAATTCAGTAGATGAAAATACATGTAAATGCACTATTTTTAAGCCCGGAACATTTTCATTGTTGCCCAGTGTAATCGAATAATCTCAAAAGGACAGTGGCCGCGTCGTGGCTCAGTGGTTAGTCAGCTTGGCTCTCACCAAGGCGGCCCGGGTTCGATCCCAGGCGACCGCAAAGTGAGCTTTGTTGTGGACAACACGGCGCTGGGTGTTTTCTCCGGGATCTCCGGTTTCCCCCGCCATCTCATTCCACCGGTGCTCCATCTTCATCTCATGTATCATCAGTGTCATCGCCTGCGGTACCGTATGTAGTAAAAGCGGGCGTTAAACACTACACATTTCGTTTCACACATATCAAAAGGACGGTAGCCCCCCCCCCCCCAGATCCGCTGACCTAACTTTACCGGATTTTTTCTTATGGGAGTATCTAAAAAAATAGAGTGTACAAGAATAGGCCACGGACAATTGATATTCTCAAGGAATCCATTCGAACCGAAATAAGTAACATTGGCGAGGATTCTCTCCGTAAAACTTCAGAGAATATGGTGAGACGAGTGCAAACATGTATAGATGCTGGTGGAGGACACTTCCAACATTTTCTCTGAGATGTAAATAGTGTAATGTAATCTCCCAATTGTGTATTATATCTTCAACAGTTTTTGAGTAATTAATTTGTGAAGTTCAAAATTTGGACAAAATTCAAACCGCTCCCCGTGATGAAAAGTTTCAAAATTTTAACTTTTCTATTTCTAAAAATATTAATGTGGTTATGAAGAAAAGAAGTATCATATGAATTTCTTATACTGCCTTTAGTTACAGAGGGGAAAAATAGGTATGGAGCAAACAAAAAAAGCTAAAAAATGATTAAAGCTTTGACTTTTTATATCAATAACTTTAAAAATATAATGAATATTAAAAATTCATATGATAGAAGCCTTTGTTTGCTATCTAAGAACATGTGTTGAAAAAATGTTGGGACTGAATCAAAACTACATCGTGTAGGACATTTTGAATGACAAAAAAAAAAAAAAAAAAAAAAAAAAAAATGAAAGAACTATAACTGAGTAAATCAAATTTTAAAATTCAAAACATTTTCCTTCTCAGCTGCATGCCTTGAAGTAGACTAAAATCCTCCAGATAGATAAGTTGGACCCTCCTACCTCTTCCTTCTCTCTTCTGCAGCAGTATTCTTCAATTTTAGATTCCTTCTGGATGTTTTAAAAGTTACCTTCGCAGAAATTGCTGAATGAAGTAAGCGTAATTGGTCCTTTCCTTGGCTTATTTTTAGAGATGCTGGTGAAATCTGTGTCCATTATGTCTGACTGCAGCTTGAGTAAGGCAGAACAACCAAAATTGAATTCACTGATGGTTGATGTCACAGCAAATATTTCTTTTGGGCAATTATGCCATATCATGTTATGTAAACCTTCATTTGTATTTTGTGTCTTACCCAATGAACATCTCCTTAGGATTTCATCTGATGCCAGCCTTTGGTACTCAGGCATTAGTTTTCTTACCACATCAGGCCTCAAGTATGTTCACATTGTTGTGTTATGTTTAGGTGTTTCTTCCCATGTGTCGTTTAGCCTATTCATGATTCTAACAATGTACACAGTCAACAGAAGGACAGTTGTTTCAAAGAACGTTTTACCTATAACCTATATAACAGTTATATGCACGTTTTGATGTATAAATACCTTTATAAATGTTAAATGACACACTAAAACTCGTCAATTATATATAAACAGTATGTAGTTTAACGAGAAACACAAGAAAATCACAACCAAGCTAGAAACTCACACAAAAGCAAAGATATAAACATTACTATTTGCTTTCAATGTTTGTAGCCAGTGTTTTGTTTCCATGGTGTCACATATTGTAAGAAATAACCATCATACCAACATACAAAATTACACCAGAATGTGTCGAATGTCGAATGTGCATATTGTACAGGCATTTCGCATTCGCATTTCTCACGCTTGCGCAATAGGGGAACGACTTGCATTTTCTGTATAAATTTCGGAATAATGCATGATGATTCCGTTACTTTCTACCTGCCTGAGATTTGATGAAAAAGGTAAAATGATTGAGACAGAGTGTTCCCACGGTAACGACAGCACAGTCATCTGTTTCGTCACTTCTCAGTCACCACCTGGCGGCGTGTTATTAGTCCTGCGGTTTTCAGGGTAACCAATGCATTACCGCGCTTTCGTAACCTGCCGCAGCAAGATCTTAAACCGATTTGTCCCTTTCATAACTGAATGCTCTCGTGTTGGCAAAGTTTTACTGCTATTCGGTTCATCAAATTGTGCCAATAACTGCATCACATCCTCTGGCCTTTAGTATGAACTCCTGTACACCTCAACTGGTCGCTAGATGATTCCCTTGTATGTAATGTTTATCCTGAGGCAGATGGGGGCATATGTAAGTCCAGTAGCTGGGAGACGTGTGAACCGCTTGAGATCATTATCAGTGGAAGTCGCTAGACAACTAACTTATGTGAGGTTTGTATTGCAGCCACAGTTTAGCAAACAACCCCCATCCCACCCCACTTCAAGGGATTAAGGGTTTATATAGAGGGGACATCATCCCCCTTTAACCCTCACCTACCAGCTAGGCAGGGCACAATTTATTTTACGGAAGTCATATGTTTATCTTGCTTTTATTTTCCTTTTACTCTCAAATACCATATTGGCCCGAAAATATACAGTATATAGACTGAGGAAGGAACTGTTACACTTATATAACTTACCCCATTCTTGCACATTCCTCTTGTGTTTGTACAAGAGCAGAGAAAGTCATGTATATAAAACATTGGACTATCACTTAAAGTCTGCTGTATTCCCTTGTAACTACAATAAGATAATGTTTATCTTGAAGTAGATAGAGCATTAAGTGTTTGTACAAGAGCAGAGAAAGTCATGTATATAAAACATTGGACTATCACTTAAAGTCTACTGTATTCCCTTGTAACTACAATAAGATAATGTTTATCTTGAAGTAGATAGAGCATTAAGTGTTTGTACAAGAGTAGAGAAAGTCATATATATAAAACATTTGACTATCACTTAAAGTCTACTGTATTCTCTTGTAACTACAATAAGATAATGTTCATCTTGAAGTAGATAGAGCATTAAGTGTTTGTACAAGAGTAGAGAAAGTCATGTATATAAAACATTTGATTATCACTTAAAGTCTACTGTATTCTCTTGTAACTACAATAAGATAATGTTCATCTTGAAGTAGATAGAGCAATAAGTGTTTGTACAAGAGTAGAGAAAGTCATTTATATAAAATATTTGACTATCACTTAAAGTCTACTGTATTCTCTTGTAACTACAATAAGATAATGTTCATCTTGAAGTAGATAGAGCATTAAGTGTTTGTACAAGAGTAGAGAAAGTCATGTATATAAAACATTTGACTATCACTTAAAGTCTACTGTATTCTCTTGTAACTACAATAAGATAATGTTCATCTTGAAGTAGATAGAGCATTAAGTGTTTGTACAAGAGTAGAGAAAGTCATGTATATAAAACATTTGATTATCACTTAAAGTCTACTGTATTCCCTTGTAACTACAATAAGATAATGTTTATCTTGAAGTAGATAGAGCAATAAGTGTTTGTACAAGAGTAGAGAAAGTCATTTATATAAAATATTTGACTATCACTTAAAGTCTACTGTATACCCTAGTAACTACAATAAGATAATGTTTATCTTGAAGTAGATAGAGCAATAAGTGTTTGTACAAGAGTAGAGAAAGTCATGTATATAAAACCTTTGACTATCACTTAAAGTCTACTGTATTCCCTTGTAACTACAATAAGATAATGTTTATCTTGAAGTAGATAGAGCAATAAGTGTTTGTACAAGAGTAGAGAAAGTCATGTATATAAAACATTTGACTATCACTTAAAGTCTACTGTATTCCCTTGTAACTACAATAAGATAATGTTTATCTTGAAGTAGATAGAGCAATAAGTGTTTGTACAAGAGTAGAGAAAGTCATGTATATAAAACATTTGACTATCACTTAAAGTCTACTGTCAATTAGTGCTTGTACAAAAGTAGAAAAAGTAATGTTCATAAAACATTTGAATATCACTTAAAGTCTACTGTATTCTCTTGTAACTACAATAAGATAATGTTTATCTTGAAGTAGATAGAGCATTAAGTGTTTGTACAAGAGTAGAGAAAGTCATGTATATAAAACATTTGACTATCACTTAAAGTCTACTGTATTCCCTTGTAACTACAATAAGATAATGTTTATCATGAAGTAGATAGAGCAATAAGCGTTTGTACAAGAGTAGAGAAAGTCATGTATATAAAACATTTGACTATCACTAAAAGTCTACTGTATTCCCTTGTAACTACAATAAGATAATGTTTATCTTGAAGTAGATAGAGCAATAAATGTTTGTACAAGAGTAGAGAAAGTCATGTATATAAAACATTTGACTATCACTTAAAGTCTACTGTATTCCCTTGTAACTACAATAAGATAATGTTTATCTTGAAGTAGATAGAGCAATAAGTGTTTGTACAAGAGTAGAGAAAGTCATGTATATAAAACATTTGACTATCACTTAAAGTCTACTGTATTCCCTTGTAACTACAATAAGATAATGTTTATCTTGAAGTAGATACAGCAATAAATGTTTGTACAAGAGTAGAGAAAGTCATGTATATAAAACATTTGACTATCACTTAAAGTCTACTGTATTCCCTTGTAACTACAATAAGATAATGTTTATCTTGAAGTAGATAGAGCAATAAGTGTTTGTACAAGAGTAGAGAAAGTCATGTATATAAAACATTTGACTATCACTTAAAGTCTACTGTATTCCCTTGTAACTACAATAAGATAATGTTTATCTTGAAGTAGATAGAGCAATAAGTGTTTGTACAAGAGTAGAGAAAGTCATGTATATAAAACATTTGACTATCACTTAAAGTCTACTGTATTCCCTTGTAACTACAATAAGATAATGTTTATCTTGAAGTAGATAGAGCAATAAGTGTTTGTACAAGAGTAGAGAAAGTCATGTATATAAAACATTTGACTATCACTTAAAGTCTACTGTATTCCCTTGTAACTACAATAAGATAATGTTTATCTTGAAGTAGATAGAGCAATAAGTGTTTGTACAAGAGTAGAGAAAGTCATGTATATAAAACATTTGACTATCACTTAAAGTCTACTGTATTCCCTTGTAACTACAATAAGATAATGTTTATCTTGAAGTAGATAGAGCAATAAGTGTTTGTACAAGAGTAGAGAAAGTCATGTATATAAAACATTTGACTATCACTTAAAGTCTACTGTATTCCCTTGTAACTACAATAAGATAATGTTTATCTTGAAGTAGATACAGCAATAAATGTTTGTACAAGAGTAGAGAAAGTCATGTATATAAAACATTTGACTATCACTTAAAGTCTACTGTATTCCCTTGTAACTACAATAAGATAATGTTTATCTTGAAGTAGATAGAGCAATAAGTGTTTGTACAAGAGTAGAGAAAGTCATGTATATAAAACATTTGACTATCACTTAAAGTCTACTGTATTCCCTTGTAACTACAATAAGATAATGTTTATCTTGAAGTAGATAGAGCAATAAGTGTTTGTACAAGAGTAGAGAAAGTCATGTATATAAAACATTTGACTATCACTTAAAGTCTACTGTATTCCCTTGTAACTACAATAAGATAATGTTTATCTTGAAGTAGATAGAGCAATAAGTGTTTGTACAAGAGTAGAGAAAGTCATGTATATAAAACATTTGACTATCACTTAAAGTCTACTGTATTCCCTTGTAACTACAATAAGATAATGTTTATCTTGAAGTAGATAGAGCAATAAGTGTTTGTACAAGAGTAGAGAAAGTCATGTATATAAAACATTTGACTATCACTTAAAGTCTACTGTATTCCCTTGTAACTACAATAAGATAATGTTTATCTTGAAGTAGATAGAGCAATAAGTGTTTGTACAAGAGTAGAGAAAGTCATGTATATAAAACATTTGACTATCACTTAAAGTCTACTGTATTCCCTTGTAACTACAATAAGATAATGTTTATCTTGAAGTAGATAGAGCAATAAGTGTTTGTACAAGAGTAGAGAAAGTCATGTATATAAAACATTTGACTATCACTTAAAGTCTACTGTATTCCCTTGTAACTACAATAAGATAATGTTTATCTTGAAGTAGATAGAGCAATAAGTGTTTGTACAAGAGTAGAGAAAGTCATGTATATAAAACATTTGACTATCACTTAAAGTCTACTGTATTCCCTTGTAACTACAATAAGATAATGTTTATCTTGAAGTAGATAGAGCAATAAGTGTTTGTACAAGAGTAGAGAAAGTCATGTATATAAAACATTTGACTATCACTTAAAGTCTACTGTATTCCCTTGTAACTACAATAAGATAATGTTTATCTTGAAGTAGATAGAGCAATAAGTGTTTGTATAAGAGTAGAGAAAGTCATGTATATAAAACATTTGACTATCACTTAAAGTCTACTGATATTCTTGGCATCTCCAAGACCGACACTGTGGTTTGGCCGGTTTTTGCTTACAGTGGAACCAAGGTGTGACCAACTTATCGCTACTGTGAGACTGTTTCAGCGGGTGGTCCCCTGGCTATACGACGGTTAGGGTCAACAGTTTTCACACGTCGTCTCATTGTAACGGATAAAAAGGGTGCAGTTCACGCCCTTCGCTTCGCGCCGCATATTTAATATTCTTTATTTGCTCTGCCTAATGGGGTACTTAAGTCTTTCTTCAAAATTCCACAGGGGGACATTCACATCGCTTTCTGTACTCAATCCCGTACAAACGCACTGTGTACTTCAAGATAAACATTATCTTATTGTAGTTACAAAGGAATACAGTAAGGTAAACTGGGGAAAGTGGAAAGAATATTTTGAAAATCTTTCACAAAATTCTTATTTGTCACGTAAATATGAAAGCCTTTACCTTATATTGAAGCTTGGACATTCTAGATTATGTCAAATGCTAAGTTTATCTGTATACTGCCGTTTTCAACTTTATTCCGAGCGGAAACAAATGCGAATCGCCCGCAATAGGGTTGGTGTAGCGGACGAATTGAAATGTAACATTCAATTTCAGTACATAATGTAATCATGAGAACAAAATGACACATTTCTACACTTGTATATTTATATCTTTATGTATCTGACACACATTTCCCACATATGAATTGCCTCAGCGTCCACACAGATTTCGTGGTGCCATTCTCCATTTACCTGGGCTCATTTGTGCATCAATTCAGCCATTTCATTCATCGAAATGACTTAACATTATAGGATGCAAAAAAAAAAAAAAAAAAAAAAAAAAAACATTTGAATTGAATTTATTACCTTAATCCGCTTCGCTTGTTTTTGTAGTGGTATTGTATTCTTGGCTGTTTGGAGCTCTGATTAAGTAACTATTATAAAAACAGGGAACAAAAAGTATCAAAGAAAGTCGTATTTTCTTATTGTACAAGCTTCTTAAGGCTGGCCCCGTAGCTCAGGCGGTAAAGCATCTGCTTGCCGTGCTAGGGGTCCCGGGTTCGGTTCCCGGCGGTAGGAAATTTTCTCAGTCCAAGATAATTTCTCATTTTCCCCAGAGTATGGAAGTATGAATGAGAGTGTGAATGTGCGTGATCTAATCCTTGTTTCACATAAGCTTGCCCCTATCTCTTAACGGTCACGTGACCTTATCACCTCTCATTGGCTGCTGTTGTGTGGTACAAATTAGTTCGTTATTTAACATGGTGATATATCTTTATATGTTGGAAGAGTATTATCAAATTTATATTTTCGTAGCTGTTTGAATTAAATATATTACGCAACAGAGTTGATTTATCTGAAATGCATGTTAATTCTTAAACGAAGTAAAGAGGAGGTTCCTTTGCTCTCAAGCACATGGCACGATAGCACGTGCTTTAGCGGTAGTGGTGACATATTTGTTTATATGACTTTTATCACTGACCTTGTTTTGAACTGGATTAGTCATATATCGCCATTCGAAGGTGTGCTGTACCGAGTGCGAGAGCTAAATTATTTTATTGATCGTTTATTGCGCGTGTACTTACTATATGTGTAATGACAGAGTCTAGCGCCAGTTTTTCGCTGAAGCATCGCAAGGGAAAACCTTCACAAAGTGGCGAAAAAAGAATTGTGGTGCATGTGTCTAATGCACTCACAGAGAAGAATCCGTCTTTGTCAGTGAGAGAAGTCGAACAGCTGTGCTCTGAACTTACAGGTGTGAGTGTTTGATGCATAGGAACATCGCGACATGAAATTGAGACAACAGGAAAACTAACACTCCAGGGGCGATATTGCTGTGTGGCGAAGACGTTATTTAAGGACAATCAGACTGTACCGGGATACAAGTCACAAAATATACTACCTTGACGAGACTTGGGTGAATGAAGGACACACGACAAGTATGGCGTGACACGACTTTTAAGACTGAAAGACAAGCATTTTTGCAAGGTATGTGTGCTGGTTTAAAAAATCCCAATGGAAAAGGCTGAAGGCTTTTCGTTATAAACTTGTTTCAGTTTCATTGCTCATTCATTCAGTTTCAACTTGCTCAGTTTCATTATAAACTTGTATTTTTGCATGCCTTCATATTCTGATTTGTTTGATTCTATCCATATTCCTGGCAATTATTGTGACATTTACTGCAGTTTTAAATGTGACGGGAAGGCACCGCTTATGGCCTATGGCGCGAAAGCATTAGCCAATTAGGATGAGGGGGAAGATAGTTGCACGCGGAGTGGTACATGTCAGCTGGGCAAGGTTATATGAAACAGAGATTAATGACTGAAATACCCAACAAATACGAGTTAACACCTTCGGTATATACCAAAGGAGAATGGCCGCTGATATGACCAGTGCAATTAAAGGCCGAGTATAATTGGAACATAAACAAAGTTTTTAAAGCAATTTTAATACACATTCGTTATAAATCCTATCTTAAACGAAGTTAAAAAATAAAAAAACGAAGCAATTCCATAAAAGAAGTTCGATTTCTCACTCAGACAAAACACAATCGTATTACACAGCCAACTGTCTCAGGTAGTTAACTTCTTCGTTCCAACAAAACAATGCACTATCGTCACTTAGAGAACAGATTTTGAAAAACAAATTCGAGTCGCCCGCCATTCCGATCGTCACTTTTTCGTCAAGCTAATGCTTCTTTAAACATTCTTAATTATTCGCTTGCATTGGAAACAGCACCTACTTCTTCAAACGGGAATTTTTGTAGCAATGAAATACCTGATGTGCTTACGTGATAAGGAAAGAGAAAATACAAGGTGAGTCATAGAAGTAAACAAGGATAATGGACAGCAAAGTAAAACAGAAGAGGTCAGAAGTGATTTCCCCTGCTACATCAACCAAATTGGCTCGAAGGAGATGTTAAATAATTCTAAAGTTGAAACAGGTTTTGATTCGACATGGGAATAACGTGAAGGGGGAATGATTTCTGAGCAAGCAATTACGTGTTCTATCATTCATGACTGAGAAGCAGGGGAAAACACGGGGTCCAAATGCTGCACATCTCTGCGTTTACTGTAAATCTTACAACATGCAAGGACACGAGTTTAAAAATGTATCCCCTTAGATGTATGTCTGATAACTAAGCTCTATGTACCCTGTACTCATTTGTACATCATTTCATTCACCGTCCGATATGACTTAACGTTGGAGGTTTTCTGTTATCCTGAAAGATGAATGACTGGTAACTCTAAGCTCTGTGTACCCTGTACTCATTTGTACATCATTTCATTCATCGTCCAATATGACTTAACGTTGGTGGTTTTCTCTTATCCTGAAAGATGAATGTCTGGTAACTCTAAGCTCTATGTACCATGTACTCATTTGTACATCATTTCATTCATCGTCCAATATGACTTAACGTTGGAGGTTTTCTCTTATCCTGAAAGATGAATGTCTGGTAACTCTTAGCTCCATGTACCCTGTACTCATTTGAACATCATTTCATTCATCGTCCGATATGACTTAACGTTGGAGGTTTTCTCTTATCCTGAAAGATGAATGTCTGGTAACTTTGGCTCTATGTACCCTGTACTCATTTGAACATCACTTCATTCATCGTCCGATATGAATTAACGTTGGAGGTTTTCTCTTATCCTGAAAGATGAATATCTGGTAACTCTAAGCTCTATGTACCCTGTACTCATTTGAACATCATTTCATTCATCGTTCGATATGACTTAACGTTGGAGGTTTTCTCTTATCCTGAAAGATGAATGTCTGGTAACTCTTAGCTCTATGTACTCTGTACTCATTTGAACATCATTTCATTCATCGTCCGATATGACTTAACGTTGG
Organism: Mantis religiosa; assembly: GCA_030765055.1. Taxonomy (NCBI): domain Eukaryota; kingdom Metazoa; phylum Arthropoda; class Insecta; order Mantodea; family Mantidae; genus Mantis; species Mantis religiosa. The sequence continues at coordinate 22,247,739 of CM060957.1, forward strand.
AGGTTTTCTCTTATCCTGAAAGATGAATGTCTGGTAACTTTGGCTCTATGTACCCTGTACTCATTTGAACATCACTTCATTCATCGTCCGATATGAATTAACGTTGGAGGTTTTCTCTTATCCTGAAAGATGAATGTCTGGTAACTTTGGCTCTATGTACCCTGTACTCATTTGAACATCACTTCATTCATCGTCCGATATGAATTAACGTTGGAGGTTTTCTCTTATCCTGAAAGATGAATATCTGGTAACTCTAAGCTCTATGTACCCTGTACTCATTTGAACATCATTTCATTCATCGTCCGATATGACTTAACGTTGGAGGTTTTCTCTTATCCTGAAAGATGAATGTCTGGTAACTCTAAGCTCTATGTACCCTATACTCATTTGAACATCATTTCATTCATCGTCCGATATGACTTAACGTTGGAGGTTTTCTCTTATCCTGAAAGAGGAATGTCTGGTAACTCTAAGCTCTATGTACCCTGTACTCATTTGAACATCATTTCATTTATCGTCCGATATGACTTAACGTTGGAGGTTTTCTCTTATCCTGAAAGATGAATATCTGGTAACTCTAAGCTCTATGTACTCTGTACTCATTTGAACATCATTTCATTCATCGTCTGATGTGACTTAACGTTGGAGAATGTAATTTTTTTTTTAAAAATTCTGTATTTTCAAGGACAATTAGGTAGCTAGCAACTGTATATAAAACATTTGACTGTCACTTAGTCTACTGTATTCCCTTGTATAAAGCCATTTTTACAGAGGTGTGTTTCGTCAGTGAAAGCCAGATAGAATTTTTGTACAGTTTAGTAAGTGATATACGATTGTCTATGGCATCATAATGTTTGCGTACACATCAACTGCTGTTCTCCAGATGTTTGAGGACGTGCCGTCTGCTACAGTCAGTTGGCTACCGATTTTGTAAAACAAAAAGTTGGAAAAACTTGCCGTCATAAATTGTGCAGATGGTGTTCTGCGGAACTAGACAACGCATGCCATTCTAGCTACTTGTCAATACGTCTCTCTCTGAACGAGCAAAAATCAAAAACAAAACCCACTCGTCTATTCGCATAGCAACGTCTTTAGTTTCAGTTCTGTGACTTGGGAAAATTTGAAACCGTATTGTTGTTACAGTATGAGCTGCCTAAAGCGGACCCTTATATATCGAAATCTGGATAAAATGGTAAATAAATTTCGAAACTGAGCTATTTGCCATGTAAAATAATATTCTAAACCGAAAACTGCCTAAAGCGGAGACACAAATATTTACGGGAACTGTTTCGGTAAATAACCGGATTATAACGAATTACTTTATGTGTAATGGGTTACAACATAAGTACTTAAAAAGTGCAATACTTTTGGGGCCGACTGTACTTGCACAATGAACCATAAAGTCATAATCTGTAATCTTTCAAGCAAAAGAGAAACAAACCATTAGCTCTCTCAACTCTCTTCCAACACACGTGGTAAGGTTACAACAGTTTTGTAGTGTGTTCATTCTCAGTTTAGTTGTTACAAGTGATCAAGTACGAATGGGAGAAAACTGTAAACTTTGGCGATTTAAAAAATAGTTTTTATGTACACATATTCTGTAGAATGAGTCCTAACATAAGACATTATCACAGGAAGAAAATATTAAGATTATTGAAGAACACGAAAATAACAAACGTATTCTAAAAAATTAACTATGTTGTACGAAGGATGTTCAATATAGAATGATCATAATGTTTTTACACTCAGAATTTCTACCACTAAAATTCACACTTATTATATTCTGTTACCTTAATGCGAAACAAACACGCCGTAGTAGTTTCATTGTTGGTACTCCTGGTTCCCAGCTGTGAGAACCAGGCAAGTTCAGATATGTTCACTACCACCTAACACTGTAATGCAGGTAACACGCGTGGAACAATGTGCGGCTTTGTTATTCACCTTTGGTCTCAATAATAAAATGTGTAGTGTTTAACGCCCGCTTTTGCTACATACGGCACCGCAGGCGGTGACACTGATGATACATGAGATGAAGATGGAGCACCGGTGGATTGAGATGGCAGGGGAAACCGGTGCTCCCGGAGAAAACCCGCCCCAGCGCCGTGTTGTCCACCACAAATTACACTTTGCGGTCACCTGAGATCGAACCTGGGCCGCCTTGGTGAGAGCCAAGCGGTCTAACCACTGAGACACGGCGCGGCCTCTTTCGTCTCAACAAATGTTCCGTTCACGCCTATACAATGTTACAGGAGGCCTATGGAGAGTCTGTTCTTCCCTACAGCACAGCTCGAATGTGGTTTAAGATGTTTAAAGAGGGGAGACAATCAATTTCAGAGGAAGGTGGACCCGGTGCCACAGTTACTGCTCTTACGGAAGAAAACATCAACACTGCTGCTGCCATTGTGAGAGAGGATCGACTTTCTGAAAGATCACTTTCTGAAATACTGAACATGTCATTGGGTGCCACCCACACGTTGGTGACAGAATCATTACACATGAGACGTGTTTGTGCGCCATGGGTTCCAAGACTGTTGATTCCCAAACAAAAGGACATTCGCATGCAGGTCTGCATGCAGTTAAAGTTGATGTTAGAGGGAAATCCGGAGTTTCTTTCAAACGTAATCACTGCTGTTGAAACTTGGCTACATCATTCTGGTCCTGAGAGCAAACAGCAAAGCTCAGTGTGGAAATCTCCTTCATCACCGACCCCCCCAAAAAAGCAAAAGTGTTTGCTTCTGCTGTGAAAGTTATGGTCATCTCATTCCTTGATATTCTTGGAATGATTTATCAGGATGTTGTACCTGCACACACATCAGTAACTGGACAATACTACAGGGATGTCCTGAAAACATTGCAAGTCCATATCAGGCGCAAAAGACCACATTTCCGTGAAGCAGGCTGGATGCTGCACCACGATAATGCGCGGCCACATATTGTCAATGTTGTTGCTGAATATTTTGCAAAAATGAACGTGAAGTGCATCCCTCAGCCTCCCTATAGTCCGGATTTAGTCCCATGTGACTTTTTTCTATTCCGTAACTTGAAGAAACGCCTTCGTGGGAGGCATTATCCATCATCAGAAGCAGTGGTGAACGCTGTGGAAGCGCTTTTGAAGGATCTCTCAAAAATTGTTTCCAGCATGTCTTTGAAGACTGGCAGAAACACTGGGACAAGGGCATCGCATTCAGGGGAGATTATTTTGAGAAGGGCCATCAAAATTATGAGGATGAGTAAAGGTACGTTGTCAAAAAATATTCTGATGATTCTTTAAGGAACAGCCCTCGTATATTGTGGGAAAAACTCATATTTGTGAGATTTTGAAAAAATAAAAGTTAAAAGGAACAACAGGGCATCTGATACTCATTACAAGATGTACAAAGTATGACGAGCTCATTCGTGCTGTGTTCGAGTGATTTGTTAGTGCTCGCGCTAAAGGAATTCCCTTTTCTGGACCATTGCTTCAGGCTCAAGCTTTAAGACAACAAGAAAATTAGGCAAAGACAATTTCAGAGCTTCCAACGAAGGACTCGAGAGTTTCTAACATCGCCATAACATTGTTTTGAATGTTGTGTGTGGTGAAACAAATGAAGACAGACAGTTGAAGATTGGAAAGGAAACATTGATAAACTACAATTATTACATGATAAGGATGAAAATATTCTATTAAGAAAGAATAATATATGACGAACCTGCAAAGATTTATAATCGATCGTACACTTTCATCCCTTACTGAAATATTTACCAACTGTTATCCACGCTTGAACTTTACAGCACACAAGCGAAGAAGTAAATGTCAAACCCAACCAGAAGACTGTCTACTGTTTATAGGAACGTGCGCAGATGCCTCCAATAACCAAATGTCAAAGTTCCTGCCAGAACTTGCCGAAGCACGTACGCCTATCGGCTTTATTAATAACCTTACAATGCAATTCCATAAACCACCGCTATTTTATTATAATAATGAACTTTGATTATACATCACGCACAACAATTTTCTTTTACTAACTTCAGATCAAAAGTAAATCATTTTCAAAATCTTTAAATTTTCTTGAAGTTTCATATAAGTTTAAAAACCAGTAACTCAAAAACCTTCGGAATAAAACCAATTTGTATACCAAATTTAATTATTTTCCCTGTTTGAATGCAAAATTTTGAAACGGTAAAAATAAACCAAAAATTTAAAATATCAAATTTCAAAGAGAAAGGCACAGAGTTTAGAGTTACCAGATATTCATCTTTCAGGATAAGAGAAAACCTCCAACGTTAAGTCATATCGGACGATGAATTAAATGATGTTCAAATGAGTACAGGGTACATACAGCTTAGAGTTACCAGACATCCATCTTTAAAGATAAGAGAAAACCTCCAACGTTAAGTCATATCGGCTGATGAATGAAATGATGTTCAAATGAGTACAGGCTACATAGAGCTTAGAGTTACCAGACATTCATCTTTAAGGATAAGAGGAAACCTCCAACGTTAAGGCATATCGGACGATGAGTGAAATGATGTTCAAATGAGTACAGGGTACATAGAGTTTAGAGTTACCAGACATTCATCTTTCAGGATAAGGGAAAACCTCCAACGTTAAGTCATATCGGACGATGAATGCAATGATGTTCAAATGAGTACAGGGTACATAGAGTTTAGAGTTAACAGACATTCATCTTTCAGGATAAGAGAAAACCTCCAACATTAAGTCATATCGAACGATGAATGAAATGATGTTCAAATGAGTACAGGGTACATAGAGCTTAGAGTTACCAGACATTCATCTTTCAGGATAAGAGAAAACCTCCAACGTTAAGTTATATCGGACGATGAATGAAATGATATTGAAACGGTGCACTTCACTTTATGCTGTTTAGAAACGGACTGAAAAATAACATCTCTTTTTTATTCCGAGGCTTAAGACATGTATTTCTTATGAACGATCCAGTTCAATTTTTTTAATGTAATTCGAAAGTTGCTATAGCACCAAAATTATTGATAAGAAAACTTAGAACAGAAGTTCTTGGGAATGGATCATTTAAAATGCAAGAAGTTGTATGAGACTTCAGAAACCTAGGTAGCAGTTTCACATCGTGCAACCTATTCACGGAGGAAATAATTTTCCACACACGCTATCGCACATCATGGGAAAGGTCACAGCGAAGAACCGTGACTCTGGGAATAGTTCTGCAACATCCGTGGCTGTTTCCCACAACAGACCTCTGTCGTTTCCTACGATTGACTGGGGAAATTCGGGCACAAGTAATCTTTATAAGTTATTTTGTTTGTTTTCGTATATAGAAATATACCAACGAGCAAAACGAAAGTAAATAAAACAAGAATAAAGCTCAAAAATTGGTAAGCGCATTGCACGAAGTATCTGGAAAGTTAATGACTACGAGGGCAATTCTGTAACTACTCATGATAGGAATGAAACTGCCAGGTTTTCAAACAAAAGTTATTTATTTTTCAACTCCCCTTTTAGGTATAGCATACATCTCCCAACGCTCCTCTCAGTTTTAATCGCTTCAAAAAATAAAAAATTTCAAGCTCTGCAAAATACGCCTCTGTCTCCATGAGAAATTCCTCATTTTGACCCATTGTTCCTGCCGACCTTGAAATTAAAAGTTCTATGTTAACAAAGGAAGATTTTAGTTATACAAAAATCATCTCTAACAATTATGTCACCGAAACTTGACTAATGAAATTATGAAATCACTTGACGACAACTCTAACGCACTAGGAATGTTCTGTGATCTATCAAAAGCATTTGATTGTGTCTATCCTAACACAATCTTTGCAAAATTGTCCTGCTGTGCCGTTAATGATAAAGCATATTGATACATTATACTTATCAAACAGACAGAAAAAGATCATGATAAATTCTACAGCAAAACATACTCCGAGTGATCTGGGATAAGACATGGTGTTCCACAAGGTTCGATTATAGGTCCATTTTGGTTTCAATTATGAACAAACAAGCTCATCTAATTCACACAAGACACAGGCTAGGTATTCAAAAGTATTCTGTTACAACCACTTAGGAGTTCTCATAAACACATGAGAGAACTACCTTAATGGTGACTTAAGGTGATTTATCGGGAAAATACGAGTCATTTGGAGAATTTAATGCCATATCGGTACGTTGGCCATAGTAGCTCAATGGTTAGAGTGGCTGGACGGAAACCAGAAGATCCGTGGTTCAAATCCCGGCTATGGCTTTGAATTTTTCATTCTGACTCTACGTTTCGAGAATTTAGCTTACACACGGCCAGTGTGAAAAAACAATTAATTTCCATAGTTTAGTTAATTGATGGAAATTAATCATTTCTCCACACTAGCCGTTTATAGGCTAAGGTTTTTGACAGAGTCAACATGAAAAATTCAATGCCATGGCCGGGATTTGAACCACGGATCTCCTGGTTTCCGTCCAGTCGCTCTAACCTTTGAGCTACCATGGCCAACGTGCCGTCCTGACATTAAATTCTCCATTTGACTCATATATTTCCCCGGGAGACCACTAGGGGCTCTCGCATCCGAGATACATCGTTTGTGGCGACTTACTATCGTAAGTACTTGAATTTCCATATTCTTGCAAGTCCATGACCTGAGCAAACTGCTGAACTGAATGAATGTGTAGTGTTTAAAGCCCGCTTTTACTACTTACGGCACCGCAGGCGGTGACACTGATGATGCATGAGATGAAGATGGAGCACCAGTGGAATGATATGGCGGGGAAACAGGAGGTCCCGGAGAAAACCCGCCCCAACGCCGTGTTGTCCACCACAAATCTCACTTTGCGGTTGCCTGGGATCGAACCCGGGCCGCCTTGTTGAGAGCAAAGCGGTCTAACCACTGAGCCACGGCGTGGCCACTGCTGAACTGTTGAGAGCTTTGGCAAATGTACCAAGTACTTCGAGGTTAACTGCCTTTCCCATAAGGATAGTTTCATTTTGAATGCTCTGATACTGTCACTTTCTATAAAAAAGAAACGCTTTTCCCATGAAGGCATAAATGTAGGAGTAGATTTCCTACGTGTCACATTACATTCTGCAATCAACATTATGTAAATAGCATTGCCAAACGAAAGAAAGCCAATAAATGTTCCAGAACACCAAAATCCAAAGACTGACTTATCTTATGAGATAACCTAATAAATAGTAGGCTGTAGTGTATAGCATTTTCATTCTGGTATCCTCTCTGGCTATTATGTATGTAGTAGAAAAGCTAGGAATCAGTTCTGTAGGAAGTTGTTACTCCGTGACCCGCTCTGCCGTGTTTATTGGCAGGATGCAATTTTGGATTACAACTCCCATTGGACACACAAGGAGGTACTGATCTGACTTAGAGGAAACTCTGTGTGTATTCCGACAACGAAACTGATACTGTCATATTACTGTCATATATATATATATATATAGGATGTTACAAAAAGGTACGGCCAAACTTTCAGGAAACATTCCTCACACACAAAGAAAGAAAATATGTTATGCGGACATGTGTCCGGAAACACTTAATTTCCATGTTAGAGCTCATTTTATTACTTCGCTTCAAATCACATTAATCATGGAATGGAAACACACGACAACAGAACGTACCAGCGTGACTTCAAACACTTTATTACAGGAAATGTTGAAAATGTCCTCCGTTAGCGAGGTTACACGTATCCATCCTCCGTCGCATGGAATCCCTGATGCGCTGATGCAGCCCTGGAGAATGGCGTATTGTATCACAGCCGTCCACAATACGAGCACGAAGAGTCTCTACATTTGGTACCTGGGTTGTGTAGACAAGAGATTTCAAATGCCCCTATAAATGAAAGTCAAGAGGGTTGAGGTCAGGAGAGCGTGGAGGCCATGGAATTGGTCCGCCTCTACCAATCTATTGGTCACCGAATCTGTTGTTGAGAAGCGTACGAACACTTCGACTGACATGAGCAGGAGCTCCATCGTGCATGAACCACAATGGGTATTTTGACATTTGTCTGCACGAATGATTTCAATTTACATTTTAAGAGAAATACTAAAATGAGCTCTAACATGGAAATTTAGCGTTTCCGGTCACATGTCCACATAACATATTTTCTTTCTTTGTGTGTGAGGAATGTTTCCTGAAAGTTTGGCCGTACCTTTTTGTAACACTATATATATATATAGTCAGGTAATGGCGGTCGAGTCGAATTAGTTTAAGGTGAGACACTACGCCCTATCTCAACTATGTTAAAATATACAACTTGATGACCCTATTTTCTGAAACTACTATGTCATATTATGTGGTCCTTAGGGAAGCTACTGATCTATAATGAAGTTTGTATTTACAGTTTCTAGCAATTTATAAACGAGGGGGTCCCAAAAGAAATCGGATTGTTGTCACAAAAACTTTATTAATGAATTTTTTTACAAAATTGCTTCAGTCACCTTCAAAATGCTCTCCATTATATCCGATGCAGTGGTCAAGTCTCTTTTCCCATTGTTGGAAGCATGTTTTGAACTCTTGAAGTAAATAATTTAATGGCGAGAGAATAAGTTGGCGAGCAAGGAGTTCTACGTTGATGCTACTTTGAAGCTATTATAATGTGTGGCTCAGGGTAAAACAATGAGGTTTCTCACAGGGTATGCGTGGATGTGTGTGAGAAGGATATTTAACGACACTGGAATGCCCATTTCCAACTTATTTATTTACTGCTTCTCTTTTTTAGAACACCGAAATTGAAGTTGCCGACCAAGGGTTACCAATATGTATGTATTTATTGACTGCAATTGGGTACTACCCGGTGGCAGAGTTAAGAATACAGATCAAATTACAAATACTAGATTTACAACAATAACACAGTAAACAATACAAACATGATATTACTTTACTTTAGTCACTTAAAACATATCTAATTACTTCTTTATTTACATATTATATAACATTATAATTCAAAAGTTAAACTATAAACCATCTAGATTTTTTCTAAATTTCTACAGCGACAGGGGACTGCCCTGAAAGACTGCTACAGGCAATTCATTCCATTCTTCAATGGTTCTATTAACAAAAGAAAATTTTCCTACGTCGGTTCTGTATCTTCTACCCTTAATTTTATACCTATGATCGTTTCGTCCATAATAATCCGGATTATCTAACCTTACACTAACGTCCACCCATGCCTTTACACCAGCATTAGCTTTGAATAATGCTACCAACCTATGTTTTTTACGCCTAATTCTTAATTCCTCCCATTTAGTCTCATCTCCTTTTATAGGCCCAAAATACTTGCCTCTTTTTATGAACTTTATTGCCCTCTTCTCTATTTCTTCTAATGGATCGATTTGGTTAGCTCTATACGGGTCCCAGCATGCTACTCCATATTCCATAACCGGCCGCACTAAGGCCTTGTAGGCAATTTCCCTGGACCTAGCGCTCCCCTTTTTCAATATTCTCATTACGAAATGTAATGCCTTCCACGCATTCCTAGATGTGGAATTTACTTGTCCGTCCCATCCAGCATTACTTGCCAGGTACACTCCCAAGTATTTGCAGCAGTCCACCTGTGGAATTTGCACCCCTCCCATGTGATAGTTAACAATAATCTTGCCCTTAGTCCTACTAAAAACAATGGACTTACTTTTCTTGGCATTAATTGACATTTTGTTAGCCGCAGCCCAATTACAGATTTCATTTAAATCATCCTGAAGAGCGGTTTCATCCCTGTTTAGAGTTACTGATATAAACTTTATTCGTTCCTCACGTATATATGAACCGACAAATACCCAAGACCGAATAAGAGGACTGCCCTAATAGGCTTCACGCCTAGGACCGCTCTAATCGGCCTCACGCCGAAGACTGTCTCAATGGCTTGCTAGCCACGAAGTGCTCTAAGTGGCTCCACGCCGAAGACTCTTGTCCACAGCTGCGTGTGTGGGTGTACATGTAACTTTCACTTTCTGGAGACCCTCTTTTCAACCAAAGATCCCTTTGTAGCTGTTTTGTCACCATTATGAATGATCCAAAGAATACCCTATTCATACAAGTCAAGTGAGCCCCTTTAGAAATCTGCTAAGGACACTGTTTCTTACATTGCTTTTGTTATAACAACTTTCCCCCACAACTGCTATTCGCCTCAACTGGCCTTGCACGTATTGTCACAAAGAACCAACATTCCTTTGACATCCATCATGATTCTTATATTATGGCAAACCTTAATTTCGGTATCACTCTTCAAGTTTGATATTGTCCGGTGCCCTTTGCGAAGCTGTTTTTACCGCCTCCACATCGTCATAACGCTCCCCTTTTAACGTTCTTTTTTTTTTCATTCGTGGAAATAGGAAAAAGTCGCATGGGGCTAGGTCCGGCGAATACGGAGCGTGGGGAACGACAGACCACCTCTGAGATGCCAAATAGTGGGTCACTCGTAAGGCCGTGTGCTGGAGCGTTGTCATGATGCAGAAACCAGTCACCTGATCACCAAAGTTCCGGGCGTTTCCTCCTCACATCCTCTCGCAGACGCCTTAAAACATCCAAGTAAAAGTGCTGTTTAACAGTCTGGCCAGGGGGTACGAATTCCCGATACACAATTCCACGAACATAAAAAAAGACAATGATCATCGTCTTGACATCTGACCTCACTTGCCTTGCTTTTCTTGGTCTCGGAGAGTTGAGAGTCCTCCACTGGCTTGACGCTTACTTGGTTTCTGGGTCATACCCGTAACATCAACTCTCATCACCTGTAATGACTTTGTTTGAGAAGTTTAGATCACGTGCAATCTCTGTTTTCAAGTCCTGACATTGTCATGAACACATTCATGCGGATGACTTTGTGCTCCTGTGTGAGAAGGCGCGGAACAAATTTAGCAGCAACACGTCTCATGTGCAAATCCTCCCTCAAAATCCGCTGGCACGAGCTCCATCTGATTCCTGTCGCTGCTGAAATTTATCGATCGTTCGGCGACGATTCTCGTTGATCTTTTGGCGGACCTTTTCAATGTTCTCCTCATTTCGTGATGTTGAAAGGCGTACAGAACGAGCTTGGTCTTCAACACACATCTCACCACGTTTAAAGTGCCCAAACCACTCGAAAACCTGTGTGCGGCTCATAGCGTCCTCCTGGAAAGCTACCTGAAGTATTTGGTGTGTCTCCGTTGCAGGTTTCTTAAGCAGGAAACAACATTTCACAAACACTCTTTGTCCTTTTGAAGTTGCCATAACGACTTCGCATAGGTAACCCGGCAACAGTCAGAGAAACACAATACCACACTTGCACGTTCAGCTCTACACTGACGCCGTCTGTACAGCTGTTTCATGAAGGTCTCTACTAACACCATCTAGTGTGAGAACCCTGCACTACGTCTACGAGTGGCAGCGCCATCAGAGTCCGGTTTCTTTTGGGTCCCCATTATTTTTTCTGCATTTTTCTGGATTTTTAGCATTAAAACACCATTACATGGAGCTCATTAATTAAATTAGTGTGCCTGTACATGCACAGTATTTCTGAAGCTACTGTTATAATCGTTGAAAGTTATATGTACATATCTCCTATAGTTACTGAGAAAATGGGGCAAATGTTTAAAAAAACTTAATTTTGAGGCAAAACACGAGTCAGTTGGAGAATTTAATGTCATGTCACCATGTTGGCCTTAGTAGCTCAATGGTTTAGAGCGGCTGGGCGGAGACCAGAAGATCCGTGGTTTAAATCCCGTCTATGGCATCGTAAGTCGCTATTAAGATAGTTGTATCATGTGTTTATGAGAACTCCTAGTGGTTTACTATAAAGCCCGGGCCTTAAAGTACTTACAGCATAGTAAGTCGTCATTAAGGTAGTGGTCTCATGTGTTTATGAGAACTCCTAGTGGTTTACTATAAAGCCCGGACCTTAAAGTACTTACAGCATAGTAAGTCGTCATTAAGGTAGTTGTCTCATGTGTTTATGAGAACTCCTAGTGGTTTACTGTAAAGCCCGGACCTTAAAGTACTTACAGCATAGTAAGTCGTCATTAAGGTAGTTGTCTCATGTGTTTATGAGAACTCCTAGTGGTTTACTATAAAGCCCGGACCTTAAAGTACTTACAGCATAGTAAGTCGTCATTAAGGTAGTTGTCTCATGTGTTTATGAGAACTCCTAGTGGTTTACTGTAAAGCCCGGGCCTTAAAGTACTTACAGCATAGTAAGTCGTCATTAAGGTAGCTGTCTCATGTGTTTATGAGAACTCCTAGTGGTTTACCGGGAAAAACACGAGTCAGTTGGAGAATTTAATGTCATGGTGGCACGTTGTCCATAGTAGCTCAAGGTTTAGAGCGGCTGGACGGAGACCAGAAGTTCCGTGGTTTAAATCCCAGCTATGGCATTATAAGTCACCATTAAGGTAGTTGTCTCATGCATTTATAAGAACTCCTAGTGGTTTGCCGGGAAAACATGAGTCAGTTGGAGAATTTAATGTCATATCGGCACGTTGGCCATAGTAGCTCAATGGTTTAGAGCGGCTGGATGGAGACCAGAAGTTCCGTGGTTTAAATCCCAGCTATGGCATTATAAGTCACCATTAAGGTAGTTGTCTCATGTATTTATAAGAACTCCTAGTGGTTTGCCGGGAAAACATGAGTCAGTTGGAGAATTTAATGTCATATCGGCACGTTGGCCATAGTAGCTCAATGGTTTAGAGCGGCTGGATGGAGACCAGAAGTTCCCTGGTTTAAATCCCAGCTATGGCATTATAAGTCACCATTAAGGTAGTTGTCTCATGTGCTTATGAGAACTTCTAGTGGTTTACCGGGAAAAACACGAGTCAGTTGGAGAATTTAATGTCATGACAGCATGTTGGCCATAGTAGCTCAATGGTTTAGAGCGGCTGGACGGAGACCAGAAGATCCGTGTTTCAAATCCCGGCTATGGTATTGAATTTTTCAGTCTGGTTCTATCCTTTCATATTTATGGACTTATTTCAAATTTTGTAAATACATAGATGCACAGAAAGCTAATAAATTGACAGCTCTCACTATATTTTTAAACTACGTTTAAGTACACTTATAATTATAGTGCATGAGTACATTCTATACCAAATTGTGAACTATTTAACTACGCGAAGAAAAAAATAAAGATTATTTTTTCCAATTTTTGCGTACCTTAAACCTCGATGTTTCAAGACCATAGAGTCTAGTTTATTTCTCATACATTCCTTCTATTTGTTTTGGATGTATTATGCCACAGAGGTGGGGGGTTTCCTCACAGAGTTCCAATTGATATGATCAATATTATCTTATAATAGGTAGTGTACTCATAGTTCCATAAAGTACCATAAAGTCCTTAGCAATAGCTGCGAATCCAGTATTCCATCTCGCTCGGTTGGAAGATGCACTTATATACCAAATTAGAGTTACGTTGTTGACATTGTGAAATTGCCTTATTCTTGGATTGAGGAAGTCCCCAAACATATACTTACAGTGAAACTTTGGGCTGAACAGAAGAATGAATGTAGGCAATAAGCAACAAATGAGAATGAAGAAGGGTCATTCAGCAAAATGGTGAATGAGTCGAGAGGAAGTACATACCCATCCCATCCGGTAGGGTTCCACTTGGCTGCCTAGTTACACTGCTCTACCCAACATTGTTAACGAACTAACCTTGTGAATCTCCCTAACGTTCCGTCACATCAAAAAAACCCTAATCATTCCTCAGAGTAAATTGACCTCAGTGGCGGACTTGCCACATTACAACACTACATCCAAAACAAACCACATGACTCTGTCTACTCTTGTACAAACACTCATTGTTCCATCTACTTCAACATAAACATTATCTTATTGTAGTTACAAGGGAATACAGTAGACTTTAAGTGATAGTCAAATGTTTTATATACATGACCTTTTCTTCTCTTGTACAAACATTTATTGCTCTATCTACTTCAAGATAAACATTATCTTATTGTAATTACAAGGGAATACAGTAGACTTTAAGTGATAGTCAAATGTTTTATATACATGACCTTTTCTTCTCTTGTACAAACATTTATTGCTCTATCTTCTTCAAGATAAACATTATCTTACTGTAGTTACAAGGGAATACAGTAGACTTTAAGTGTTAGTCAAATGTTTTATATACATGACTTTCTCTGCTCTTGTACAAACACTTATTGCTCTATCTACTTCAAGATAAACATTATCTTATTGTAGTTACAAGGGAATACAGTAGACTTTAAGTGATAGTCAAATGTTTTATATACATGACTTTCTCTACTCTTGTACAAACACTTATTGCTCTATCTACTTCAAGATAAACATTAACTTATTGTAGTTACAAGGGAATACAGTAGACTTTAAGTGATAGTCAAATGTTTTATATACATGACTTTCTCTACTCTTGTACAAACACTTATTGCTCTATCTACTTCAAGATAAACATTATCTTATTGTAGTTACAAGGGAATACAGTAGACTTTAAGTGATAGTCAAATGTTTTATATACATGACCTTCTCTTCTCTTGTACAAACATTTATTGCTCTATCTACTTCAAGATAAACATTATCTTATTGTAATTACAAGGGAATACAGTAGACTTTAAGTGATAGTCAAATGTTTTATATACATGACCTTTTCTTCTCTTGTACAAACATTTATTGCTCTATCTTCTTCAAGATAAACATTATCTTATTGTAGTTACAAGGGAATATAGTAGACTTTAAGAGTTAGTCAAATGTTTTATATACATGACTTTCTCTGCTCTTGTACAAACACTTACTGCTCTATCTACTTCAAGATAAACATTATCTTATTGTAGTTACAAGGGAATACAGTAGACTTTAAGTGATAGTCAAATGTTTATATACATGACTTTGTCTACTCTTGTACAAACACTTATTGCTCTATATACTTCAAGAATAACATTATCTTATTGTAGTTACAAGGGAATACAGTAGACTTTAAGTGATAGTCTAATGTTTTATATACATGACCTTTTCTTCTCTTGTACAAACATTTATTGCTCTATCTACTTCAAGATAAACATTATCTTATTGTAATTACAAGGGAATACAGTAGACTTTAAGTGATAGTCAAATGTTTTATATACATGACCTTTTCTTCTCTTGTACAAACATTTATTGCTCTATCTACTTCAAGATAAACATTATCTTATTGTAATTACAAGGGAATACAGTAGACTTTAAGTGATAGTCAAATGTTTTATATACATGACCTTTTCTTCTCTTGTACAAACATTTATTGCTCTATCTTCTTCAAGATAAACATTATCTTATTGTAGTTACAAGGGAATACCGTAGACTTTAAGTGATAGTCAAATGTTTTATATACACGACTTTCTCTACTCCTGTACAAACACTTATTGCTCTATCTACTTCAAGATAAACATTATCTTATTGTTGTTACAAGGGAATACAGTAGACTTTAAGTGATAGTCAAATGTTTTGTATACATGACTTTCTCTACTCTTGTACAAACACTTATTGCTCTATCTACTTCAAGATAAACATTATCTTATTGTAGTTACAAGTGAATACAGTAGACTTTAAGTGATAGTCAAATGTTTTATATACATGACTTTCTCTACTCTTGTACAAACACTTATTGCTCTATCTACTTCAAGATAAACATTATCTTATTGTTGTTACAAGGGAATACAGTAGACTTTAAGTGATAGTCAAATGTTTTATATACATGACTTTCTCTACTCTTGTACAAAAAGTTATTGCTCTATCTACTTCAAGATAAACATTATCTTACTGTTGTTACAAGGGAATACAGTAGACTTTAAGTGATAGTCAAATGTTTTGTATACATGCCTTTCTCTACTCTTGTACAAACACTTATTGCTCTATCTACTTCAAGATAAACATTATCTTATTGTAGTTACAAGTGAATACAGTAGACTTTAAGTGATAGTCAAATGTTTTATATACATGACTTTCTCTACTCTTGTAGAACACAAAACTTCGCATGTTACTTGAAGTACATTCTAATTGGTTGTATCGTCATTTGTTTTCCTTTCTGCAGGTTTTGTTAACTTGTTGAGAAACAAAAGGCGATACGCCACTGAAGTTAAACAGGTGGCCAGGAAGGTCTTCCATTAACATTTTTACTCCCGGCAATTAAATCGGGAACAATTGGGGGCGTTGTTTTTAAATGCCCTTCCCCGGTCGCGTGCTCTTCCTCTGTTCGACACCGTACAGCACTCATGTCCTCCACCGGAAACCTCGCTATATCATCTACACAGTAAATCTCCAAAGGCAACTTCCTTTTGTTTTTAATTGTGTTTAAGTCAATGGTAACGTACAAATTTACCGACTTTCTTTTCTCCTAAATATACCCAAAAATACAATACCAAGATTTCACAGAAATTCATGTTCTGTAACTCCAAGAGTAAAAAGATTTATAAATTCGGCAATTGAGTTAACCCGAAACCAAATCATTGCAACAGGAGATATTTAACCCCCTCCGTGCTATATTGGTAGCCTCACAAGGTTCTTGGAAAATTTATTGAGTTTCTTTGCTTTGGCAATGCTATTTTCAGGATGCCATGGCTAGTGTTGCTTACATTGCGAGTAGGTATCTGTGTTCAGTTGTTAATAAACAATCACAAAATGGAGATAACAAAGTTTGAACTTAGAGTCTGAAGCGATAACAATAGGTGTGGCACAGTTTCACGTTCACGCTACAGTTTGAAGCAAATAGTGTTTATCTCAGGGTTTGCGTGGGTATGTATGAGGAGGATAGTTTCAATGACTCTGGAACGTGCTGACATGACATTAAATTCTCCAACTGACCCGTGTTTTTTCTAGTAAACCACTAGGAGTTGTCATAAACACATGAGACAACTACCTTAATGACGACTTACTATGCTGTAAGTACTTTAAGGCCCCGGCCTTATAGTAAACCACTAGGAGTTCTCATAAACACATGGGACAACTACCTTAATGACGACTTACTATGCTGTAAGTACTTTAAGGCCCG
This sequence comes from Mantis religiosa, assembly GCA_030765055.1. NCBI lineage: Eukaryota > Metazoa > Arthropoda > Insecta > Mantodea > Mantidae > Mantis > Mantis religiosa. The sequence continues at coordinate 22,264,669 of CM060957.1, forward strand.
GGCTTTATAGTAAACCACTAGGAGTTCTCATAAATACATGAGACAACTACCTTAATGGCGACTTACTATGCTGTAAGTACTTTAAGGTCCGGACTTTATAGTAAACCACTAGGAGTTCTCATAAACACATGAGACAACTACCTTAATGACGACTTACTATGCTGTAAGTACTTTAAGGCCCGGGCTTTATAGTAAACCACTAGGAGTTCTCATAAATACATGAGACAACTACCTTAATGGCGACTTACTATGCTGTAAGTACTTTAAGGTCCGGGCTTTATAGTAAACCACTAGGAGTTCTCGTAAACACATGAGACAACTACCTTAATGACGACTTACTATGCTGTAAGTACTTTAAGGCCCGGGCTTTATAGTAAACCACTAGGAGTTCTCGTAAACACATGAGACAACTACCTTAATGACGACTTACTATGCTGTAAGTACTTTAAGGCCCGGGCTTTATAGTAAACCACTAGGAGTTCTCATAAACACATGAGACAACTACCTTAATGGCGACTTACTATGCTGTAAGTACTTTAAGACCCGGGCTTTATAGTAAACCACTAGGAGTTCTCGTAAACACATGAGACAACTACCTTAATGACGACTTACTATGCTGTAAGTACTTTAAGGCCCGGGCTTTATAGTAAACCACTAGGAGTTCTCGTAAACACATGAGACAACTACCTTAATGACGACTTACTATGCTGTAAGTACTTTAAGACCCGGGCTTTACAGTAAACCACTAGGAGTTCTCATTAACACATGAGACAACTACCTTAATGACGACTTACTATGCTGTAAGTACTTTAAGGCCCGGGCTTTATAGTAAACCACTAGGAGTTCTCGTAAACACATGAGACAACTACCTTAATGACGTTTTACTATGCTGTAAGTACTTTAAGGCCCGGGCTTTATAGTAAACCAATAGGAGTTCTCGTAAACACATGAGACAACTACCTTAATGACGACTTACTATGCTGTAAGTACTTTAAGGCCCGGGCTTTATAGTAAACCACTAGGAGTTCTCATAAACACATTAGACAACTACCTTAATGACGACTTACTATGCTGTAAGTACTTTAAGGCCCGGGCTTTATAGTAAACCACTAGGAGTTCTCGTAAACACATGAGACAACTACCTTAATGACGACTTACTATGCTGTAAGTACTTTAAGGCCCGGGCTTTATAGTAAACCACTAGGAGTTCTCATAAACACATGAGACAACTACCTTAATGACGACTTACTATGCTGTAAGTACTTTAAGACCCGGACTTTATAGTAAACCACTAGGAGTTCTCATAAACACATGAGACAACTACCTTAATGACGACATACTGTGCTATAAGTACTTTAAGACCCGGGCTTTATAGTAAACCACTAGGAGTTCTCATAAACACATGAGACAACCACCTTAATGGCGACTTACTATGCTGTAAGTACTTTAAGACCCGGGCTTTATAGTAAACCACTAGGAGTTCTCATAAACACATGAGACAACTACCTTAATGACGACTTACTATGCTGTAAGTACTTTAAGGCCCGGGCTTTATAGTTAACCACTATTAGGTACAATTAATGGAAATTAATTATTCTTTCACACTAGCCATATGTAGGACGCACTATGAAAGGATAGAGCCAGACTGAAAAATTCAATGCCACAGCCGCGCTTGAACCACGGATCGTCTAGTCTCCGCTTAGCCGCTCTGAACCATTGAGCTACATTGAGCTACACTGAGCTACTATGGCCAACGTGCCAACATGACATTAAATTCTCCAACTGACTCCCGGTAAACCGCACGTCCTACACATAGCTAGTGTGAAAGAACAATTTATTTATTTTACTATTTGACATGAATAAGCTCAGCAGAAAGTCGAATTTATTATTATTATTATTATTATTATTATTATTATTATTATTATTATTATTATTATTATTATTATTATTATTATTATTATTATTATTATTATTATTATTATTATTATTATTATTATTATTATTATTATTATTATTATTATTATTATTATTATTATTATTATTATTATTATTATTATTATTATTATTATTATTATTATTATTATTATTATTATTATTATTATTATTATTATTATTATTATTATTATTATTATTATTATTATTATTATTATTATTATTATTATTATTATTATTATTATTATTATTATTATTATTATTATTATTATTATTATTATTATTATTATTATTATTATTATTATTATTATTATTATTATTATTATTATTATTATTATTATTATTAACTATCACATGGGAGGAATGCAAATTCCACAGGTGGACAGCTGCAAAAACTTAGGAGTGTACCTGGCAAGTAATGCTGGATGGGACGAACAAGTAAATGCCACATCTAGGAATGCGTGGAAGGCATTACATTTCGTAATGAGAATATTGAAAAACGGGGAGCGCTAGGTCCAGGGGAATTGCCTACAAGGCCTTAGTGCGGCCGGTTGTGGAATATGGAGTAGCGTGCTGGGACCCGTATAGAGCTAACCAAATCGATCCATTACAAAAAATACAGAAGAGGGCAATAAAATTCATAAAAAGAGGCAAGTATTTTGGACCTATAAAAGGAGATGAGACTAAATGGGAGGAATTAAGAATTAGGCGAAAAAAACATAGGTTGGTAGCATTATTCAAAGCTAATGCTGGTGTAAAGGCATGGGTGGACGTTAGTGTAAGGTTAGATAATCCGGATTATTATGGACGAAACGATCATAGGTATAAAATTAAGGGTAGAAGATACAGAACCGACGTAGGAACATTTTCTTTTGTTAATAGAACCATTGAAGAATGGAATGAATTGCCTGTAGCAGTCTTTCAGGGCTGTCACCTGTCGCTGAAGAAATTTGGAAACAATCTAGATGGTTTATAGTTTAACTTTTAAATTATAATGGTATATAATATGTAAATAGAAAAGTAATTAGATATGTTTTAAGTGACTTAAGTTAAAATAATATCATGTTTGTATTGTTTATTGTGTTATTGTTGTAAATCTAGTATTTGTAATTTGATCTGTATTCTTAACTCTGCCACCGGGTAGTACCCAATTGCAGTCAATAAATACATACATACATTATTTTCAATTTACGTCCTTTAACTTTTTAAAGTCATACCGAACGATGAATGAAATGGGGGAAATGATGCTCATATGAACCCGGTGTCTATGGAGCTTAGAGTCACTCGACATTCGTCTATCAGTTTAAGGGAAACCCCCGGATAAACCTTATCCAAGTAACTCACCCTGAGCGAGATTCGAACTCGGGACCTATTGAACGTGAGGCATACACGCTACCATCTACGCTACCGAGGCGGGTTAAAGAGTCGAATTACTCTATCAGAGTCAATATAGCAGGTCAAACAGAAGAATAAAGTTAAAGTTTGCAAGACAAAAGAGGAACGCCTACTCTAATGTCATATTATAATCTCTTTGACTATCGATTATCTCGTAGATGGCTTAGTCGATGTTAGTATGGGACTAGCGAGGTCTGATGCTTACCATGGTGTCGGTTCTAACCTAAACTATTTTCTCTCACTAATAAACGTCAACGCAAGTATTTCCTTCTAAAACTTCGGTGTTTTTGTACTCAGGGTGCTTCAACACATATTTCTGGTGGAATGTGTGTTCACATTCCATGTTGTTTGCCAAATAATGGAGGAACGGTATGGGTTTGTGTAGAAGAACACCTGGATGTGCTTTGTTACCAATACAACGTCATGACTCACTCAGATCTTCGCGTGGGCCGTAATGTCTCCATCACGACCATGTGGATCGTCTTTTGTTCTCGGCCCAGCCGCACCCGGCGCTGTCAAACTTCATCTGAATGCCACAGAATCGCCTCGCTTCAGTTTCAGTCAAGTTTACTGTTCATAATGCATCGAGAAACGGTAGCGGCGTGGCTTATGTAGAAATGAATGGCAAGGAATGCAATGCAATCAATTGAATTCCGAACATGGCCTTCCTTACATGGCGAGTATAATGACGTACACGGTTGCGCATTTCCATTCAAGAGAACCAACCGGGTGGGCATTGGATACATAAACAAATGTGACAACAAAAAAATCTGACGGTCGCACCTGTGTGTAACTAGATTGTTGTTTGTCTCTCTGCGTGATCAGTGGCGTGCAGGTTGTTTTAGACTCTTTTTTAAAGTTTCTCCCAAACATTGTAACTGGAAATGGGTCATTTTCCAGCATTGTTCTAACCATCGAGCGAGACAGATTACGATTACCCAAGGTTTAATTAGGTAAACGTGCCGACAGACCAGCTAATTGTAGACGGTGGAAACACCATTTGGGTGACTCTGTAGTGCCATACACAATTTAAAGTAAAATGAAACGAGAACTGACAAAGGAAATCCTTGAAGCAAAGTTCCAGACTCAAAGTTAGGATGTGGCTTCCCCTAACCTGTATGGTCCGCATATTCGAGAACTTCTTACATGTTTCTTCTAAGGTTTCCCGAGTCGGTAGACTCAATAATCAATTGTTAAGTCACATCGAACAGTGAAAGAAATTGGTACGTAGAGCTTAGAGTTACCAGACATTCATCTTTCAGGATAAGAGAAAACCTCCAACGTTAAGTCATATCGGACGATGAATGAAATGATGTTCAAATGAGTACAGGGTACATAGAGCTTAGAGTTACCAGACATTCATCTTTCAGGATAAGAGAAAACCTCCAACGTTAAGTCATATCGGACGATGAATGAAATAATGTTCAAATGAGTACAGGATATATAGAGCTTAGAGTTACCAGACATTCATCTTTCAGGATAAGAGAAAACCTCCAACGTTAAGTCATATCAGACGATGAATGAAATGATGTTCGAATGAGTACAGGCTACATAGAGCTTAGAGTTACCAGACATTCATCTTTCAGGATAAGGGAAAAACTCCAACGTTAAGTCATATCGGACGATGAATGAAATGATGTTCGAATGAGTACAGGCTACATAGAGCTTAGAGTTACCAGACATTCATCTTTTAGGATAAGAGAAAACCTCCAACGTTAAGTAATATCGGACGATGACTGAAATGATGTTCAAATGAGTACAGGGTACATAGAGCTTAGAGTTACCAGACATTCATCTTTCAGGATAAGAGAAAACCTCCAACGTTAAGTAATATCGGACGATGAATGAAATGATGTTCGAATGAGTACAGGGTACATAGAGCTTAGAATTACCAGACATTCATCTTCCAGGATAAGAGAAAACCTCCAACGTTAAGTCATATCAGACGATGAATGAAATGATGTTCGAATGAGCACAGGGTACATAGAGCTTAGAGTTACCAGACATTAATCTTTTAGGATAAGAGAAAACCTCCAACGTTAAGTCATATCAGACGATGAATGAAATGATGTTCGAATGAGTACAGGGTACATAGAGCTTAGAGTTACCAGACATTCATATTTCAGGATAAGAGAAAACCTCCAACGTTAAGTCATATCGGACGATGAATGAAATGATGTTCAAATGAGTACAAGGTACATAGAGCTTAGAATTACCAGACATTCATCTTTCAGGATAAGGGAAAAGCTCCAACGTTACGTCATATCGGACGATGACTGAAATGATGTTCAAATGAGTACAAGGTACATAGAGCTTAGAATTACCAGACATTCATCTTTAGGATAAGAGAAAACTTCCAACGTTAAGTCATATCAGACGATGAATGAAATGATGTTCGAATGAGTACAGGGTACATAGAGCTTAGAGTTACCAGACATTCATCTTTTAGGATAAGAGAAAACCTCCAACGTTAAGTAATATCGGACGATGACTGAAATGATGTTCAAATGAGTACAGGGTACATAGAGCTTAGAGTTACCAGACATTCATCTTTCAGGATAAGAGAAAACCTCCAACGTTAAGTCATATCAGACGATGAATGAAATGATGTTCGAATGAGTACAGGGTACACAGAGCTTAGAGTTACCAGACATTCATCTTTCAGGATAAGAGAAAACCTCCAACGTTAAGTAATATCGGACGATGACTGAAATGATGTTCAAATGAGTACAAGGTACATAGAGCTTAGAATTACCAGACATTCATCTTTCAGGATAAGGGAAAACCTCCAACGTTAAGTCATATCGGACGATGACTGAAATGATGTTCAAATGAGTACAAGGTACATAGAGCTTAGAATTACCAGACATTCATCTTTCAGGATAAGGGAAAACCTCCAACGTTAAGTCATATCGGACGATGACTGAAATGATGTTCAAATGAGTACAAGGTACATAGAGCTTAGAATTACCAGACATTCATCTTTAGGACAAGAGAAAACTTCCAACGTTAAGTCATATCGGACGATGAATGAAATGATCTTCAAATGAGTACAAGGTACATAGAGCTTAGAATTACCAGACATTCATCTTTCAGGATAAGAGAAAACCTCCAACGTTAAGTCATATCGGACGATGACTGAAATGATGTTCAAATGAGTACAAGGTACATAGAGCTTACAGTTATCTGACATTCATCTTTCAGGATAAGAAACAAATGAGGAGGAGGTTATCCAGATAACTCACCCGGGAGCTGTTGAATGTGAAATATTGGAACAGGGGCATTAAGTAGGTTATGCAGCACGCCACTGTCCAGGGTCGACCTGTCTGTGGCGGCGACAGGTGTTTGCAAAGCGCTGATAGAAAGTCGCGAACTCTTATCGGTAATTTGCTACCATCATCGGTACCTGGCTTGTCTGTCAATGCCCTCTACCCACTTTCCAACCCGCACCCATGCGTTCAAAGCTTCCACAAAAATGCCCATATCATTGAATGTCCTGTTAAGTCTTCTAGCTACAGTAGAGTGGAAGTGGTAGTCAAGTGTTTTAAAGCGATGCCTTTGAAATTTCATTCTCCTTGTATGTGCAAGAGGTGAAAAATGAATAACGACTTTGAATGCGGGAAAAATTGGAAAGAATTGGAAATTCAGGCAAATAACAAGCAAATCTGGGTTCATTCCACCCAGAAAATAAGCCAGGGTGTTTGCTAAATTCGAGATAGAGAAACCAGTACTGTTTTCCCAACACCAGAAGGCAAGGCAGAGGGATGTGTAATATAATTGCCTTTGCTGTGTTTATGTTGGCGGTCCAGACATGATAAGAATGCTAGATTCATGTAAAATACGCAGTGCTGTCAATATAACTCACCCATGTGTAATACCTATCATTACAGTTACTGAAACGAGCATTAGATCTGACAACATGGGTGACTCTTATGTACTCTCATACACTCATTTCGTAGTAAACAGAGCCACTACCAGGGCAGATAAACAGTTCAAGCCCCTCTCCCTCTTCAGGCCCTGCTTGCCATCTTGTGGTGGGTAGACAGTACATAATACCTATCACTACAGTTACTGAAACGAGCATTAGATCTGACAGCATGTGTGACTCATATGTACTCTCATACACTCATTTCGTAGTAAACAGATCCACTACCAGAGCAGATAAACAGTTCAAGCCCCTCTCCCTCTTCAGGCCCCGCTTACCTTCTTGTGGTGGGTAGACAGTACATTATACTTATCACTGCAGTTACTGAAACGAGCATTAGATCTGACAGCATGTGAGACTCATATGTACTCTCATACACTCATTTCGTAGTAAACAAATCCACTACCAGGGCAGACAAACAGTTCAAGCCCCTCTCCCTCTTCAGGCCCCGCTTGCCTTCTTGTGTTGGGCAGACAGTACATAATACCCATCACTGCAGTTACTGAAACGGGCATTAGATCTGACAGCATGGATGACTCATATGTACTCTCATACACTCACTACGTAGTAAACAGATCCACTACCAGAGCAGATAAACAGTTTAAGCTCCTCTTCCTCTTCAGGCCCCGCTTATCTTCTCTTGGTGGCAGACAGTACATAATACCTATCACTGCAGTTACTGAAACGAGCATTAGATCTGACAGCATGGTGACTCATATGTACTCTCATACACTCATTTCGCAGTAAACAGATCCACTACCAGAGCAGATAAACAGTTTAAGCCCCTCCCGCTCTTCAGGCCCCGCTTATCTTCTTGTGGTGGGTAGACAGTACATAATACCTAACTGCAGTTACTGAAACGAGCATTAGATCTGTCAGCATGGGTGACTCATATGTACTCCCATACACTCACTACGTAGTAAACAGATCCACTAACAGACCAGATAAACAGTTTAAGCCTCTCTCCCTGTTCAGGCCCCGCTTGTCTTCTTGTGGTGAGTAGACAGTACATAATACCTATCACTGCAGTTACTGAAACGAGCATTAGATCTGTCAGCATGTGTGACTCATATGTACTCTCATACACTCATTTCGTAGTAAACAGATCCACTAACAGAGCAGATAAAACAGTTCAAGCCCCTCTCGCTCTTCAGACCCCGCTTGCCTTCTTGTGGTGGGTAGACAGTACATAATGCCTATCACTGCAATTACTGAAACCAGCATTAGATCTGGCAGCATGTGTGACTCATATGTACTCTCGTACATTTATTTCGTAGTAAACAGATCCACTAACAGAGCAGATAAACAGTTCAAGCTCCTCTCCCTCTTCAGGCTCCGCTTGCCTTCTTGTGGTAGGTAGACAGTACATAATACCTGTCACTGCAGTTACTGAAACGAGCATTAGATCTGACAGCATGGGTGACTCATATGTACTCCCATACACTCATTTCGTAGTAAACAGATCCACTAACAGAGCAGATAAACAGTTCAAGCCCCTCTCCCTCTTCAGGTCCCGCTTGCCTTCTTGTGGTAGGTAGATAGTACATAATACCTATCACTGCAGTTACTGAAACGAGCATTAGATCTGACAGCATGGGTGACTCATATGTACTCTCATACACTTATTTCGTAGTAAACAGATCCACTACCGGAGCAGATAAACAGTTCAATACCCTTTACCTCTTCAGGCCACGCTTACCTTCTTGTGATGAGCAGACAGTACATAATACCTAACTGCAGTTACTGAAACGAGCATTAGATTTGTCAGCATGGCTGACTCATATGTACTCTCATAGACTCATTTCGTAGTAAACAGATCCACTACCAGAGCAGATAAACAGTTCAATACCCTTTACCTCTTCAGGCCACGCTTACCTTCTTGTGATGAGCAGACAGTACATAATACCTAACTGCAGTTACTGAAACGAGCATTAGATCTGTCAGCATGGCTGACTCATATGTACTCTCATACACTTATTTCGTAGTAAACAGATCCACTACCGGAGCAGATAAACAGTTCAATACCCTTTACCTCTTCAGGCCACGCTTACCTTCTTGTGATGAGCAGACAGTACATAATACCTAACTGCAGTTACTGAAACGAGCATTAGATTTGTCAGCATGGCTGACTCATATGTACTCTCATAGACTCATTTCGTAGTAAACAGATCCACTACCAGAGCAGATAAACAGTTCAATACCCTTTACCTCTTCAGGCCACGCTTACCTTCTTGTGATGAGCAGACAGTACATAATACCTAACTGCAGTTACTGAAACGAGCATTAGATCTGTCAGCATGGCTGACTCATATGTACTCTCATAGACTCATTTCGTAGTAAACAGATCCACTAACAGGGCAGATAAACAGTTCAATACCCTCTCCCTCTTCAGGCCTCGCTTGCCTTCTTGTGGTGGGTAGACAGTACATAATACCTATCACTGCAGTTACTGAAACGAGCATTAGATCTGACAGCATGGGTGACTCATATGTACTCTCATACACTTATTTCGTAGTAAACAGGTCCATTGCCAGGGCAGATAAATAGTTCAAGCTACTTACTCTGTCCCGTAAAGATCTACTCTACATCTTTGTCTACCTATCAGTTACACAAAAGTCATTCAGAACGAAGATGGATAAAAATGATTCGACCTTAATGGCACTACTGGGGAAGAAACACGTGTAATGCAGACGTTCTTGTAAACATGGAATTAGCATTCAGAAGGAGGTCTTGGATACTACTCAGGTGGTATCTTGGTTGTCATGGAGACCTTTTTTTCCCTAATTTTGGTTAATTATTGCCTTATGCGAGTACAGAAGCCTCGTTAAAATTTTCCGCACTACTTGGCTCGTCTCCGTAAAGGAAGACGTGGTAGGTGTTGACCTAAACTGGTGCTCATTAGGTGTCTCCAAACACGGACGACAACATTCCTCATCTCTTCATTCAGCGAATACCTCGGAAGTGCTCAATGCTGCGAAACGACATAAGGATGACTCAGGCATTGGCATCGGTACCTGTGGCTGGGTATTAATAAATAAATTTATTTATTTAGGGCTAGGAAGTTGAGGAGCTATTAATTGTGTAAAAATGACCTTTATAAAGAACCTAATAGTATATATAAAGGACCTAAACAAGTGATACCTAATAAATTAATAAATTTAGGTGTAAAGCAACATGTTTTGTAACAGCACGTTGCAGACTTAGGCTTAGATTTATACACCGCCATTCAGATGTCTGTTTGTGGCGTTTAATTATTCGTTGGAGATTTGTTTTTGTTGGTGTAATTATTCTTTGGTTTCTAATTAATCTATACGCTGTTCTAGTTCGTGGTGTTTTCGTGTCCTAAGGGTCGTGTTGTGATGCTGAAGAAGAAAAATGAGACTATCATTTCAAAAAAGCATAATTATTGATAGTTTTAACCAATAACAAGGAATATCTCGGAAATGGTTAACTTAAGGGGGAAAAATAGCGTGTTATAACAATCCTTATCTACATTTCTTGTGTAGTAAGTGGTCTGTGTTAAAGTTTACCCAGTGTTGCATTGAGGTTATATTCGCAAAAGTAGAGTTTTCGGCAATTCAAAGCTGCATGGCCTTCTTAAGAAACTGTATATTTTTAAATTTAAATAAATATTTATATTCAAGGCACAGCTCATTATTCAGTTATCCATAACGTTTGAAATTTTAGAAAGGTAAAAATCACTATTATCGACTGTATTTTGTAAATATGTTGATCCTTCCTTAAAGAAATGCACATCTGCTGTCCCATCTGGTAAGGAAGCAGGTGTGCCAACATTCCAAAGTAAAGTTTTTCAGGTGTATTTTTTATGGTATTCACCTTTCTTGTGTTTTATTTCTTACAGTGTCGTCAGAACACAACTCAAAATGTTAATTTAATGAAATAGTTATATGAAATGCTCTTGGAGGCTGTTGTTTTATTATATTGCTTCAAAATTTTTAATGGTAGCATCAGTGATACATGCATTTGTCAGTTTTAACCTCAAACTTGATCCGAAATGACCATTAAATATTTATTTGCGTCTTTAAAATGATAGATATTAAAAACCTAATTGTGCAGCAGTAAGTATAAGATCTAAATGTCAATGATTCATTGCTTAATAAGCCTGAAATAAAATGTAGTTTCTTTGATTCTCTAATGCTGGAGAACACATGTAGAATCTTTGCCCTGGATGATGGTAAATCAGCAACTCCTTGTAATTGTCTAATAAACTTCCCATTAGGCACCAAAGTGACACAATTTTGCAAGGATAAGATATTTACTGTACATCAAATGTGTGTCTAATGCTCAGGAATTGACAACCAAGTCATTCTTCTAAACTCACAATATTTGGTGACAATGTCAGGGCAGGTCTTCAAAACTTGACATGATTCTAGATGTTCCATATTCATAATTTCTTCTCTGGTACACAGTAGGCAGAATGATGAGCTTGAAAGTCCAATCCTATAAAGATGTTTATTCAATCATGTATATACGGGCCTCCAGCTTTATAATAAATTACCGAATTAGCTGAAGCAAATACCTGCACTGCATCGATTTAGGATTTGTCTCGAAAACTTCTTTCACTCCATTGTTTTTATAGCATAAAAGAATATTATAAATACTTTGACAATTAATTTTAGATATTTTATAAATGTATACACAATGTCTTCATTTAATATTTTGAGGAAATAGTTCAATTTTGTAATTTATATCACATGTACATATTGTTAAATATTGGAAAGCCTGTAAATAATTGTAAAGATCCTGGACATGTTCTATATTATTATCCAAAGAACGAATAAAACTGCTACTAGTTATGAGACGAAAGATGGCAACAGTAGATTTTCTTGGTAGTTTTGGAATTATTTTAGGGTTATGCGCAATTTGTAGCCATTTTGAGTTTTTGTTTAGTTATTTTATATATTCATTTATCTGTTTTTCTTTTAACAATGCATTTGATTGATTCATAAGCAAATATTATAATAGTTTTTTTGTTTGATTTTTGGTTCCTTTCTTTGCCAAATGTTGACTAGAGTAAATATAGAAATTTTGTAATGAGCATTCTATTTTATAAAAATGGTTCCTAGTTTTTTCTGAAATCCTTCCTAAAGAAATAATGGCACTTGCTAGATCATATTGGTGCTGCTGTTGTAGAATTTTGTCTTACAGCTTTTACAAACCAGTAAATATACTAACATGGGGTTGTTGCTTATAAGTGATGACCTCGGCTGGATCTGAACCCGTGACCTTGGAATCAGTAACCACTGAGCCACCCAGCTTCACAATACCACACTATCACCACATCCTTGATGAAAATGTGCATCACTTTGTTGTTAAGTTGGTAACTATATCTGTAAACTATCTAACGGGTGGAATAAAGGAAAGGGAAGGTTCCTAAACTGTTTTTTTTTCTCTCTACCCAAGATTTGTTTCTTAAATTATATAGGTAGGGTTGAAGGCTTGTAACTTGTAAATAAAAACACAAGTAGTTAATTTATTTTGTCAGTATATTTTGTGTAGTTTCTTTTTTTTTTCTGTCTTTCCTTCATCTTTTCAATTTGACATGAATTTTTCAACATTTCCATCCTTTTAGTGCTGTTAATATCAAGAAACTAAAACACACAACATCTGAACTCTTTTTTTACACTAGAAAATGTACATCTTACGACAAACATCATGTCTACCTATAATATACATCATTAATAAGGACATTTATACATTTGTACAAGAACAAAAAAAATTGACTAACATCACAGACAACAAAAAACACGTTTTAATACTTTTAACAACGGGGTGGGCGGGGTGGGTGCGTGATCGAGTACATTCTCTCTTTAATTACATACTCTCCAATCCAAGCATTCACACACATGCCAGTGGTAAAGGTGGCGCTGATATGTTTAACATTGGAACAATATGTGATAATAATGGATCCCGTTGAAATCAAGAAGAACAAAACGTGATTTATTACAAATAAAATTAGATTGCAACCACAAGAACAGGTACTAGAAAATGTGTGTGCGCACATATAATATAATATAGTAAATACAAATAAATTCCTTTATTCATTTGACAAATTTATTTTGTGATTAAATCCAATGTGATCAGACAAAACTCCAATTTGTGTCGCTATTTCCTGCTGAGAATTATATTTGTGTGATTCTAAGATTTAAACTTCTTTTATCTGGAATGTGTCAGTTTAATCAGAAAACAATGCAACTCCAACTCTGGCAAGCTTCAAGAAAAGTTTCAAAGGTCATACTTTAATGAAAAGTATGCTTTTATGCTTGATTTTTGAAGTTCAAACACTTTTTATTATTAGTCTTAATTCCTAAGCTTTTAAAATGAAAAACAACTTACAAAAATGAAAACCTAGGGAATAAACATGAAAAGTTTCAGTCAAAGCCTCCTGATATGACCTCACGAGCTAAAGGCCATGGAAATTTAACAAAAAGTTTGGCAATTGTTGGAATTACAAAGTTTGCTGACTAAACTGACAAAAACATGTCCTGCAGTGATATAATCTTGGAACTGAATACAATTTTACAATGTTCAACTGTTTCACTTATTGTTTACAACTCCCAATCAGCACTCGTCTTCTTTGTGACTACACATGGGAGGTCAGTACTTGTGATGTACTTTTTGGAATCCTGAAACTTCCTTTCTACGTTGACTCACACTTCAACGACCGTGAAGGGAAGGTTTTACGTATCTCCTTGCCTGAGGAACACACCCCTGATGTGACTAGTCCTCCTCTCCCTGAAGAAGACCCCACATGGTGGAACTAAAGTCTGTAGGTCGTGCTGCATTCTCTATATCTAAAGTGTAAAGTACTCTATTCAAACCTTGATTGCACATACAACTTATTCACTTCCTGGAACTCGACATACATCAGGCACAACATTCATCCTGCCCGTTCACTTGAGAAGGAACAAAACTTCATGTCTCTGAAGATGCAACGTGTTGAAACGTTCATTTCAATGAGATGCACTGGCGTGGAGATGAATCATTCAACACGAAACTGGCCGACTGTCTGGTGGCGTCACTTTCTCCAAGTGAATGGGTATCTGTAACAATAAGATGACAAGACTGTTAGTTAAATTGCTTTTCATCTCATGTAAATAGTGGTTTTAATTTTATCAGCTATAATTTCATAAGGGGCAACATTTAGGAGGTTAAGTGTGGTGACCACAAATTACAACAAATATTTAATATTGCTGTACTAAAAGAAAATGAGAATTTTACTTTAAATACAATATTAAATGTTTAAGAAATAAAAATATCTTCTTCTAGGTTAAAACGATCTTATTCGGCAGAAAAAGTCAATGTCAATTAAAAATATCTAGCAACAAAGACATTTAAAGATTTGAATGTATCTAATCCTGTATTCATCAAATATACATTTAAAAATTAGATAAGCAACGTCATTCCTTTAAGCATAAACATATGAACAAAAAAATTTAAAATTCTGATATTTCTTCAGACAATCTTACGCAATTATTCCCTTTGTAGCTAATGATTTACTCAATCGCAATTTCAAAATTGTTTTATACAATTGCTTACTACCCTTGGACATAATTGACAAAAAGAGTTTTATAAGTAATAATTTTATTTGACGTACAATTGCCCATGAGGGTGCAACAAAGCGCTGCCATCTATCGATGAGTGATTAGATCGCAATATATCATTTACTGTCGATTGTCAAATAACAATTGAATTACGTCAGCTATGGTGGTTCGGGCTTAAAACAACACTTTTTTCCCTCGTCAACGGAAGTGAATCATAGACTAAAACGTTTTCTTTTATTCGTTTACGACAAATGAATGTGTTCATTTAAGTCTTATTACAAGAATTTGCAACAAACAATAAGTGACATGCAAATGGGGTCTTTTTATATTCCAAATCGTCCACGGCGGGAAAGCAGACTTTGTCCGACATATTGAATCAACTTCAAGTTCCTTCTTCTAAACTGTAAGTAGGTAATTTTAATTTGTTTATTACATTATTATAAATTGGCGTATCAACAGCTTGAGAATTAATTGCGTTTCATGAAAAGAATATTCCAATAATCAAAAAAGTTTGCTTCTCCATTGTTTCGTAAGCTGTGGTGCTTAAGGAATTGGACAGAGGTGAGCGGTTCAAATCCCAACAGGTCTACCTCAGGACTGGCTAATATCGGGGAGGAAAACTTTGGACTGCAATGTTTCTCTTCCAGTCCACCGCCTGTGGTATAGATTGCAGTAAGAAGGGGCATTAAAACCATTTTTAAAAATGGTTTTGTGTGTCATTCCATAAAATGGCATTGAATCCTGCAGTACGAATGTACATTTAATACAGTTAAGCTTACTGGATACATTTGTGAAAACTAAAAAGGAAAAAAATTATTTATTTGCATTAATGTTAGTATGCCTCGAAGGTATTAGTAACAACAAATTTAATATGTTAACCATTGTTTTGTGAACACTTCTTTTGTCGACTTTTTCTATTGAAATGATCCGTATAAAAACGTTTTGCACGTGTTAAGTGCAGATGGTCCGCAGACCGTTATTGAGGTCTAACCCCCTTCTTTCCGTCCGTCCCCAGTAACTGACTGGATGCCAGGTGTTCGCTGCGCAGCCGGACGACAGCTTTCGTAACGAGGGAAGCCTCTCCGTGGGAACTTTCACCACATTGTTTGTTATTTAAATACTACGTCACCCCTCAATCTGTGTCGTGAGGGATCATAACAGGCTAATAAGGGGTGTCACCACGCCATTTCCTCAATCAATTCTTGTTGGGAGCAACTCCAAATTCAGACAGCTCAAATTAAAACTAGAACTCATAACCCTTACATGCCATTATGTCTTTTAACCTATATAATTTTCTCCTTTTTGTTGCGGTCTTAGTCGTTATTTAACTTATAGCAATATTTTGTCCAGCTAATTTGTGTTGGCAACGTTTAATGCTAATCGTTATTCTTTTATCCAAATCGTTATTCTTTTGTTTAAGACAATCGATGAACTTACGACAAACACGATTATGCATGAAATTAAATTCCAAGAGCCGGACGAAATTCTGAAAGCTGTGTTACTGTACAATTCATACAAAAAATATCAGAAAACAAACGGTTAAGGACATAATAGCTTTATTGACCAATGTAAAGGTAAGCACTACTAACGAATCAACAAAACATTTCCCTTCTAGTCTAATTATCTTGCTATTAGATGCCATTTAAAGTCTTGGTTCATATATTTCTAGTAATTATTTTCAAATTTCAGCTATTTTATCGTAACTATTAAAAAACTAAGGCATCAAAATACCACTAACCCATTGTTAACATTGATTTTTGCCTCAACATTTCTCTCGTTTCCCCAAACATAAAAGCGCATCTATTGTGTTTACTTTCTGTACCAGAGCGTTAGAACTAATTAGAACAGGAATACAATATTCTAAACCAAACAGAAAGAAGAAAGCAGTCGTATGCGACTTTTACTTGGAAATATTATGGCTCTAGAAACATGACAAAGCAAATAAACTGATGACTGGAATAAAACAGGTGTTTAAACATTACAAGAAAACAAAAATTTACTTCGTTCTTTATTGGAATTAATTCATTCATTAATTCACTTGCGTTATTTACACAAATAACTTTACTGACCTCGCGAATGACACACGTTTGACGTAAGAACTTTGGAGGAAAGGAAACATAAAAGATTAGAGCTGCCATGTCTTGCTGTTACCGTCACTTTAATTCTCTTTGCTCTGGAAAGTGTGAATACGAGGACAAATGTTAAGATTCAAAAGATAAAATGGTAATACGTTCTACTTTCCATCTAATGTAAGCCATGCAAGTATAATATGCAGGGTATAGACTGAAATTGAATTTCAACAATGTTACGTTGGCACCAGGCAGATGTCCATGAGCAAGTTTCTAAAAAAGAGAAAAGTTAAATCGTGCCTCACGGTGCCACGGTCGCTTGATCGGATAAAGACGGACGGACGGACGCGTTAGGAAATCCAGGACACAGGTGTGCTTGTTCAAGTAGCCCCTTCACTTCCCCACCAGTCCGCCCGCCCGCACCGTCACCATTCCGACACTTCCTAGAAACTATGAATTGGCGGATATTTGTTAACAAAATTACTGGACATGACATTTCTAAAACGTTGTTAAAACACTGCTCATGAATTCTACACTATCATTTGTTTTTGCTTATATCACAGTAATTTTGCAACAATTTCAACAACAAACACAAAAATTCTTAACTATGATACTCTTTTCCTGCAAAAATGCCGACAAACATTGTTTGGTTTATTTCAGAAAGGCACATACGAAAAACTGAAGGTGCTACAAAATCATTTAAACGGCGTTGTACATTTGTTTCCCTGAAAGCGCCATAAAAATATTTACAGCACTAAATTTAATATTACAAATTACTAATAATATAAGTAAACTGCATACGCTCAATAATGTAGTTTTGTTTTTAACCGACTCATTGCGTTGTACACGGACTAGTTATTAGTGCATTACAAAATAGTAACACGTCACACGTTAAAGCACAAAACATCTGAACGGTTTCAAAATATTATAAGAATGTGTTCCATTGTGAAGTTTTAAAGCTTGTCGGTGAGAATTACTAACTTTTAAGTATTTTAAAAGTTAAATATATTAATATGTCAATAATTGTATCTAGGTAAACTGTGATTAATGCGTTGCCGTAATAATATTAAATTTATTCAATTTACTGTGAACATAATACAAATATGGACCAACATAATATGATCTAGCAGGAAGTCGTTCTTAATGTGACTTAAATAAGCGAAACTAGAGGTTGAATTGATACCAATAAACTACTGTTTTGCGACTAATGATAGATTCTGGACAAAATGTCCACATATTTGAATGTTACACAATACTACAACTGCTAAATCATAGACGTCAGTCACACAGTTAACAGAAAGTGTCCTTACCGTGGAGATCTGTTCCTGTGTCGCGCAGGATGTGTTGGGAACTATCGTGTTGGGTGCCAGGACACCTAGTGGCTGTCTGGGGCTTGGGTTCGAGCTGTTTCCCAACCTCTGGACGACGGGAGAGTTTGCTGAGCTCGTGGTTGTGGTCGTCGTCGTGCCGGCTGTCGTCGTCGCGTTACCCACAGCTGTGGCGACCGACGGATGCGTCTCCAGGGCGTACTGAAGGTCGCAGATGTAGTCGATCACATATTGTATCACTTCCAGCTTGGACAAGCGACGATTCCTCGGCATGAACGGTACCAGCTCCTTCAGCTTGGACAGGTACATCTGTATCTCCTCGTTCTCGACGTCGCGACGCTGACGATGGACGCGACCATTGCTAACACCACCCACACTCGACGTCGCACACACTGCCGTAACTGCCTTCATGTTTCACTTCACAAAGCTACTACTGCTCGCACAAACACAATCAGTAATGACTTCCCCGCTGCCGGGGCTCCATTACATATACCCTCGGTTTCCCCAACCAGCAGGTCGAGTCGGCCAATCAGGGAGCGCTAGAGGGAGGGGACAGCGGCGGCTGTGACCAATCGCAAGGTGGAGGGGATCACTGAGAGACATCTGTCAGCAGCGCTACAATACCTACCATTGAGTAATTTGGTGTGGGAAAATATTTTCAAACACGTAGTCAATGGAATAATCAAAACAGTTCCTTCAGCATCTGTTTCCAAGCTCCACGAAATGATAAAAACTTATACAAACATTTCTCAATGCACCTGTCATATTACAAGAAAATCTACACAAAATGAACTAGTTTACCTTCCTTACTACGTAAGCATTAGCAGTAACGTATTGCAGCCACTTTCGATATAGACATTTGACATACAGGCTCCTTAGAAACACAAAAAAAAAAAAAAAAACACTTGCGATATCTCGATATTCTCCATTCTTGCAAGGTATCGATATCGCGCGAAACTTTAGAAAGTTCCCTCAATAATTTTTCATATTCCACCTGCAACAGTTTTCTCTGAAAGACAATTTAGTACAGCAGGACTCATATGTGACAGAAAAAGTAAACCTGACCCCCGAAACAGCAAAAATGCTAGTAGTTTGAACAAAAACTTATAAAAGTGGACTGTTTTGCTTTTAAATGTCTAATGAAGAGCTTATAAATAAGAACACAGATGGTTTTAAGTTTTGTCTCATTAAATATGTGTACCTATTTAATTTTATGACATTACACAGTTCTCCCAAATTCTACTTTAACATAAAACAGTTTACAAAAATTTCTATTTTCGCAAAAATGACTTTAAAAACTTCGATGAAACTAACAAATACTTAATATATTTTTATATCAAACTAGAATTTTCTGGGATAGTCCTCAGACCTGCTCTTTATTCTAAATAATTTTTGTACAACTGGTAAACTGCAAGAGATAAACAAAATATTACTACACAACAAATGTATATCTAGGTAAAACACGTAATTCATGTAACGTTTTGTGGTGTAGTAAACCATTCTTTGTTATTTTTCTATATTTTCAATTACGTATCTTTCTGAAATGCTCGTGATGGACAAAATTCCAGGCACACGGTGACTATATATCCTTGGTAATAAATTAACATCGTTCTTTAAAAACACAATATTTATTTTGTCAAACGGGAAGTCGTTATTCATTTATCAGCCAACATAAGAAAAAACACAACATTATGCGATAATTTTGTAGGCCTTTTACTGTTAGACATGAATAATCTCTGTAAAGAGTCGAATTATCTCTACCAGAGTCAATATGAAACAAAAACACATCATTACGAGATACTTTTGTTACTGAAAAGTAGACCTTTTACTGTTAGACATGAATAATCTCTGCAAAGAGTCGAGTTATCTCTACCACAGTCAATATGAGACAAAAACGGATCATTACGTGATACTTTTGTTACTGAAAAGTAGACCTTTTACTATTAGACATGAATAATCTCTGTAAAGAGTCGAATTATCTCTACCACAGTCAATATGAGACAAGAACACATCATTACGCGATACTTTTGTTACTGAAAAGTAGACCTTTTACTGTTAGACATGAATAATCTCTGTAAAGAGTCGAATTACCTCTACCAGAGTCAATATGAGACAAAAACGCATCATTACGTGATACTTTTGTTACTGAAAAGTAGGCGTTTTACTGTTAGACATGAATAATCTCTGTAAAGAGTCGAATTACCTCTACCAGAGTAAACATAGCAGGTCAAGCAGAAGAATAAAGTGAAAATTTGCGAGACAAAAGAGGAGCACCTACTCTATTATAGTGTCTAAGATAATGTAATATAATCTCTTTGACTATCGATTAGTCAAATTTTCAATTTTTCTTCCATTTCTTAAAACATATCCTTTGTCGTATGTTGCAAATGAATTTTGTAGCAGAAAATTAAGATTAACAATTTCAGCTTCTTCTGGAATTTCTTCAGGTATAACATTTTCGTCACCTAGATCTGTTATAGTGGAGATGAGAAAGAGACTGTATTTACTCGAACCCGGGCAGTTCCGCTCCGCTCGTTCAGTGATTTATCGAATAACTATTTGTAGGTTATGTAAAAGTCTGATAGCTCAATACGCACCTGGAGACGTGGATCTTATTCAAATCTATTTGAATTCCTCATGGAACTGACATATTTATCGTTACAACTACCCACTTCTGAACATTTCTAGGAATAATGATAAAAACTCCGTTTTTTCTAGCTAGCTCTTTTAAAGCCCTATTTATATCACGTTGCGTTTGCGATAACTTTTCTATGTGAATCAAAAGTCCTTTATTTTTTATGTTCTAACATTTAAATATCTAGAGATTTTGAATTAAGAAATGCGTTGCAAACCTTTAGCGCCAGTTTTCTCCTATTTCAAATGTTTTCTTTCTTTGTTACAAAACGCATCTGTCCAAATTTATTGTTTAATTGATTTTAGTACAAAGAGGAATAGTATTTTAAGGCTAAAACGTGTAACAATGTGGCAGATGTTTTTTCAAGAATGCTGCACATCGTCATCAGCAATTCTACACCATCCAAAGACACTTTCAAATTGGCAAACAAATTCTGGAAACCGCAGCTCACACAGTGCTACAACCGAAAACAATTGCCTGCGCGGAAGTTATTGAAAAAGAATCTCCACAAGAACCAGTGGCGCTGCGACTGTCATTTGGCTCCGTGCACCTTCCTTATCGCTAAAACAAAAGAATATGCGCCTGCCTCTCTAGCGTACCTGCCTCACGTTCAAGATGTTCCGAGCTGGAATCTCGGTCAGGTGTCCTGGAACATCAATAAATATCTGGTAATTGCAGATTCTATGGACCCTTTGATCTAATGCCTTGTCTCTGTGACGTGCATTTCTCCTCTTGTATAAATCCCCTTTGGTGTCACATGGTAATTACAACCAATGGCCCTGAAATAATAAAAACAACTGATAATTCCCGTTACGTTAAGCAAAGCTGCTGTGGCTGGCCACTTGCTCTCACTCAAAACGGAAATTCGATCACTTTTATCTCCAGTTTTACAGCAACTTTCTCTTAATACCTATTGAGCAACCATACTGCATTTTCGTCTATTATTACGAGGGTGGTCTCAAAAGTTTCCGACCTTAACATGAAGATGGCAGCACCCGTAAATAAAAGCTTATACATTTTGTTGTTTATCTCTTGCCAGTTACTCGCCAAAGTTTAAGCCATTTTGGACTCTCAGTTGTTATGCAACAGTTGTTTGAGTGAGTTGATGTGAGTGGTTTTATGAAAATGGAAAACTCGAGTATCAAACTGTCATTAAATATTTGTTTTTGAAAGGTAATACGCCTACACAAACCAAAGATGAGTTGGATTATGTGTATGGGGACTCTGCACCATCATTTACCACAGTGAAATTTTGGGCAACTGAATTTAAACGTGGCCGTAAGAGCTTGGGAGACGATGAACGCTCGGGACGTACAAAAACTGTAACTACCGACGAAATCATCGCCAAAGTTCACCAAATGGTACTAGATGACAGCCAAATTAAAGTGAGAGATATAGCAGAGGCTATGGACATGTCAAAAGAACGTGTTTGTCATATATTAAATCAATATTTAGACATGAGAAAGCTCTGCGCGCGTTGGGTGCCGCGTTTGCTCATGTTAGACCAAAAACGTATTCGAATGAACATTTCCAACGCTCTGTTGACGCAGTGTAGGCGCAATAACTCCGAGTTTTGGCGCCGATTAATTACTGTAGATGAAACTTGGATACCACCATTATACGCCCGAAACAAAAATACAGTCCAAACAGTGGACTGCAAAGGGGGAACCGGCTCAAAAGAAAAAAAAAAACTTTTCTAATCTGGGAAAGTGATGGTGACTGTTCTTTTGGGGTAGTCATTGAGTTATTTTCATCGATTATCATAAAAAAGGAAAAAAAAAAAAAAAAAAAAAAAAACATTACAGGAATATACTACGCATCATTACTTGACAAGCTGAAGGCAGAACTTGCGGAAAAACGGCCACATTTCCAGGAATACAAAATCTTGTTTCACCAAGACAACGCACCGTCCCACACTTCAGCGGCTGCAATGGCGAAAATCCACGAATTACTGTTTGAAATGCTTGACTCACCAGATCTAGCCCCAACCGACTTCTTTATGTTTCCTCATCTGAAAATTGCGCTCGGAGGACGGAGAAGAGGCAGTCACCTTCGTAAACAATTATTTTGCAGAGAAAAACGCCGAGTGCAATTTGGACGGGTTACAGAGATGGGAGTATCGCTGGGAGAAGTGTGTAGAGTTACAAGGAGACTATGTTGAAAAACGCTGAGTACTATTTGGACGGGTTACAGAGATGGGAGCATAGCTGGGAGAAGTGTGTAGAGTTACAAGGAGACTATGTTGAAAAACGCCGAGTACTATTTGGACGGTTACAGAGATGGGAACATCGCTGGGAGAAGTGTGTAGAGTTACAAGGAGACTATGTTGAAAAACGCCGAGTGCAATTTGGACGGGTTACAGAGATGGGAGCATCGCTGGGAGAAGTGTGTAGAGTTACAAGGAGACTATGTTGAAGAACGCCGAGTACTATTTGGACGGGTTATAGAGATGGTAGCATCGCTGGGAGAAGTGTGTAGAGTTACAGGGAGACTATGTTGAAAAACGCCGAGTACTATTTGGACGGGTTACAGAGATGGGAGCATCGCTGGGAGAAGCGTGTAGAGTTACAAGGAGACTATGTTGAAAAACGCCGAGTACTATTTGGACGGGTTACAGAGATGGGAGCATCGCTGGGAGAAGTGTGTAGAGTTACAAGGAGACTATGTTGAAAAACGCCGAGTACTATTTGGACGGGTTACAGAGATGGGAGCATAGCTGGGAGAAGTGTGTAGAGTTACAAGGAGACTATGTTGAAAAACGCCGAGTACTATTTGGACGGTTACAGAGATGGGAACATCGCTGGGAGAAGTGTGTAGAGTTACAAGGAGACTATGTTGAAAAACGCCGAGTGCAATTTGGACGGGTTACAGAGATGGGAGCATCGCTGGGAGAAGCGTGTAGAGTTACAAGGAGACTATGTTGAAAAACGCCGAGTACTATTTGGACGGGTTACAGAGATGGGAGCATCGCTGGGAGAAGCGTGTCTAGTTACAAGGAGACTATGTTGAAAAACGCCGAGTACTATTTGGACGGGTTACAGAGATGAGAGCATCGCTGGGAGAAGTGTGTAGAGTTACAAGGAGACTATGTTGAAAAACGCCGAGTACTATTTGGACGTGTTACAGAGATGGGAGTATCGCTGGGAGAAGTGTGTAGAGTTACAAGGAGACTATGTTGAAAAACGCCGAG
The DNA here is from genome assembly GCA_030765055.1 of Mantis religiosa. Classification (NCBI taxonomy): domain Eukaryota; kingdom Metazoa; phylum Arthropoda; class Insecta; order Mantodea; family Mantidae; genus Mantis; species Mantis religiosa. The sequence goes on from CM060957.1 coordinate 22,288,708, forward strand.
TACTATTTGGACGGGTTACAGAGATGGGAGCATCGCTGGGAGAAGCGTGTAGAGTTACAAGGAGACTATGTTGAAAAACGCCGAGTACTATTTGGACGGGTTACAGAGATGGTAGCATCGCTGGGAGAAGTGTGTAGAGTTACAAGGAGACTATGTTGAAAAACGCCGAGTACTATTTGGACGGGTTACAGAGATGGGAGCATCGCTGGGAGAAGCGTGTAGAGTTACAAGGAGACTATGTTGCAAAACGCCGAGTACTATTTGGACGGGTTACAGAGATGGTAGCATCGCTGGGAGAAGTGTGTAGAGTTACAAGGAGACTATGTTGAAAAACGCCGAGTACTATTTGGACGGGTTACAGAGATGGGAGCATCGCTGGGAGAAGCGTGTATAGTTACAAGGAGACTATGTTGAAAAACGCCGAGTACTATTTGGACGGGTTACAGAGATGGGAGCATCGCTGGGAGAAGTGTGTAGAGTTACAAGGAGACTATGTTGAAAAACGCCGGGTACTATTTGGACGTGTTACAGAGATGGTAGCATCGCTGGGAGAAGTGTGTAGAGTTACAAGGAGACTATGTTGAAAAACGCCGAGTACTATTTGGACGGGTTACAGAGATGGTAGCATCGCTGGGAGAAGTGTATAGAGTTACAAGGAGACTATGTTGAAAAACGCCGAGTACTATTTGGACGTGTTACAGAGATGGTAGCATCGCTGGGAGAAGCGTGTATAGTTACAAGGAGACTATGTTGAAAAATAAAACAAATAAAAAATGTCTGAAAAAATGTCTTGTATGTTTATTAGGTTGGAAACTTTATTATTATTATTATTATTATTATTATTATTATTATTATTATTATTATTATTATTATTATTATTATTATTATTATTATTATTATTATTATTATTATTATTATTATTATTATTATTATTATTATTATTATTATTATTATTATTATTATTATTATTATTATTATTATTATTATTATTATTATTATTATTATTATTATTATTATTATTATTATTATTATTATTATTATTATTATTATTATTATTATTATTATTATTATTATTATTATTATTATTATTATTATTATTATTATTATTATTATTATTATTATTATTATTATTATTATTATTATTATTATTATTATTATTATTATTATTATTATTATTATTATTATTATTATTATTATTATTATTATTATTATTATTATTATTATTATTATTATTATTATTATTATTATTATTATTATTATTATTATTATTATTATTATTATTATTATTATTATTATTATTATTATTATTATTATTATTATTATTATTATTATTATTATTATTATTATTATTATTATTATTATTATTATTATTATTATTATTATTATTATTATTATTATTATTATTATTATTATTATTATTTTTATTATTGTTATTGTTATTGTTGTTGTTGTTGTTGTTGTTATTGTTATTATTATTGTTATTGTTATTATTATTATTATTATTATTATTATTATTATTATTATTATTATTATTATTATTATTATTATTATTATTATTATTATTATTATTATTATTATTATTATTATTATTATTATTATTATTATTATTATTATTATTATTATTATTATTATTATTATTATTATTATTATTATTATTATTATTATTATTATTATTATTATTATTATTATTATTATTATTATTATTATTATTATTATTATTATTATTATTATTATTATTATTATTATTATTATTATTATTATTATTATTATTATTATTATTATTATTATTATTATTACTATTACTATTACTATTATTATTATTATTATTATTATTATTATTATTATTATTATTATTATTATTATTATTATTATTATTATTATTATTATTATTATTATTATTATTATTATTATTATTATTATTATTATTAATTACGAATAAACGGTTTCATTTTGAAAGTGATAAAAAAGGAGCATTTCTAGTGTATTTTGAAACCAGATTCTTGCCTTTAAAGAAAAAACGACTCTCCTTGGGTCGGCCGCCCACTGTCCCCTCTCGCCTCACCCTCCCGCCCGTGGATGCTCCACTTCGGACATAGTTACAATAGACCAAGTTTGGTCCTCCGTGCCGAACCCCCTCCGTAGGGTAGTTCAGTCCAGTATGCTGAGTGTAAAACACTGTCTTAATTTTGCTTTGTTAGACTTGAAGTTCCACCGGCTAAATATTTTGACGTTCGAAACATCCAGATTTGAATCAACGAAGTTCAGATACGGAGGACATGTACGAGGGCTGTTCATAATTTTTTTTACCGTCATAATTTTTCGCACTAAAACACAATCTTATTATATTCTGTTAGCTTAATTTGAAAGAAACACGCCGTAGTAGTTTCATTGTTGGAACTCCTGGTTCGCACCTGTGAGAACCAGGCAAGTTCACACATGTTTAGTATCGCCTACCGCTGCAATGTAGATAACACGCGAGGAACAATATGCGGCTTTGAAATTCTGCTTTCGTCTCAACAAATCTTCAGTTCAGGCCTATACAATGTTACAGGAGGCCTATGGAGAGACTATTCTTCCCTACAGTACAGCTCGAAGGTGGTTTAAAATGTTTAAAGAAGGGAGACAGTCAATTTCAAAGGAAGGTGGACCCGGTGCTCCAGTTACTGCTCTTACGGAAGAAAACATCAACACTGCTGCTGCCATTGTGAGAGAGAATCGACGAATTACCTTAAGATCACTTTCTGAAATACTGAACATTTCATTACGTGCTAGCCACACTTTGGTGACAGAAACATTACACATGAGACGTGTTTCTGCGCGATGGGTTCCAAGACTGTTGTTTCCCGAACAAAAGGACATTCGCATGCAGGTCTGCATACAATTAAAGTTGATGTTAGAGGAAGATCCGGAGTTTCTTTCAAACGTAATCACTGCTGGTGAAACTTGGCTACATCATTTTGATCCTGAGAGCAAACAGCAAAGCTCAGTGTGGAAATCTCCTTCATCACCAACACCCAAAAACGCAAAAGTGGTTGCTTCTGCTGGGAAAGTTATGGTTATCTCATTCTTTGATATTCATGGAATGGTTTATGAGCATGTTGTACCTGCACACACATCAGTAACTGGACAATACTACAGGGATGTCCTGAAAATATTACCATTCCATATCAGGCGCAAAAGACCATATTTCCGTGAAGCAGGCTGGATGCTGCACCACGATAGAGTTCGGCCGCATATTGCCAATGTTGTTGCTGAATATCTTGCAAAAATCAACGTGAAGTGCATCCCTCACCCTCCCTATAGTCTGGATTTAGTCCCATGTGACTTTTTTCTATCCCCTAACTTGAAGAAACGCATTCGTGGGAGGCATTATCCATCATCAGAAGCAGTGGTGAAGGCTGCGGAGGCGATGTTGAAGAATCTCTCACAAAATGGTTTCCAGCATGTCTTTGAAGACTGGCAGAAACGCTGGGAAAAGTGCATCGCATTCAGGGGAGACTGTTTTGAAAAACACCATCAAAATTATGAGGATGAGTAAAAGTACGTTGTCAAAAAAAGTTGTGATCATTCTTTATTGAACAGCCGTCGTATGAACGCGTCTAAAAGAATAGCTGGTCCTGTGTCACGTGCTTTATCTGCCAACATGTGACCCTAAACGCCTTCTTATTGGCACTCAATCAAACTGACATGTTTTTGCTGACTCTCGTAACAGATTTATTTCCTAACATACTTTCACACAAGTGTGCAAATTGTTTCATTATTATTTCACAATGAAATTTGTTAACAATGATTTTAAAAATCGACTCCTTATCTTTTAAACAAACCAAGTATATGATACTGATTTGTAGACTCCTCTATATATTTCAACATATTCTCAATTTCTTTGCACACATTACTTCCTGTAGTTGTGTAACTTTGAAGATAAGACCTTGTTTCAAGTGATGCCATTCCATACCAGGACAGTGTAGTGGTGGAACCAGCTTTCGTCGTCAAATGCCATTTGCATTTTCAGCATTAGGGAAAACGTCGGAAAATCAGTTCTAACCAAGTAAAAAGTTGCATTACATTATAAGTATGTTGTAATGAAGGGAATTTGAGACCGCCTTGACGACGTAGATAGTAGCGTATCTGCCTCAAGATCAAGAGGTCCCGAGTTCCAATCTCGGCCAGGGTGACTTATCCGGATAAGGTTTTTTTTTCTAGCTTTTTCCCCTAATTCAAAAAGATAAATGTCTTGCAACTCTAAGTTCTATGTACCCTGTACTCATTTGAACATCAATACATTCATCGTCCGATATGACTTAACGTTGGTGGTTTTACCTTATTCTGAAAGATGAATGACTGGTAACTCTAAGCTCTATGTACCCTGTACTCATTAGAACATTTCATTCATCGTCCGATATGACTTAACGTAGGAGGTTTTCTCTTATCCTGAAAGGTAAATGTCTGGTAACTCTAAGCTCTATGTAACCTGTACTCATTTGAACATCATTTCATTCATCGTCCGATATGACTTAACGTTGGAGGTTTTCTCTTATCCTAAAAGATGAATGTCTGGTAACTCTAAGCTCTATGTACCCTGTACTCATTTGAACATCATTTCATTCATCGTCAGATATGACTTAACGTTGGAGGTTTTCTCTTATCCTGAAAGATGAATGTCTGGTAACTCTAAGCTCTATGTACCCTGTACTCATTTGAACATCATTTCATTCATCGTCAGATATGACTTAACGTTGGAGGTTTTCTCTTATCCTGAAAGATGAATGTCTGGTAACTCTAAGCTCTATGTACCCTGTACTCATTTGAACATCATTTTATTCATCGTCCGATATGACTTAACGTTGGAGGTTTTCTCTTATCCTGAAAGATGAATGTCTGGTAACTCTAAGCTCTATGTACCCTGTACTCATTTGAACATCATTTTATTCATCGTCCGATATGACTTGACGTTGGATGTTTTCTCTTATTCTGAAAGGTAAATGTCTAGTAACTCTAAGCTCTATGTACCCTGTACTCATTTGAACATCATTTCATTCATCGTCCGATATGACATAACGTTGGAGGTTTTTGCTTATCCTGAAAGATGAATGTCTGGGAACTCCAAGCTCTATGTACCCTGTACTCATTTGAACATCATTTCATTCATCGTCCGATATGACTTAACGTTGGAGGTTTTCCCTTATCCTGAAAGATGAATGTCTGGTAACTCTAAGCTCTGTGTACCCTGTATTCATTTGAACATCATTTCATTCATCGTCCGATATGACTTAACGTTGGAGGTTTTCCCTTATCCTGAAAGATGAATATCTAGTAACTCTAAGCTCTGTGTACCCTGTACTCATTTGAACATCATTTCATTCATCGTCCGATATGACTTAACGTTGGAGGTTTTCTCTTATCCTGAAAGATGAATGTCTGGTAACTCTAAGCTCTGTGTACCCTGTACTCATTTGAACATCATTTCATTCATCGTCCGATATGACTTAACGTTGGAGCGCTTCTCTTATCCTGAAAGATGAATGTCTGATAACGCTAAGCTCTATGTACCCTGTACTCATTTGAACATCATTTCATTGATCGTCCGATGTGACTTAACGTTGGAGGTTTTCTCTTATCCTGAAAGATGAATATCTGGTAACTCTAAGCTCTGTGTACCCTGTACTCATTTGAACATCATTTCATTTATCGTCCGATGTGACTTAACGTTGGAGGTTTTCTCTTATCCTGAAAGATGAATGTCTGGCAACTCTAAGCTCTGTGTACCCTGTACTCATTTGAACATTATTTCATTTATCGTCCGATGTGACTTAACCTTGGAGGTTTTCTCTTATCCTGAAAGATGAATGTCTGGCAACTCTAAGCTCTGTGTACCCTGTACTCATTTGAACATCATTTCATTCATCGTCCGATATGACTTAACGTTGGAGGTTTTCCCTTATCCTGAAAGATGAATATCTGGTAACTCTAAGTTCTGTGTACCCTGTACTCATTTAAACATCATTTCATTGATCGTCCAATGTGACTTAACGTTGGAGGTTTTCTCTTATCCTGAAAGATGAATGTCTGGCAACTCTAAGCTCTGTGTACCCTGTACTCATTTGAACATCATTTCATTCATCGTCCGATATGACTTAACGTTGGAGGTTTTCCCTTATCCTGAAAGATGAATGTTTGGTAATTCTAAGCTCTATGTACCCTGTACTCATTTGAACATCATTTCATTCATCGTCCGATATGACTTAACGTTGGAGGATTTCTCTTATCCTGAAAGATGAATGAATGTCTGGTAATTCTAAGCTCTATGTACCCTGTACTCATTTGAACATCATTTCATTCATCGTCCAATATGACTTAACGTTGGAGGTTTTCCTTATCCTGAAAGATGAATGTCTGTTAACTCTAAGCTCTATGTATGCTGTACTTATTTGGGTATCGTTTCATTCATCTTCCGATATGACTTAATATATAAGTACGTAAATTAAAAAGAAAATGTTCGGTAACTCGGTCCCTGGTCCTAGTTGGTCTACTGTAACTACAATAAGATAATATTTACGTTCTACTGGAGTACCTAAGGAGGAATAGCAGAGGTTCGAAGTGTGCCAAGTTTCCGTTGCGTGGTTTTCCCGGATGTCTTCATCCTTTGAACTTGTGGTTAAGTCGTACTGTTCTGTCGATATGCTTTCTCCAATCATTTGTAACTTTTTTGTTTTGTTTTTGCTCCCAAAGTGTTTATTCCTGATTCTTTTTTGTTTTATCACTTGAAATTTTAAGATAGAAACGTTTTATCTTTAGTTAGCGTCAGTGTCAAAGTTTCAGGGAAACAAAGCAATTGAGTTAATTGATGGAAATTAGTCATTTCTTCACACTAGCCGTATATAGGCTAAGGTTTTTGATGGAGAGAGTCAACATGAAAAATTTAATGTCAGGACGGCACGTTGGCCATGGTAGCTCAATGGGTTAGAGCGACTGTACGGAAACTAGGAGACCCGTGGTTCAAATCCCGGCCATGGCATTGAATTTTTCATGTTGACTATCTATTAAAAGCAAACGAGGTTTAGGATAAACATAGGTGCTGCCATGTGCCATAGTTTTATTCCGTAGGAGTTTATCGCAAAATCATATCAGCGGCCTTTTATCTTCGGAACTATTGCTTATCGACAATGGTGTGTACAGTTGACAATGGATCACGTGGGGAGGACAGGTAATAGCACTGCCTAGAGGAAGTTTCCCACACACTCACCCGGGAATCCAACCCGCATCCTTTGCTGCGCCAGCTGAAAGTGTATCTATATAAAGAGTGCTAGAGTGATATGATATCGCTGGCTGGGATATGTTTATCAGCATGGGACTGGCGACAGTATGCTTGAGAAATTCCTAAAAATACCCGGTTGTGTGCGCTCAGCTGCAGGGTCAGAGGTCAAGACGGAGCTGGCACAGCTGGTGTGTTGTGACCGGTAGTCATGGGTCGTGGAGAGCGTGGCGCCAGTCCTTGGAGGTCATCTCGCGACCCTTAACGTCTCTAGACCACCTGCTTCTCTTTCTGCACTACCTTAACGGCTCTAAGACCTCTTCAGCATTTTCGAAAAATTGTCTTCTTTGGGGTGGGAGGGGGGAGAACTACTTCAAAGCTTCATGCGGCACATTTGGAACATCCTGAACGTACACATATTTTGGGAGGAGATTTAAGAAATCTCAAAAATATATTTCAAGTGATTAAATTTTTGAGTGAAAACCAATAGCTCTAGTCTACGGTTGAAATCTTTTTTCTTCTGCAAAATAAGGGAGACTAGTTGAGTTTATAGACAATTATTATTACGTGGTCTCGTTTTTTATTTTTGTGTGTTGGAAAATTTATTCGGTTAGGCAATGCTGTTTATAGGATGCCATGTTTCGAGCGTGTATCAGTCTTCAGTTGTTAATAAACAATCACCAAATGGAGATAACAAAGTTTGAGCTTAATCCTTGTTTCACATAAGCTTGCCCCGTATCTCTTAACGCTCACGTAACCAAGTCCCCTCTCATTGGCTGCTGTTGTGGTACAGACTTGTGCGGTAAAAATTAGTTCGTTATTTTACATGGTGATATATCTTTATATGTTGGAAGAGAATTGTCAGATTTGTATTTTCGTAACTGAATTAAATATATTACGCAACAGAGTTGATTTATCTGAAATGCATGTTAATTCTTAAACGAAGTAAAGAGGAGGTTGCTTTGCTCTCAAGCTCGTCTTACGTGCTTTAGTGGTAGTGATGACATATTTGTTTATATGACTTTTATCACTGACCTTGTTTTGAACTGGATTAGTCATATATCGCCATTCGAAGGTGTGTTGTGCCGAGTGCAAGAACTAAATTATTTTATTGATCGTTTATTGCGCGTGTACTTATTATATAAATAATGGCAGAGTCTGCCACCAGTTTTTGCTGAAGCATCGCAAGGGAAAACCTTTACAAAGCGGCGAAAAAAGAATTGTGGTGCATGTTTAATGCACTCATAGTGAAGAATCCGTCTTTGTCAGTGAGAGAAGTCGAACAGCTGTGCTCTGATCTTACCGGTGTGAGTGTTAGATCCGTAGGAACATCGAGATGTGAAATTGAGATAATAGGAAAACTTACCACACCAAGCAAAAGCAGGAATAAACAAAAGTGCGTGCCCGGAGAAAGTACGTGAAAATTGCTGTGCGTCGTCATGTGCATAGTTTTTCCTTTAGAAACGAACTCCCTAACATAAATAACATTTCGTCTGCTGTAAATGAGGATGCAGATTTACCAAATTTCAGCAGATCTAGTCTGTATAGATTGCTTATACAGCTGGGGTTTGTGAATGAAAAAAGAGGCAAGAAAAATTTGCCAAGAGACAGAGGCAATAATGCTGTGTGGCGAAGACATTCTTTAAGGACAATCAGACTGTACCGAGATACAAGTCGCAAAATATACTACCTTAACGAGACTTGGGTGAATGAAGGACACACGACAAGTATGGTGTGACACGACTTTTAAGACTGAAAGACAAGCATTTTTGCAAGAAAGTGTGCTGGTTTAAAAAAAATCTCCGTGGAAAAGGCCGAAGGCCTTTCATTATAAACTTGTTCCAGTTTCATTGCTCGTTCATTCAGTTTCAACTTGCTCAGTTTCACTATAAACATCATTATTTTTGCATGCCTTCATATTCTTATTTCTATCTTCCTGGCAATTATTATGACGTTTACTGCAGGTTTCAATGTGACGGGAAGGCACCGTCTATGGCCTATGGCGCGAAAGCATTAGCCATTTAGGGTGAGGGGTAAGTTAGTTGCACGCGGAGTGATACATGTCAGCGGGGCAAGGTTATATGAAACAGATATTAGTTGAGTTTATAGACAATAATTATTAGGCGGTCTTGTTTTTTTATTGTTGTGTTTTGGAAAATTTATTCGGTTAGGCAATGCTATGTACAGGAGGCCATGGCTAGTGTTGCTTCCGTTTCGAGCATGTATCAGTCTTCAGTTGTTAATAAACAATCACAAAATGGAGATAACAAAGTTTGAGCTTAGAGTCTTTCTTAAACACTACTACAAACAAGATTATAAAGTCGCTGTGGCAGCTCGAAGAATATGTGAAGTGGAAGGAGAAGATGTCATTAGTCAGCATGTGTGTGTGAGTGTGTGTGTGTGAGTGTGTGTGTGTGTGTGTGTGTGAGTGTGTGTGTATAGTGTTTAACGCCCGCTTTTACTACATACGGCACCGCAGGCGGTGACACTGATGATACATGAGATGAAGATGGAGCACCGGTGGAATGAGATGGCGGGGAAACCGGAGATCCAGGAGAAAACCCGCCCCAGCGCCGTGTTGTCCATCACAAATCTCACTTTGCGGTCGCCTGGGATCGAACCCGGGCCGCCTTGGTGAGAGCCAAGCGGTCTAACCACTGAGCCACGGCGCGGCCCCATGGCATTGAATTTTTTATGTTGACTCTATCTATCAAAATCCTTAGCCTATATACGGCTAGTGTGAAGAAATGATTAATGTCCATCAATTAACTAAAATAATAAGAGTTAAATGATGAAGCCTGGGACTCAAGTACTTACGATAGTAAGTCACCACAAACCCGGGCCGCCTTGGTGAGAGCCAAGCGGTCTAACCACTGAGCCACGGCGCACTCGTTAGTGAGCGTGTGGCACAACTATGCTTCCAACGTTTCAGCAATAGACACGAAAACACTAAAGATTTACCACGTTCTGGAAGACCTAAAGTATGGAATATTGAAGATACACGCCAGGTTTTGTGAGAAAATCCACAAAAAGTACTCGAAGGCTTAGTGCATCAAAAGATACCATACATCGTCACATTAAGGCACTTGGAAAATCATACAGAAGCTGTACCTCATGAACTGACACCTCAACAGGCTGAACGTAAAGTGGATATCTCTAGTCAGCTGATCCGTAACCCCATGGATGATAGATTTGTCTGGAGAATTGTCACTTGTGATGAAAACTGTGTATTTATCAAAACCCTGTTGCCTCGAAACAGTGACTTGATCCCCGCCAACCTGCCAAAGCCATCGTTCGGTCCCAAAGTAATGTTGTGTGTCTGATGAAATTTTGAGGGTGTAATTCACTGGGAGTTTGTTCCAAAAGCGCGGGAGATTGATGCGGATGTTTATTCTCAACAACTGGAACGAGTTCATGACATTTTGAGACGCAGTTACCCAGCATTAGTTAACCGAAATAGAGGACAATGAAAGACTCCATATTGCACGAACAACTTTGGAAAAGATTCAGGAATTGGGAGGAATCGAGATGCTACCACACCCAGCATACAGTCCTGATCTCGCACCTTCAGATTATCATCTTTTTCGATCCATGGCCTATTTTCTACATTCAAGCAGTGCAAGTGGGTGTCACCGAATTCATTACATCAAAAACCAAAGACTGGTGCCACGTGGGATAATAAACCTCCCTGGATATGGCTCTAGACCATAGAATCTAATGGTCTATACTTTGAACATTAGTTAATTGCTTGTCAAAACACATTTCAAATAATTGTTTTTCTTAAAAAAAACGACATAGCTTATGATATGTTCAATTTCTTCTCGGGCTGCAAGCGAGGTGAAAAGACGATTAGAAATCGACGTTTCGGGAGTGTGCATCTCTCCCATCAGGATATTTATTAAATGTTATAATCACAAATGAAACATTGGATATGACACAAATATAAACAAAGACAAAATACTATCAAAATTCATATTACTGAAAACAGTCTGTCCAGTTTCAGGACTTATTTTATAACTTATGATACTTATCCCTAAATTAGTTGCACATCAAATAAACAAAAGCCAACAATAATTATTAGGAAGTATCTATGTATCTTACTTAAATGTGTATTTTTGTATAGTTGAGGATCTATCAGCTTGAAGTTTAAGATTACATTTTGCATACTCTACAAATACTTGACAAACGTAATCAAAAGTGACACGAATTTGTAACTCAGTTTTGTTAGCTTTACATTACAATGAGATTATTTTGTTGAACGAAAATGTGCGTTCATAGATGCTGGTATACTTGAGTAAAAGCCATGAATTTTATGATCTCATGAATTTTAGTGCGTTTGGATTTTGTCTCAGTCATCACAGTTGCCTACCTTCTCACGTAAGTACACTCAATAGAAATTACTGAACTTATCACAGATTTTAAGGAACAGAATTTATCATACAGGTTATTTATCAACTTCAAAGTAAACACGTTCTTTTTGGTGCTACATCTGAATCACAGTATACAGTTTTTGCTAGTTTAAACATTCTATGCTACTGTAACTTAGGTTATGTTTCACTACTAACTCGCTCACTGACACTGCACTTTTGTCAGATTTACTACTTTCACCAAAGACTGTAAATAACTTGATAACTCCCCGAGCTTGAAGCTCATGGACATCAATATTTTCATGTTACACACAATCTGAACTGCCGCCATGCTTAATGCTGAAGACACGCTTACAAAGTAAACAATGCGTTTTATATTTATTGTTTTTTACCTGATTAAGCCATGAATACGTTTCTTCCCTCTTCTTTGCTTCACACATATACTCCCCTTTCATTCTAGCAGGAGTTTCGTGTCTATTTCCATCCATATCTCACTGCATAAAGAATTTAATACAACAAACAAAACGTAACCTCATTTCAACCGATGCACAAACAGAAATTGCGCCATTTCGATTGTCATGCTATCGATATTACAATACCATATCGATTCATGCACTGTTACTATTATCACAAATCAGTGCTACACAAAATAGCCGTAAGTAATGTATTTAAAAAAGCGTGGCCGGTTTAAGTATTAATCTAGTGTCATTTTCTGAAATATGGGCTAAATGCAAACGGGAGACGGGAAATAGCTTAAAAAAATCACGAAATAAGAGAGTACCGTATAAAAAGGGAGACTTGGCAACCCTAATCTAGACGTAATTTTAAAATATGCATAGTATTTGATGTACATCAGTGTAATACAGAGGTAGGCTTATCAGTCCCGGGCCTTACGAAATAATTTTTGTCTATATTTCTCAACATAATATCCAGAAAGGCTATTACATTTGTCATAAAGGTGTTCTAATTTAATTAAATCATCTCCGTAGTGCCATTTATAATGGTCCTCAAAATAGCTGTCCATAACCTCGTCGTTGCTGTGAAATCTTCGTCCCCCAAGACATTTTTTGAGGTTCGGGAAGAGGTGGTAGTCACTGGGTGCTAGATCTGGCGAATAGTGTGCATGTTCAAGCAATTCGAACTTTAATTCGCACATTTTTTCCACTACAATGACTGAACATTGGGCCGGAGCATTGTCATGAAACAACAAGATTTGTTTCTTTGCCAAATGAGGTCTTTTTCTTTTTACCTCATGTCTCAAACGTTGTAGTAAGCTTGCGTAGTTGTCAGCAGTGATACTTTTACCCTTTTCTAAGTAAGCCATAAAAATATTTCCCTGTACATCCCAGAACACACTCGTCATAACCTTTTTAACTGACAAAATTGACTTTGCCTCTTTTGGAGTTGGTTTACCTGGCGCAGTCAACTGTTTTGACTGTGATTTACTTTCTGAGTGTAGTGATGTATCCAGGTATTATCCATGACAATAAGCCGTCTCAAAAATTCACTGGGATTTTGACGGTAGAGCTCCAAATTCTTAACAGAAACAGTTTTTCTTTGCAACTTTTGATCAGGTGTCAACAAACGCGGCACAGACATTGTGAGAGCCTAAAACATTACTTAAAATATTACCTGCACGTTCTTTTGATATGTTTACAGCATCTGCTATCTTAAACAACTTTAATCTGTGATCTCACAGTACTAAAAGATGAATTTTTTCTATGAATTCTGGAGTTGTGACTTCCACAGGACGTCCAGAGCGAGGCTCATCACTAGTACTCGTACGTCCCATTTTAAACTCTACAACCAACATTTTAATTATTGTATATGAAAGGACAGTCTTTCAATGTACTGTCCATTTCCTGCTTGATTTCTTTATACGTTAAGCCTTTCAAATGGAAGTATTTAATCAGTCCTCGTTTTTCCTGTGGAATCTCTACACTTGCATTGTTTAAAACGCTGTCATTCAAAAGCTAAACAAGCTATCGGCCTGTAACTATGGATACACATATTTGTAATCAAAGATTTTAAAAAGTGGTCGTTTATAAAATTATTTCTTATGCGGCATTTGATCTATAGAAATGAAATTAAGAACCCTTAATGTAAGGCAACGTTACATGTCGGCTAAAAGCTTTAAAAATCATATTTTCAATGGCAGATTGCCTTCAATAAATCAAACTGTGGGATGGATAGGTAGGTATCCATGGTGAATGCAGGTTCGAAATTATACCCTTAAGTACAGGGAGGACACCTGAGGGTTGTGGAATGTGTGCTTCTGTAAAGGGGAGGCAAGCGATTTGTGGGCACAACATTGTGAACCTTGCAGGACAATTGTTTGGCCCGGAATTCTGTTGAGAAGGATTCCATACAGCACACCTGTTCCTGGCTGCAAGGTGAGAAAGGCTCGGCGCGGATAAAGGCTCCTACCGATGAAGACGTTCCTGCCAAGGAATTCGGCCTCTTGAGAACCAAATAGGTTAGGAATTTGGACACATTTACAGGCTTTCATCAGGTTACCTGCTCCAATGAAGTAAAATCCAGTAGTTAAGAGTTTCTTTACCGGCCTTTGTGCAAAATATCCTTAAAATGTTTCCTACTCGTTCTATTACTGGCAGCGCTAAGCTCTATGTACCCTGTACTCATTTGAACATCATTTCATTCATCGTCCGATATGACTTAACGTTGCAGGTTTTCTCTTATCCTGAAAGATGAATGTCTGGTAACTCTAAGCTCTATGTACCCTGTACTCATTTGAACATCATTTCATTCATCGTCCGATATGACTTAACGTTGGAGGTTTTCCCTTATCCTGAAAGATGAATGTCTGGTAACTATAAGCTCTATATACCCTGTACTCATTTGAACGTCATTTCATTCATTGTCCGATATGACTTAACTTTGGAGGTTTTCCCTTATCCTGAAAGACGAATGTCTGGTAACTCTAAGCTCTATATACCCTGTACTCATTTGAACATTATTTAATTCATTGTTTTTGTTTTCCCTTAAGTAAAGACTGAAGTACAGGCAGCACTTGTTTCAAGGGAACATTTAAAACAATAAAGCTATAAAACTATACATCCAACACAGTCCACCTCTTCTCCACTAAGTTGAAATCTCAATTCACTCTAGCTCTATTATATGCAAATCAGCAGTTTAAAGTGAATTATGTGAATTTTATACGGCAACGTGCATGCTGCTTTTTGTTTGAACCATAAAAGCTTAATGCGCTACACAGTTGTACATTACTCTGCATGTCGTTTGTAAAAACAAATGAAGTTTGTTTACGTTTGACAAGTGATTGCATGTGAGCTATCTCTCAGGTTTACGAAATGAGGCCTACTGTTGCACTATTTTCCCGAACAACCAGAGTATTTAAAAGTAAGCAAAGTGGGCTGTAAGTGTTGCTGGGGCACAGATATTTACGATGACAGTTGCCCTAAACTTGAGTAATTTAAGATATGGGGATGGAAACGTTACACACTGTCTATCTGGTTAGGGAGAAGTTTTAGTACTTGTGCCCTTTGATCGCGTGGAAGAAAAACGCTGCGATGGTGTTTTGTTTTTACCCTGGACCACACACATGTGTAACATCCAGTTATGGTTTTCATTTGTTGAAGCCTCTACGTAGAAGATATCGATGGAAATTAAGTTTTGAGTTCCTCTTAATACAAACAAACTAGGATAACGTCCAAGTGTGTTAACGTAAATATTTTGAAGATTTCCCATCCCACACTACCTTGTAAAATAGCATATGTTTAAGGTTATTTCATGACAAATGTAATGTTGATCTTCAATTTTCTGGCAATGTCCTCAGAAGTGCTCTTCCCTCTGAATGACTTTTGTATAACTTGTAAATTGTAAGAGATAGACAATATCTCTTTGTATAGCCATCACTTCGCAATTTGAGAGAGGTATGAGCATTTTAAAATGGAAAGGAATAACGAAGAATATTAAAAATTTATTTAACTCGACAAAAATGATATAAATTGTGTAAGGCTGTCGCATTAGCTTTTCAAAATCTGTTGCCTAGGTGATGGTAGTGTATTGTTATGTTGGAAGGAAGAAGTTAACTATCTGAGACAGTTGACTGTGTAATACGATTGTGTTTTTTCAGTCTAATGCCCGATTTCACCAACAGATGTTAAAATCGACGTTAACAAATGTAAATTGTTAAAGCGCTAACACTAATGTTAAATTTCTTGCATTTCACCAACCTGTTTTCTGAAAATGTTAACCAACATTTGTTAACGCCAGGAGACCTCTAAATATTACAGCTATAGAAAGCTATGAATGAGTCGTATTATTTTCTGAACGTACTGCGATACGCTTTTGTTTTCATTTTCGTGTGCACACAGCTAAAAAAATGGCAGTTAAACAAAGTCTTAAACAAAAGCCGTAGGACAAATTTCTCATCGATGGAGAAAGAATTGTTAAATGAATTGTTGACGAAGTGTAAGGATATCGTGGAAAATAAGAGGACGGATGCGGTGAATGTAAAAGGGAAAGATGTGACGGGTAAAATATTGGAAACGAATTTAATTCAAATGCATCTGTCACTACTGCAAGCACCAAACAACTTTTCAGTATTACGTAAATTCAAAACGAGGAGCGAAGAAGGACAAGCGACGAGTGACTTGAACGTTTCAAGACGGGAGGTGGATAGTGTATTATCCACATAATTCAGTGAATTATAAAATCTCAAAGTTATTAATACTTGAAGCAAAGGCGAGATCGGCATATTCCTTTCGATGCATGTTCTAACTCAGTATCACGTAAATTTAAAACGAGGAGCGAAGAAGGACAAGTGACTTGGACGTTGCAAGACGGGAGGTGGACAATGCATTATCCACATAATTCAGTGAATTATAAAATAGCAATGTTATTAATACTTGAAGGAAAGGCGAGATCGGCATATTCCTTTCGATGCATGTTCTAACTCAGTATTACGTAAATTTAAAACGAGGAGCGAAGGACAAGTGACGAGTGACGAGTGACTTGAACTTTTCAAAACGGGAGGTGGACAATGTATTTATCCACATAATTCAGTGAATTATAAAATGGCAAAGTTATTAATACTTGAAGCTATGGCGAAATCGGCATATTCCTTTCTATGCATGTTCTATCTCAGTATTACGTAAATTTAAAACGAGGAGCGAAGAAGGACAAGTGACTTGAACGTTTCAAGACGGGTGTGGACAATGCATTATCCACATAATTCAGTGAATTATAACATCGCAAAGTTATTAATACTTGAAGCTAAGGCGAGATCGGCATATTCCTTTCGATGCGTGTTCTAACTCAGTATTACGTAAATTTAAAACGAGGAGCGAAGGACAAGTGATCTGAACGTTTCAAGACGGGAGGTGGACAGTGGATTATCCACATAATTCAGTGAATGATTAAATAACAAAGTTATTAATACTTGAAGCAAAGGTGAAATCGGCATGTTCTAACCTCTAATTCTTCAGTAACCTTCATAGAAACTTGTTTCGACGGTCTATACCTCTGTAGAAAATTTTCTTCTGAGCCCCTCAAAATCATTTTCCCTAATAGGCCGTACTCTATTATGAATGCCATTTAGACGATCTTAAATATAGCAAATCGACAACAACAGCTGAGCTCATGATCGCCATCTTGACTATTTACAATTGTTAAGGACTTAACAAAGGAAATATGGGTTGTTAGTTTAACAAGAGATTTAACTCGAATAACACTTGCTGGTGAAATGCAATTTTTGTTATAGCTATTGGTAAACTCGTGTTAAGTCTTAACATCTGTTGGTGAAATCGGGCATCAGTGAGAAATCCAGCTTCTTTTACGGAAAGGAGATATCTCATTGCTCCATTTCTCTCATTTTGTTATTTTTTCACTTCGTTTAAGATATATTTATAATAACGAGTTTGCATTGAAATTGCTCCATAAATTTGTAGAATAAGAAAATACAGACTTTCTTACATCCATAATTCTCCTTGTTGTTAGGATAGTTACTTAACCAGTGCTGCCAACGGGCAAAAATAAATACTTCTACAACAGCGGGCGAAGTGGATTAAGGTAAGGCGTCCTAAACGTTAAATCATACCGGACGATGAATGAAATGATGCTCTCATGAGCCCACAAAGATGGAGAATGGTACCACGAAATATGTGTGGGCGCTGAAGCAATTCATATGTGGAAAATGTGTGTGAGATACATAAAGATATGAATATACAAATGTAGAAATGTGTTATTTTGTTCTCATGATTACATTATGTACTGAAATTGAATGTTCCATTCCGATTCGTCCGCTATGACAATCCTACTGCGGGAGATTAGCATTTGTTTCCGCTCGGAATATAAATGAAAACGGAAATATAGAGAAAATTTTTCATTGGAAAATTTGGCATTTAACATAATCATAATTTAACATAATTTTTTTTTTTATTTATCCAGATGTATGAATCCTATTTTACACAGTGGTATATTAGGGTTATAGCTGATACATAAAAATACACAATTTTAACAAAAATATTTTAAATACTAGAAGGAAGAAAATATGTTATAATCTGATGCATATTAATTTGAACTATTTCAGACGTTTAAACACTGAGTTTATAAACATCATGATGTACTTATACTGTTGTGGCTTCATTAGCAAAGATGTGAGCGGAGCAGAAAATTCAGTTCCTAGAGAGTCTAGCTTGAATATTAATTCTTGTCTTTCTCTCCAGAAAATGGGACAATACAAAAGGAGATGAACCACAGTTTGAAATTCTTCACCACACATGCACTCGGGGTTGGATGTTAAGTGAAAACGTGATAAGTATTCACCAAATTTATCATGTCCACTTAAAAATTGTGTCAAAACAAAATTTGGTACAAGAGTTTCACATTTTCCTCTGTCATATACACTAGGGAAAAATAATGTTTTTGTTAAACTTCCATTTGGAGTTGTTAGCCATTTTTGGTTCCATTCTTGAAGAATATGTTGATGTATTATTCTCCTTACAGTAGAAATAGGCATAAAGAGTATGTCACAGGAAGATTGGATTCTGCAGCCTTCTTAGCCAAGCAATCAGCTCTCTCGTTACCTAAAATTCCACTGCGTCCTTTAACCCATCCCATGCAAATATGTCCTGGGTTCTGATTTCATATGCTAATAAATTTAAGTTGTATTTATCATGAATAGCGAGTAGAGCTGATTGTGAGTCACTGTTCCCATTAACAGTACACCATTTTATAGCTTCTTTAATTGCTAAGAGCTCCGACTGGAATACAGAACATTCAGGTGACAATTTAAACATGGAGTGAATTAGTTCCGTTTGGTTTTCATAAACAACAAAAGCACATCCTACTGCAGATATATTATCTTCAAATTGGTAACGCGAACCACCTGTATATATGCAATAATCATGAAAATTACATATTTCCTTTAAACAGGTTACAAAACTTGATGGATGTCCTGCTGTGGTGGGATGCTCCGGGATTTGTAGTTTTAAGTGAGACAGATAAGACGCACATTCACGTTCATGTCTTAAATTCATAATAGTTGCTCTTGATAAACCAGTGAGAGCCAAGGCTTCAGTATAAGGTAGAAGGTTTCATATTTACTTGAAAAGGGGGGTTTTTGTGGAAGATTTTTAAAATGTTCCGATTCACCGGCGCCTACCCTATTTGTATTTTTATGTAGTAACATTTTGTTGTAACATCTCTTACAATTTACTAGTTATACTAGAGTTTTTCAGAATGAAGAGGAACTCTGAGGATTTCCCAGAAAATTCACACATATACCTAGGAACATTGTTCCAAAAATTCACTTTTTGGATTCAGGAAGTGTCTTACGTGAGTTTCTCTCAATGTATAGAACTTTTGGATGTTCTACCTGCTATATACAAGGAGAGAAAGTAAAACCGGTAGGGTTGGCAGTAGTGACATTTTAGTACCAAAGTTTCGGTCGCAATGCAGTGCTCTCTGTCCCAAAGGAGTAGAGAAAGTAGAAACGCTGCAGCTGCATTTTGAGTGAGGCAGGAATGTATCAAACTTGTTTCCGAAGAAAAGACCAAATTAAGGAGTGTTTGGAGTCAGTACAGTGGGTGCAGCTTCCTGTTATTTGTGCAGACCATCTTTAGATGGACGTGCAGGGAATGAGTGGGCAGGCAGCGAACACCTGTTTTGGCAAGCAGTGGCATTTCTCCCGCCCGCCCTCAATAAAAAAGGACAATGAGGGCACGACCTAATATGGTCCCTTGCCTGTTTTATGGCCCTGTTCTTTTTCCTCCCAGTTTCTTGTTTGACGATACCGGCGACAGTGGAACCAATCACACTCGAGGCCGCGTTCAGCATCGTAAAGTAACAAGGGTGCTTTGATGTGTCCAGTACAGCCTTGTTTACCCAGATCAAGTGGGACCATGGCCGATCCGAGTAAACAAAAATCCCGGTTATCCAGAGAATGACGGAAAAATGATAAATAAAATATATACATTATCACATAAATATTTGAACGTACTTTACAAATTACTATCAGCACAGTTTCAACTAAAACTCGTGTTAAATCTTTTGTTAAAGTAACAAGCGAAATTTCTGATGTTAAGTCCTTAACAATTGTAAATAGTCAAGATGGCGAGCATGAACTGAGCTGTTGATGTCGATTTGCTGTATTTAAGACCGTCTAAATGGTATTAGTAATAGAGTACGGCCTATGAGAACAAATGATTTTGAGGAGCTAGCGGAAGAAACATTTTTTAAGACTGTCGAAACAAGTTGCTATGAAGCTTACTGCGGAAGTACAAGAGAGGTTAGAACATGCATCGAAAGGAATATGCCGATCTCGCCTTTACTTCAAGTATTAATCACTTTGCGATTTTATAATTCACTGAATTATGTGGATAATACACTGTCCACTTTCCGTCTTGAAACGTTCAAGTCATTCGTCACTTGTCCTTCTTCGCACCTCGTTTTAAATTTACTTAATACTGAGTTAGAACATGCATCGAAAGGAATAAGCTGATCTCGCCTTTGCTTCAAGTATTAATAACTTTGCGATATGATAATTCACTGAATTATGTGGATAATACACTGTCCATCTCCCGTCTTGAAACGTTCCAGTCACTCGTCGCTTGTCCTTCGCTCCTCGTTTTAAATTTACTTAATACTGAGTTAGAACATGCATCGAAAGGAATAAGCTGATCTCGCCTTTGCTTCAAGTATTAATAACTTTGCGATTTTACAGTTCACTGAATTATGTGGATAATACACTGTCCCCCTTCCGTCTTGAAATGTTCAAGTCACTCGTCACTTGTCCTTCGCTTCTCGTTTTAAATTTACGTAATACTAACAAGTTGTTTCGTGTTTCTAGTAGTGACACATGCTTTGAATTAAATTCGTTTCCAATATTTTCCCCGTGACCTCTTTCTCTTTTTCATTCACCGCATCCGTCTTCTTATTTCCCACCATATCTTTACACTTCGTCACCATTTCAATCAACAATTCTTTGTCCATCGATGGGAAATTTGTCTCCCGGCTTTATTTATGATTTTGTTCATTCACCATTTTTCAGCTTGTGCAGACGGAAATGAAAACAAAAGCGCATCGCAGTACGTTCAGAAAATAATACGACCCATCCATAGCCCTTTATAGCTGTGATATTTACAAGTTCCTTGGCGTAAACATGTATTTGTTAACATTTTCACAAAACAGGTAGATGAAATGCAAGAAATTTAACATTAGTGTTAGCGCTGTGACAATTCTTACGTTACAGTTGATAACGTCGATTTTAACATCTGTTAGTGAAATCGGGTATGTATAGACTATAATAGTCTATGTATCTGTACTATACTACAATCTAGTCGGTAGTAAAAAAGGCAGCGAGCTTCTGCTGTCTCAGTTTAGTGTATCGCTTATCTCACATCCCATTTAACATTACGACGGTGATCTGGACAATTTCCGATCTAATAAAGATACAAGATATTTTTTCACAATTTTCTGTTCCCCAACATAGTCTCCTTGAAACTCTACACACTTCTCCCAGCGATGCGCCCATCTCTGTAACCCGTCCAAATAGTACTCGGCGTATTTCAACATAGTCTCTTTGTAACTCTACACACTTCTCCCAGCGATGTTCCCATCTCTGTAACCCGTCCAAATAGTACTCGGCGTTTTTCAACATAGTCTCCTTGTAACTCTACACACTTCTCCCAGCGATGCTCTCATCTCTGTAAGCCGTACAAATAGTACTCGGCGTTTTTCAACATAGTCTCCTTGTAACTCTACACACTTCTCCCAGCGATGCTCTCATCTCTGTAACCCGTCCAAATAGTACTCGACGTTTTTCAACATAGTCTCCTTGTAACTCTACACACTTCTCCCAGCGATGCTCTCATCTCTGTAACCCGTCCAAATAGTACTCGGCGTATTTCAACATAGTCTCCTTGTAACTCTACACACTTCTCCCAGCGATGCTCCCATCTCTGTAACCCGTCCAAATAGTACTCGGCGTTTTTCAACATAGTCTCCTTGTAACTCTACACACTTCTCCCAGCCATGTTCCCATCTCTGTAACCCGTCCAAATAGTACTCGACGTTTTTCAACATAGTCTCCTTGTAACTCTACACACTTCTCCCAGCGATGTTCTCATCTCTGTAACCCGTCCAAATAGTACTCGGCATTTTTCAACATTGTCTCCTTGTAACTCTACACACTTCTCCCAGCGATGCTCTCATCTCTGTAACCCGTCCAAATAGTACTCGGCATTTTTCAACATTGTCTCCTTGTAACTCTACACACTTCTCCCAGCGATGCTCTCATCTCTGTAACCCGTCCAAATAGTACTCGGCGTTTTTCAACATAGTCTCCTTGTAACTCTACACACTTCTCCCAGCGATGCTCTCATCTCTGTAACCCGTCCAAATAGTACTCGGCGTTTTTCAACATAGTCTCCTTGTAACTCTACACACTTCTCCCAGCGATGCTCTCATCTCTGTAACCCGTCCAAATAGTACTCGGCATTTTTCAACATTGTCTCCTTGTAACTCTACACACTTCTCCCAGCAATGCTCCCATCTCTGTAACACGTCCAAATAGTACTCGGCGTTTTTCAACATAGTCTCCTTGTAACTCTACACACTTCTCCCAGCAATGCTCCCATCTCTGTAACACGTTCAAATAGTACTCGACGTTTTTCAACATAGTCTCCTTGTGACTTTACACACTTCTCCCAGCAATGCTCCCATCTCTGTAACACGTCCAAATAGTACTCGGCGTTTTTCAACATAGTCTCCTTGTAACTCTACACACTTCTCCCAGCAATGCTCCCATCTCTGTAACACGTCCAAATAGTACTCGACGTTTTTCAACATAGTCTCCTTGTGACTCTACACACTTCTCCCAGCGATGTTCCCATCTCTGTAACACGTTCAAATAGTACTCGGCGTTTTTCAACATAGTCTCATTGTAACTCTACACACTTCTCCCAGCGATGTTCCCATCTCTGTAACACGTTCAAATAGTACTCGGCGTTTTTCAACATAGTCTCATTGTAACTCTACACACTTCTTCTAGCGATGTTCCCATCTCTGTAACCCGTCCAAATAGTACTCGGCATTTTTCAACATAGTCTCCTTGTAACTCTACACACTTCTCCCAGCGATGCTCTCATCTCTGTAACACGTCCAAATAGTACTTGGCGTTTTTCAACATAGTCTCCTTGTAACTCTATACACTTCTCCCAGCGATGTTCCCATCTCTGTAACCCGTCCAAATAGTACTCGGCATTTTTCAACATAGTCTCCTTGTAACTCTACACACTTTTCCCAGCGATGTTCCCATCTCTGTAACCCATCAAAATAGTACTCGGCGTTTTTCAACACAGTCTCCTTGTAACTCTACACACTTCTCCCAACGATGCTCCCATCTCTGTAACCCATCCATATAGTACTCGGCGTTTTTCAACACAGTCTCCTTGTAACTCTACACACTTTTCCCAGCGATGTTCCCATCTCTGTAACCCATCCAAATAGTACTCGGCGTTTTTCAACACAGTCTCCTGGTAACTCTACACACTTCTCCCAACGATGTTCCCATCTCTGTAACCCATCCAAATAGTACTCGGCGTTTTTCAACACAGTCTCCTTGTAACTCTACACACTTCTCCCAACGATGCTCCCATCTCTGTAACACGTTCAAATAGTACTTGGCGTTTTTCAACATAGTCTCCTTGTAACTCTACACACTTCTCCCAGCGATGTTCCCATCTCTGTAACCCATCTAAATAGTACTCGGCATTTTTCAACATAGTCTCCTTGTAACTCTACACACTTCTCCCAGCGATGCTCCCATCTCTGTAACCCGTCCAAATAGTACTCGGCGTTTTTCAACATAGTCTCCTTGTAACTCTACACACTTCTCCCAGCGATGCTCCCATCTCTGTAACCCGTCCAAATAGTACTCGGCGTTTTTCAACATAGTCTCCTTGTAACTCTATACACTTCTCCCAGCGATGCTCCCATCTCTGTAACCCGTGCAAGTAGTACTCGGCGTTTTTCTCTGCAAACTAATTGTTCACGAAGGTGATTGCCTCTTCATTTGACGAAAATATCTGTCCTCCGAGCGCAATTTTCAAATGAGGGAAAAAAAGAAGTCGCTAGGGGCTAGATCTGGTTAGTCAGGCAGTTCAAACCGTAATTCGCGTGTTTTCGCCATCGCAACTGCTGAGGTGTGAGACGGTACGTTGTATTGCTGAAACAGGATTTTCTTTTTCTGCAAATGTGGCCGATTTCTGCTTTCAGCTTGTCAAGTAATGATGCTTAGTATGCTCCTATAATGGTTTTTTCTTTTTGAAGATAATCGATTAAATTAACTCCATGACTATCCCAAAAACAGTCAGCATCACTTTTCCAGACGATTTTTTTTTTGGGGGGGGGCGGGTTCCCCCTTTGCAGTCCACTGTTTTGATTGTAGTTTTGTTTCGGGCGTATAATGGTGTATCCAAGTTTCATCTACAGTAATTAATCGGCGGCAAAACTAGGGTTTATTGCGCATAAACAGCGCCAACAGAGCGTTCGAAATGTTCATTCAAACACGTTTTTGGTCTAATGTCTTAATAATTACATTTGGAAGAATAAACATCTGAGAAGAGAAACAAAGATCTGCTTCATTCTTCTGCTCGCTCTGCTATATAGACTGGTAGAGATAATTCGACTCTTTACAGAGATTATTCATGTCTAACAGTAGAAGGCCTACTTTTCAGTAACAAAAGTATCACGTAATGATGCGTTTTTGTCTCATATTGACTCTGGTAGAGACAATTCGACTTTTACAGAGATTATTCATGTCTAACAGTAAAAGGCCTACTTCACAGTAACAAAAGTATCGCGTAATGATGTGTTTTTGTCTCACATTGACTCTGGTATAGGTAATTCGACTCTTTACAGAGATTATTCATGTCTAACCGTAAAAGGCCTACTTTTCAGTAACAAAAGCATCGCGTAATGATGTGTTTTTGTCTCACATTGACTCTGGTAGAGATAATTCGACTCTTTACAGAGATTATTCATGTCTAACAGTAAAAGGTCTACTTTTCAGTAACAAAGGTATCGCGTAATGATGTGCTTTTGTTTCATATTAACTCTGGTAGAGATAAGTCAACTCTTTGCAGAGATTATTCATGTCTAACAGTAAAAGGTCTACTTTTCAGTAACAAAGGTATCACGTAATGATGTGGTTTTGTCTCATATGGACTCTGGTAGAGAGAATTCGACTCTTTACAGAGATTATTCATGTCTAACAGTAAAAGGCCTACTTTTCAGTAACAAAAGTATCACGTAACGATGTGTTTCTGTCTCATATTGACTCTGGTAGAGATAAGTCGACTCTTTACAGAAATTATTCATGTCTAACAGTAAAAGGTCTACTTTTCATTAACAAAAGTATCACGTAATGATGTGGTTTTGTCTCATATTAACTCTGGTAGAGATAATTCGACTCTTGGCAGAGATTATTCATGTCTAACTATAAAATCAGGATGTATAAAACAGTTGTAATACCAATGACTTATGCTGAAGAAACCAGACCTGAAACCACTGGTGAAACAGGCCGTAAGCATTTGAAAAGGAAAGGAAGAGGAATTCTTCTATACTTGGTCATTCTTTTGATTTTCAGTTGTTTTTTTGCGATTGAATTTAGCGTTTACTTGTTAAAACATTTGAGAATCGCTGTTTTACAAATGAACATCTATTGCAGCTATTTCTGTTATGTTTTATGTCAACTAAAGTTTCGTAAGGTAACTTATCATACACACTGATAAACGGTGGAGGAAATAGGGCGTCAGATTGTTGTTTGTTTTATTTATAAGCCGATAGCGTATGTTTGAATTTAAACAATCCGTGGAGATCAACAAGTTCCACGTGTCCCGAGAGGGAGAGCTTTAAAACATGGTCCACGTGTAAAAGGACACAGATGTCCTTATGAAAGGGCCATAAAATGAAAGGCAAGTTAAAGGAACGGCTGCAGTAAAAGGGGAACCTTCAAGTAAACATTTTGTCATTGTTCGTCAGTGCAATCAGTCCCGGAAGTCATAAATCGTGTCCAGCCGTGTCTAATTTCGGAAATGTTGCCAAGGTTTTTGTTTAACCGTAAACAGACACTGGACGTCTTATTCAAAGCGTACTGAATTGCTTCAGAGGGGGTTCAAACCTCCCCAAACAGTAGGTCTGTGTGTGGAGAATCAGTCAAGAATGTTTCGTCCTAACTTGACACTAAAATCAACACATACCAACTTGAGGAATAAAAACAAATGGTAATAAATAAATTAACAAATTAACAAATTTCCCACTCCAAAACTAATCTTTACATGAAAATATTTTGCAAAAGCTTCACAAAATTAACTCTTTAAGGATTATCATTAAAATAATAATAATAATAATAATAATAATAATAATAATAATAATAATAATAATAATAATAATAATAATAATAATAATAATAATAATAATAATAATAATAATAATAATAATAATAATAATAATAATAATAATAGTAATAATAATAATAATAATAATAATAATAATAATAATAATAATAATAATAATAATAATAATAATAATAATAATAATAATAATAATAATAATAATAATAATAATAATAATAATAATAATAATAATAATAATAATAATAATAATAATAATAATAATAATAATAATAATAATAATAATAATAATAATAATAATTATAATAATAATAATAATAATAATAATAATAATAATAATAATAATAATAATAATAATAATAATAATAATAATAATAATAATAATAATAATAATAATAATAATAATAATAATAATAATAATAATAATAATAATAATAATAATAATAATAATAATAATAATAATAATAATAATAATAGTAATAATAATAATAATAATAATAATAATAATAATAATAATAATTAATAATAATAATAATAATAATAATAATAATAATAATAATAATAATAATAATAATAATAATAATAATAATAATAATAATAATAATAATAATAATAATAACAATAATAATAATAACAATAATAGCAATAACAATAATAGCAATAACAATAACAATAACAATAACAATATAATAATAATAATAATAATAATAATAATAATAATAATAATAATAATAATAATAATAATAATAATAATAATAATAATAATAATAATAATAATAATAATAATAATAATAATAATAATAATAATAATAATAATAATAATAATAATAATAATAATAATAATAATAATAATAATAATAATAATAATAATAATAATAATAATAATAATAATAATAATAATAATAATAATAATAATAATAATAATAATAATAATAATAATAATAATAATAATAATAATAATAATAATAATAATAATAATAATAATAATAATAATAATAATAATAACAATAACAATAACAATAATAATAATAATAATAATAATAATAATAATAATAATAATAATAATAATAATAATAATAATAATAATAATAATAATAATAATAATAATAATAATAATAATAATAATAATAATAATAATAATAATAATAATAATAATAATAATAATAATAATAATAATAATAATAATAATAATAATAATAATAATAATAATAATAATAATAATAATAATAATAATAATAATAATAATAATAATAATAATAATAATAATAATAATAATAATAATAATAATAATAATAATAATAATGGTGCGGAATACACGGCTTCTATGAATCGAATCCGTAGTCATGGTAACCAGCAATGCATTCTGTCCCTCCAACCTCATCTCAGTCACCTTGGTGTTTTAATAACGAATCACTAGTCGGGAAGTAAGCTAGCTGCATTATCGACACGCGGGCGCCAAGAGAGCGGCTCCATTACAAAATATAATTTGGAGAACTTTATAAGCGAAAATTAAATGCTAGGACATAAAACAGAACCATGTAAGTTATTCGAATAAAAGCAGTTGACTCGATGATTCAAATGCATCAAGAACCGCCCCTGACCCCAAATGGGGCATCCCTGGCTAAAACGGCCCACTAGGTCGCCCCGAAGACTGGCAACCGTTGTACCTGAGGAGGAAGTGTTTGCCAGGAGTATATCATCCTGCCATGCACCACCGAAACACCCGCCGACACACCCGCCGACACTTCTACCCTGAAATAGACCACCAAATGAGAGAAGAT
Source organism: Mantis religiosa (assembly GCA_030765055.1). Lineage (NCBI taxonomy): Eukaryota > Metazoa > Arthropoda > Insecta > Mantodea > Mantidae > Mantis > Mantis religiosa. Next base: position 22,317,005 of record CM060957.1, read on the forward strand.
GTGAAATGATACTGGAGGGACAGGAAATTCGGGGAATGTGATTAACCTGCCCAGTATTCGCCTGGTGGGAGCCCCCACGTCAGGTAAACCGGCCACAAGAATTGAACCCGGGCCTTCCGTTAGCGGGCCAGAGACGAAACCACGTGAGCCATCCCGCTCGGCGAGGTAGGCCTGGGAGTTTGTAGTACAAACCGCGCCGCGCCCCCTCCAACAGGACAAACAGTGAGTACATCTGCACCCCCCGGTTCACAGCTGGTCAGCTGGTGTCGGTCCAACAGCATTTGTGTGCGTCACTCTCTGTCACCCTTTCAGCCGGCCATTATGCTATTTAAGCTATTAATGAAAATGAAATGAAGGCAGGCTGTGGTGGCTCACAGATGTCATGGCACACATGTGCTTATTACGTGTTGCCTGCCAGTCGTCTACCCCAAGTCACATCATCTTTGTCAAAAAAGTACATGGTCCGGATTTGGACGAGACACAGTCATTCTAAACCTCAAACTATCTGGAAATGACTTCAATACTTTACGTTTCTCTCAGAGTGCATTTTTGGCATCACATTTCTGAGAGACATGCAATAAAGTCAAAAAGATACATGACAATACTACATATTACAATAAAATATATTAATTTGCCACAAAACTTCACTTATCTTTTAAACAAATTAATAAATTCCTTACAGAACTCAAGAGATTAGTTGCAAAAATTCTTTCGCATCTTCAGTCGATGCGTTTATTCGTTAAAACCGCTAGGAGTCGTTATTCTTCTATTTATTGCCAAATTCTGAAAGTAAAATAAACAAAACAGAATCGATAGACACTATTTCAAAATCCATTACGTGGTTACTTTTTTCAAAAATAAATATTTTCTCTCGAACCATTAAATTTATGAGACCAATTAATTCCTTTAATACGAAATAATTTAAGGGGAACTAGAACGGCATTCTGGGCTGAAGTTTCACAAAATGAGTAACTGCCGAAATAATCTCCCCTGACGTTTGTAGAAGCGAATAACGATATTTATTTTCCTGTCCCATAATTTTAAAAGTCCAAAATAGACCCCTTTTTGAAAAGGCTGCCACGCCCCCTACTAGCCATTTGTAACTGTGTTCTCTCCTTAGTTGTAACCTTATTGAAGTTATACTACAAAGCACACCCTTGTTTCTTCCATTCATTCACGAGGGCTGTTCAATAAAGAATGATCACAATTTTTTTTTGACAACGTACCTTTACTCATCCTCATAATTTTGATGGTCCTTCTCAAAATAGTCTCCCCTGAGCGATGCATTTGTCTCAGCGTTTCTGTCAGTCTTCAAAGACATGCTGGAAAACATTTGTTGAGAGATCCTTCAAAATCGCCTCCGCAGCCTTCACCACTGCTTCTGATTATGGATAATGCCTCCCACGAAGGCGTTTCTTCAAGTTAGGGAATAGGAAAAAGATACATGGGGCTAAATCCGGACTATAGGGAGGGTGAGGGATGTACTTCACGTTGATTTTTGCAAGATATTCAGCAACAACATTGGCATTATGCGGCCGCGCTTTGTCGTGGTGTAGCATCCAGCGTGCTTCACGCAAATGTGCTCTTTTGTGCCTGATATGGACTTGCAATATTTTCAGGACATCCCTGTAGTATTATCCAGTTACTGATGTGTGTGCAGGTACAAAATACTGATGAACCATTCCATGAATATCAAAGAATGAGATGACCATAACTTTCCCAGCAGAAGCAACCACTTTTGCTTTTTTGGGGCTTGGTGATGAAGGAAATTTCCACACCGAGCTTTGCTGTTTGCTCTCAAAATCAGAATGATGTAGCCAAGTTCCATCAGCAGTGATTACGTTTGAAAGAAACACCGGATCTTCCTCTAACATCAACTTTAACTGCATGTTACCTCCATTGCAGCGGTAAGCGATACTGAACATGTCTGAACTTGCCTGATTCTAACAGGCGGGAACCAGGAGTACCAACAATGAAACTACTACGGCGTGTTTGTTTCACATTAAGCTAACAGAATATAACAAGTTTGAAATTTAGTGCGAGAAATTATGACAGGAAAAAATTATGATCATTCTTTATTGAACAACCCTCTAATTATCACTGAGTTGATTTCCTATAAATGTTAAATTTAACTTTGTTATTTTCTACTACCTTTTCGTCCTGAGAAAGAAGGCAACCATTATTTTAATTTTCTAACGTGAATTTTATAGTTCTGACTTTTAAATATAAACGTTTTAAAGCATTATTTGTAGGTCCATGAGAAACTGTAGCAAAACTGTCATGTTTTGCTAGTTTTAAAATTTAATGGTAATGCTTTAGTGACATGCATTTCAAAAAAGCTATAAACAAATCAGCCGCAAAAGGTGAAAGTGGATTTCCCATTGCTAAACCAGAAGATTGTTGAGAAAAATGACAATCAAAATTGAAAAACAAGAAGAAGATCGCGTAGTGAATTTTAAAATGTGACACCTAGTGGCAGCAACGGTAACCACAGGATTAAAGAGATCGACTGAAAGCGCAAAGTACAAGAGCTGTTAAATAAAGAACTATCATGATTTTTTATGGTCATAATTTTTCGCACTAAAATCCAATTTTATTATATTCTGTTAGCTTAATGTGAAACAAACACGCCGTAGTAGTGTCATTGTTGGTACTCCTGATTCCCGCCTGTGAGAACCAGGCAAGTTCAGAGATGTTCAGTATCGCCTACCGCTCTAATGGAGGTAGCATGCAGTTAAAGTTGATGTTAGAGGAAAATCCGGAGTTTATTTCAAACGTAATCACTGCTGATGAAACTTGGCTACATCATTTTGATCCTGAGAGCAAATAGCAAAGCTCAGTGTGGAAATCTCCTTCATCACCAACCCTCAAAAAAGCAAAAGTGGTTGCTCCTGCTGGGAAAGCTATGGTCATCTCATTCTTTGATATTCATGGAATGGTTTATCAGCATGTTGTACCTGCACACACATCAGTAACTAGACAATACTACAGGGATGTCCTGAGAATATTGCAAGTCCATATCAGGCGCAAAAGACCACATTTACGTGAAGCAGCTGGATGCTGCACCACGATAATGCGCGGCCGCATATTGCCAATGTTGTTGCTGAATATCTTGCAAAAATCAACGTGAAGTGCATCCCTCACCCTCCCTATAGTCCGGATTTAGCCCCATGTGACATCTTCTATTCCCTAACTTGAAGAAGCGTCTTCGTGGGAGGCATTATCCATCATCAGAAGCAGTGGTGAGGACTGCGGAGGTGATTTTGAAGGATCTCTCAAAAATAGTTTCCAGCATGTCTTTGAAGACTGGCAGAAACGCTGTGACAAGTGCATCGCATTCAGGGGAGACTATTTTGAGAAGGGCCATCAACATTATGAGGATGAGTAAAGGAACGTTGTCAAAAAAATTGTGATCTTTATTTATGGACAGCCCTCGTATAATTTTGTTAATAATATTTTTGTTTTTTAAATTAATTGTAAGAATGAGTAAAGGGACATTGTAAAAATAAAATTGTGATCATTCTTTATTGAACAGCCCTCGTATTTTTTTTTTTTTTTTTTTTTTTTTTTTTTTTTTTTTTTTTTTTTTTTTTTTTTTTTTTTGCGAATCTGGTCCCTTGTATTCTGCAAAGAATTTATCAGTTTCTTAAAAAGAAAAGCGAAGTTTTTTAGAAAATTACTATATTTATGTAATATTTTATTGCTTTACTATTATTAGCTTTCCTTTTACGTATTAACTGTCTACTGCAGTTTTTGATATGCAACTAAAGTTTGGCATTGTCAGGAAAATTCGTTAAGGGGTTAGAACACTGTCGTTTTAATTTTTGTGAACACTAGCATTTGGAGTCAACTCTACCTCTTTCTGTCATATGTCAGTCCTGTTGTGCTAAAGTCTTTCAGAGGAAACTGTTGCAGGTGGAATACACAAATATTTAGTTTTGGAAATGTTGAATTTGCTTTGCAGTAATCCAGTGTACTTGAGAGAGGAGGTGACTGGAGATATGCAGTGATTTCTTCTTGGGAACTATTAACTGACAGTTGACACACGATTGTTTTCTTGTATGTTACTGTACAGTACCACATTCCTGAAAATTTCTCGGGATTTGTATTTTTTTTTTTTAATTTACGCCGTCCAACGTTAAGTCATATCGGACGATGAATGAAATGGGTGAAATGTTGCTCAAATGAGTCCAGGGTCTATAGAGCTTAGAGATATTAGGGAATGATATAACTTGTTTATTGCCTTTAACAATTTGTTTTATTCGTGAAATAGTCTCTAGAAATGCAACTCGTGGTTTTGAACTTCTCTAGATAAACTCCCTCACGACTTTCTCGCTCATAAATGATCAGGAATTTCAAAAACCACTCGTGACATTACCTATGAAAATGTGTAGTCATATTATGGGTTTTACCTTGGGAAAACTTCACCATAATTTTCTACTGCGATGGACTATAGATTTAACAATCTTCCAGTACCTCCATTTACTACTACGACTGAACAAAATAACCATAAAATCGACAATATCATGTTTAATGGCACTTTACACAAACATTTGCACAAGAGAAAAATTGCAGCACGATGTACAAAGAAGCTATAATATTATTCTTTTGGAAAATTTAGAATAAAATAATGCACCGACTAGAGGAGAGCTGGGAAACAGATTCAAATTTTTCATCAGTCCATTACGCTTTCAAAAATAATCATCACGCAATACAACCATAACAAATTACCAACAAAACAAAACACAAAATTATTTATCACAAACTGACGACCCGAACAACATCGAAACAAAACTAACACGCCACCCTAATAAATCCAGCTTTCTGATCACACAAATGACAACTGTAGATTTTCATTTTTTTTCTTCTTTCTTTCACAGGTGAGTCGCTCGGTTCTATTGTTATGCGAAGCGAGGCCCGAGACCAGTAGCGACTGGGAGTCGAACTCTGGCCGCCTCAGGTGTTTCCCACGCTAGCTCGACAATCAGAGCAGCTGCGACGCAAATGGCGTACATCTGATGTAAAGCTCTCGCTTTTATTTTGTGAGCGGGGCCCCTAATTTTGAAGTTCTTGTTACCAGATGGCAATGACAGATGTAGAATACAGACGCCATGGTCAAGAAGAACGGCTTTGTCTTCTCCCAGCAGCTAAATACGGAAGTGTTACTTAAATACGGATACGTATCAGTACGGACTCATTACGTTTTGTACCACGTGTACACAGAGAAGATACGGTCAGTCGACTTGATATTTACAAGTAAGTCAGTCGTTCAACGATACAAAGAAATAAAAAATAAAAATAATTCCATCTAAACCAACCTTTGTATACAGATATTACATTTTAAATACATTTTCGGTGGAGTATACCGCATCTGTGCTAAAATGGTAGCGTGTCTGCCTAACGTTCAAGTCCCGATTCGAATCTTGGTCAAAGTGAGTTATCTGGATAGGTTTTTCCGGGGCTTTTCCTTATCCAGAACAATGAAAGTCTGTTTACCCTAAGCTCTATGGACCCTGTACTCATTTGAACATCATTTCATTCATCGTCCGATATGACTTAACGTTGGAGGTTTTCCCTTATCCTGAAAGATGAATGTCTGATAACTCTAAGCTCTATGTACCCTGTACTCATTTGAACATCATTTCATTCATCGTCCGATATGACTTAACGTTGGAGGTTTTCCCTTATCCTGAAAGATGAATGTTTGGTAACTCTAAGCTCTATGTACCCTGTACTCATTTGAACATCATTTCATTCATCGTCCGATATGACTTAACGTTGGAGGCTTTCTCTTATCCTGAAAGATGAATGTCTAGTAACTGTAAGCTCTATGTACCCTGTACTCATTTGAACATTAATTCATTCATCGTCTGATATGACTTAACGTTGGAGGTTTCCCCATATCCTGAAAGATGACTGTTAAGATAGCTTTTTGAAGAATGCGTAGGGAAGGTATTGTTGTAAGAGGTCATGTGGTGATGTTAGGTAGTTGATCCGAGATATTCATATTCATATGTCAAGATATGGATTGAACAAAGCACAGATACCTTGAGAGAGGTCTGTGCCTATTACGCGATTGCGGTCATTTGGAGGAATGAAAAGAGTATGTGGGCGATAAATGGTGCAGCTGTAACTGTTCTCACATTCATCTATCGCTTACAGTGGCGCACTGGTCCATTTCCCAAATTTACTTCCACTGCTGTTTATGAAATTATCGATGTGCAAGGAGAATACTAGCAGAAAAGGCACCGAGGTAGATAAAAGGTACACATAGAACCACATTTTGCTATACATCCCTGGGATGAATAAAGCTTAGTGTTACCAGACATTCATCTTTCAGGATAAGTAAAATAACAAAAGTGTCGCGTAAGGATGTGTTTTTGTCTCATATTGACTCTGGTATAAATAATTCGACTCTTTACAGAGATTATTCATGTCTAACAGTAAAAGGTCTACTTTTCAGTAACAAAAGTATCGCGTAATGATGTGTTTTTGTCTCATATTGACTCTGGTAGAGATAATTCGACTCTTTGCAGAGATTATTCATGTCTAACAGTAAAAGGCCTACTTTTCAGTAACAAAAGTATCGCGTAATGATGTGTTTTTGTCCCAAATTGACTCTGGTAGAGATAATTCGACTCTTTACAGAGATTATTCATGTCTAACAGTAAAAGGCCTACTTTTCAGTAACAAAAGTATCGCGTAATGATGTGTTTTTGTCTCATATTGACTCTGGTAGAGATAATTTGACTCTTTACAGAGATTATTCATGTCTAACAGTAAAAGGTCTACTTTTCAGTAACAAAAGTATCACGTAATGATGTGTTTTTGTCCCATATAAACTCTGGTAGAGATAATTCCACTCTTTACAGAGATTATTCATGTCTAACAGTAAAAGGTCTACTTTTCAGTAACAAAAGTATCACGTAATGATGTGTGTTTTTGTCTCATATTGACTCCGGTAGATATAATTCGACTCTTTACAGAGATTATTCATGTCTAACAGTAAAAGGCCTACTTTTCAGTAACAAAAGTATCACGTAATGATGTCTGTTTTTGTTTCATATTGACTCTGGTAGAGATAATTACACTCTTTACAGAGATTATTCATGTCTAACAGTAAAAGGTGTACTTTTCAGTAACAAAAGTATCACGTAATGATGTGTTTTTGTTTCATATTGACTCTGGTAGTGATAATTCGACTCTTTACAGAGATTATTCATGTCTAACAGTAAAAGGTCTACTTTTCAGTAACAAAAGTATCGCGTAATGATGTGTTTTTGTCTCATATTGACTCTTGTAGGGATAATTCTACTCTTTGCAGAGAATATTCAAGTCTAACAGTAAAAGGTCTACCTTGCAGTAACAAAAGTATCGCGTAATGATGTGCTTTTGTCTCATATTGACTCTGGTAGAGATAATTCGACTCTTTGCAGGGATTATTCATGTCTAACAGTAAAAGATCTACCTTACAGTAACAAAAGTATCGCGTAATGATGTGTTTTTGTCTCATATTGACTCTGGTAGAGATAATTCGACTCTTTGCAGAGATTATTCATGTCTAACAGTAATAGGCCTACTTTTCAGTAACAAAAGTATCGCGTAATGATGTGTTTTTGTCTCATATTCACTCTTGTAGAGATAATTCTACTCTTTGCAGAGAATATTCAAGTCTAACAGTAAAAGGTCTACCTTACAGTAACAAAAGTATCGCGTAATGATGTGTTTTTGTCTCATATTGACTCTGGTAGAGATAATTCGACTCTTTGCAGGGATTATTCATGTCTAACAGTAAAAGATCTACCTTACAGTAACAAAAGTATCGCGTAATGATGTGTTTCTGTCTCATATTGACTCTGGTAGAGATAATTCGACTCTTTGCAGAGATTATTCATGTCTAACAGTAAAAGGCCTACCTTTTAGTAACAAAAGTATCACGTAATGATGTGTTTTTGTCTCATATTGAACTCTGGTAGAGATAATTCTACTCTTTACAGAGATTATTCATGTCATACAGTAAAAGGTCTACTTTTCAGTAACAAAAGTATCACGTAATGGTGTGTTTTTGTCTCTTATTGACTCTGGTAGAGATAATTCGACTCTTTACAGAGATTATTCATGTCTAACAGTAAAAGGTCTACTTTTCAGTAACAAAAGTATAACGTAATGATGTGTTTTTGTCTCATATTGACTTTGGTAGAGATAATTCTACTCTTTACAGAGATTATTCATGTCTAACAGTAAAACGTCAACTTTTCAGTAACAAAAGTATCACGTAATGATGTGTTTTTGTCTCTTATTGACTCTGGTAGAGATAATTCGACTCTTTGCAGGGATTATTCCTGTCTAACAGTAAAAGGCCTACTTTTTAGTAACAAAAGTATCACGTAATGATGTGTTTTTGTCTCTTATTGACTCTGGTAGAGATAATTCGACTCTTTGCAGGGATTATTCATGTCTAACAGTAAAAGGCCTACTTTTTAGTAACAAAAGTATCACGTAATGATGTGTTTTTGTCTCTTATTGACTCTGGTAGAGATAATTCGACTCTTTACAGAGATTATTCATGTCTAACAGTAAATGGACTACCTTTTAGTAACAAAAGTATCACGTAATGATGTGTTTTTGTCTCTTATTGACTCTGGTAGAGATAATTCGACTCTTTGCAGGGATTATTCATGTCTAACAGTAAAAGGTCTACTTTTCAGTAACAAAAGTATCACGTAATGATGTGTTTTTGTCTCATATTGACTCTGGTAGCGTTAATTCTACTCTTTACAGGGATTATTCCTGTCTAACAGTAAAAGGCCTACTTTTTAGTAACAAAAGTATCACGTAATGATGTGTTTTTGTCTCTTATTGACTCTGGTAGAGATAATTCGACTCTTTGCATGGATTATTCATGTCTAACAGTAAAAGGCCTACTTTTTAGTAACAAAAGTATCACGTAATGATGTGTTTTTGTCTCTTATTGGCTCTGGTAGAGATAATTCGACTCTTTACAGAGATTATTCATGTCTAACAGTAAAAGGACTACCTTTTAGTAACAAAAGTATCACGTAATGATGTGTTTTTGTCTCTTATTGACTCTGGTAGACATAATTCGACTCTTTGCAGGGATTATTCATGTCTAACAGTAAAAGGTCTACTTTTCAGTAAGAAAAGTGTCGCGTAATGATGTGTTTTTGTATCATATTGCTCTGGTAGAGATAATTCGACTTTCTGCAGAGATTATTCATGTCTAACAGTAAAAGGTCTACTTTTCAGTAACAAAAGTATCGCGTAATGATGTGTTTTTTTCTCATATTGGCTCTGGTAGAGATAATTCCACTCTTTACACAGATTATTCATGTCTAACAGTAAAAGGTCTACTTTACAGTAACAAAAGTATCGCGTAATGATGTGTTTTTGTCTCATATTGACTCTATTAGAGATAATTCGACTCTTTGCAGAGATTATTCATGTCTAACAGTAAAAGGCCTACTTTTCAGTAACAAAAGTATCACGTAATGATGTGTTTTTGTCTCATATTGACTCTATTAGAGATAATTCGACTCTTTGCAGAGATTATTCATGTCAACATTAAAACGCCTAAAAAAGTGTCGCGTGAAGATGTATTCCTTCTAATGGAGGCTGATAAATTCTTTAAATGTCTTGTATAGTAATTTTAAATGTCTCCAAGGAAGCACAACGTTGTAGAGATAAACCGTCAAAGCGCAGTCGGCACCGGGTGTTTCAGCCTGTTTCCTAATAAAAGAAAGCTAAAATCTCCGGAACCTGAATATCTAGTCATCACAATGCAATCGGGTATCGACGTCTGAACCTTAGCGGAGAAGACCAGTCCACAGCTGTGATCTGGACCCTAATTTTTATTAGAGCCACGGGGGGTCCATACGGGGATATTGTCACCCAATCGACCTCGCCCAAGTGTTCCCGTGAGAACGAACGGTTATCCAATAAACCTCGTCGACATTTGCACTACTGCATCAGCAATGAACGAGTGTGTAACAATATTTATAGCAGAATTCTGGTGTGGAACACTCACTTCTCCGCTCATTCTTCTTAATATGGGTAAACTTTCATTAGGCATATACTCATACGTTGTAGGAATAACAAGAATACAATAAACTAAAGCGGCACAAAAAAGATGTTCAAATATTACCACTTAACGTCTTTTAGATTTGTCCTCTTTCCATGAATAGCATAAACAAAGAAAGATTTAAAAACAGAAGAATTGCCATTTGGAACTGACAAAAGTATGAAGTTCAGTAAAACCTGTCTGAAACAAAAAGCGATCGTTCCTGCATTTATTTTCCGTTTACGCAGGTTTCCGTCTTATAGAGGGTTGTGTTTGAATACAAAGAAATTACGAAATAGTCGTACAGGTTACAGCAAATGTATAATATATAACGAAGTGTAAATAATAATAGACTGATATGTATTATATATATTTTCAATTTATGTATATACTCAAATGTTTTCAGTTTTCCCTTTCCAATCTTCAACTGTCTGTCTTCACTTGTTTTACCACACACAACATTCAAAACAATGTAATGGCGATGTTTGAAACTCTCGAGTCATCCATTGGAAGCTCTGAAATTGTCTTTGTCTAATTTTCTTTTTGTCTCTAAAGATTGACTCTGAAGCAATGGTCTAGAAATGGGGTTTCCTTTAACGCGATCACTAACAAACCACTCGAACACTCACGATTTCGTTCTGCAGATTTTGTGAAGCGTTTCACGTGCCTTGCTGTTCCTTTTAAGCACTCCTCTATAATTTTTGTTGTTTCAAAATGTCATAAAACTATTTTTCCCCACTTTAAACTAAAGTCTTTAGCTGGACGTTTGTTCTTTTCGTCCTTCAGTAACCTTAACCTTTTTGCTCCAGTGATAATATTTTTTAAAAATGAATAGATCCAGACTGAAAAATTCAGTACCATAGACGGGATTTGAACCACGGATCTCCCGCTCTACGTGCGGTTGCTCCAACCCACTGAGCTACTATGGCCAACATGCCGACATGACATTACATTCTCCATCTGACTCGTATGTTTCCCTGTAGACTACTAGGGGTTCTCATATGCTATGAGACACGCAACTTTTGTGGCGACTTGCTATGCTGTAAGTACTTATGTCTCAGGCTTCATAATTAAACCACTTTGTTATTTAGATAAATTGATGGAAATAATTCCCGCCTCGGTAGCGTAGATGGTACCGTGTCTGCCTCACGTTCAAGAGGTCCCGAGTTCGAATCTCGGTCAGGGTGAGTTACCTGGATAAGGTTTTTTTCCTGGGTTTTCCCTTATCCTGAAAGACGAATGTCAGGTAACTCTAAACTCCATGGACCCCGGACGCACTGAGCATCATTCATCGTCATATCGTCCGATATGACTAAATGTTGCAGGACCTAAATCACAAAACAAAAACAGAACAAAAAAATGGAAATAATTATTTCTTCCACACTAGACGTGTGTAGGCTAAGGTTTGAATGAATAGAGCCACATAAAGTAACACGTTTTGATCAGCTTATTTACGCAAAGGTTTCCCGAAAAATATTTCCGCGTTAGGCAGTTTTGCGGCTTAGAGTATAATTTAATATGATTTATTTTCCGTTTATTTATTTTCCGAAATTTATTTTCCGTTTTCTCCGAGTTTACGGCATACAAAGGGTACCTTTTAGCCAGGTAAAAATGTAATGAAAACAAAAAATGTAGGGTGCTGTTTTGTTCAGTTCCTGAACTCCAAACATTTTGAATATTCTGTCTCCACTTAGCCAGCCTTTAGAAACTCCCTACGTTTCAATTCCAAATGCCCATCTTGATTCCCCAAGTACAGTGTCATAGGTAATTTGTGGTGAAGTTATGTTCCTGTTTGTTGTTGGGAAATGTTGAACTCAAATACCAACTTTAGTGCAGCTGGTAATGTTCAAACTGCAGAGGCCGCATTCTCCATTAAAAATGACCCTTCAGTAACCTTCTTGGCAAGGAGACCCATCTAATTTCTCCAAGAACGCCATAAGACTTTACGACTGCTTACTGCGGGATTTGGAAAGAGACTTTTATGGCAGAAATAGTATACCACATATATTTCCAACTAGCGTGTAATTTAACAAGGACCACACACTCACACACACACACACACACACACACACACACACACACACACACACACACACACACACACACACACAAACACACACACACACACACACAAACACACACACACACACACAAACACACACACACACACACTACCAGAAAGTAGGTGTTCCTATGAATTAGGAAAGAATACAAATAGAGCTACATATCAAACAAACAGTTGAACTGCAACTGAATCCCACAGAATGAGAATGACAAGTGAAGGTTCGAATTTACCAATAAACCAAAGCGCAATAAAACCGAACCCAAATTCAATTATCTTGCTGTCTTATCAAAACTTTCGACAACTACTGCATTTAAATAAAATGTGAATTGGATGTTTCACAAAAGTCCTACTTGTCACGTAAATATGACAACTTTTACGATATATTTAAGCCTGGTTATTCTACATTATGATAAATTCCAAATTTTCCGATGAAAAGTTTCTGTATACTGCCGTTTTCATCTTTATTCCGAGCGGAAACAAATACTAATCGCCCGCAATAGGATTGGCATAGCCGACGAATCGGAATAAAACATACAATTTCAGTACATAATGTAATAATGAGAACAAAGTAAATAATTTCTAAACTTGTATATACATATCTTTATGTATCTCACACACATTTTCCACTTATGAATTGCTTCACCGTCCACACAGATTTTGTGGTACCATTCTCCATTTTTCTGGACTCATTTGAGCATCATTTCATTCATCGTCCGATATGACTTAACGTTTGAGGTTTTCTCTTATCCTGAGAGCTGAATGTCTGTTAACTCTAAGCTCTATGTACCCTGTACTCATTTGAACATCATCGTCCGTTATGACTTAACGTTGGACGTTTTCCCTTATACTGAAATATGAATGTGTGGTAACTCTAAGCTCTATGTACCCTGTACTTATTTAAACATCACTTAATTCATCGTCCAATATAACTTAACGTTGGAGGTTTTCTCTTATCCTGAAAGATGAATGTCTGATAACTCTAAGCTCTATGTATCCTGTATTCATTTGAACATCATTTCATTCATCATCCGATATAACTTAACGTTGGAGGTTTTCTCTTCTCCTGAAAGATGAATGCCAGGTAACTCTAAGCTCTATGTACCCTGTGCTCATTTGAACATCATTTCATTCATCGTCCGATATGACTTAACGTTGGAGGTTTTCTCTTATCCTGAAAGATGAATGTCTGGTAACCCTAAGCTCTATGTACCCTGTACTCATTTGAAAATCATTTCATTCATCGACCGATATTACTTAACGTTGCATATTTTCTCTTATACTGAAAGAGGTATGCCTAGTAACTCTAAGCTCTATGTACCCTGTACTCATTTGAACATCATTTCATTCATCGTCCGATATGACTTAACGTTGGAGGATTTCTCTTATCCTGAAAGATGAATGTCTGGTAACTGTAAGCTCTATGTACCCTGTACTCATTTGAACATCATTTCATTCATCGTCCGATATGACTTAACGTTGGAGGTTTTCTCTTATCCTGAAAGATGAATGGCTGGTAACTCTAAGCTCTATGTACCCTGTACTCATTTGAACATCATTTCATTCATCGTCCGATATGACTTAACGTTGGAGGTTTTCTCTTATCCTGAAAGATGAATGGCTGGTAACTCTAAGCTCTATGTACCCTGTACTCATTTGAACATCATTTCATTCATCGTCCGATATGACTTAACGTTGGAGGTTTTCTCTTATCCTGAAAGATGAATGCCAGGTAACTCTAAGCTCTATGTACCCTGTACTCATTCGAACATCATTTCATTCATCGTCCGATATGACTTAACGTTGGAGATTTTCCCTTATCCTGAAAGATGAATGTCTGGTAACTTTAAGCTCTATGTACCCTGTACTCATTTGAACATCATTTCATTCATCGTCCGATATGACTTAACGTTGGAGGTTTGCTCTTATCCTGAAAGATGAATGGCAACTCAAAGCTCTATGTACCCTGTACTCATTTGAACATCATTTCATTCATCGTCCGATATGACTTAACGTTGGAGGTTTTCTCTTATCCTGAAAGAGGCATGTCTGGTAACTCCCTTAGAAAACATCTGTAGAACAGTGGAAAAAGAAGATTATATAAATGCAAAATATATTTTCTCTTGACGTAGTTAGTCAGGATAAGCTTTTAAGGTTTAATTCCCCGATATGGGGCAGAGCTCAGATTTAAAGTTTGGGCGGGCATCTATCTCTGAGGCAGTGGGGAGATGTTTCCAGGAAGCTCTCAATTAGAGCTACTTAATTAATGGCGACAATTAGCATCGGGCGTATGTACAGCTGGTGACAGCATCCGTCTGGACCACGCACCTGCCTCTTCTTCCTTCAACGTCATCATGCTAAAAGCTCGCTTCCTCATGTGCCAAAGTGTTAAAATCACATGACTTTCTCTACTCTTGTACAAACACTTATTGCTCTATCTACTTCAAGATAAACATTATCTTATTGTAGTTACAAGGGAATACAGTAGACTTTAAGTGATAGTCAAATGTTTTATATGCATGGCTTTCTCTACTCTTGTACAAACACTTATTGCTCTATCTACTTCAAGATAAACATTATCTTATAGTAGTCATAAGGGAATACAGTAGACTTTAAGTGATAGTAAAATGTTTTATATACATGACTTTCTTTACTCTTGTACAAACACTTATTGCTCTATCTACTTCAAGATAAACATTATCTTATTGTAGTTACAAGGGAATACAGTAGACTTTAAGTGATAGTCAAATGTTTTATATACATGACTTTCTCTACTCTTGTACAAACACTTATTGCTCTATCTACTTCAAGATAAACATTATCTTATTGTAGTTATAAGGGAATACAGTAGACTTTAAGTGATAGTCAAATGTTTTATATACATGACTTTCTCTACTCTTGTACAAACACTTATTGCTCTATCTACTTCAAGATAAACATTATCTTATAGTAGTTATAAGGGAATACAGTAGACTTTAAGTGATAGTAAAATGTTTTATATACATGACTTTCTCTACTCTTGTACAAACACTTATTGCTCTATCTACTTCAAGATAAACATTATCTTATTGTAGTTACAAGGGAATACAGTAGACTTTAAGTGATAGTCAAATGTTTTATATACATGACTTTCTCTACTCTTGTACAAACACTTATTGCTCTATCTACTTCAAGATAAACACTATCTTATTGTAGTTACAAGGGAATACAGTAGACTTTAAGTGATAGTCAAATGTTTTATATACATGACTTTCTCTGCTCTTGTACAAACACTTATTGCTCTGTCCACTTCAAGATAAACATTATCTTATTGTAGTTACAAGGGAATACAGTAGACTTTAAGTGATAGTCAAATGTTTTATATACATGACTTTCTCTACTCTTGTACAAACACTTATTGCTGTATCAACTTCAAGGTAAACATTATCTTATTGTAGTTACAAGAGAATACAGTGGACTTTAAGTGATAGTCAAATGTTTTATATACATGACTTTCTCTACTCTTGTACAAGCACTTATTGCTCTATCTACTTCAAGATAAACATTATCTTATTGTAGTTACAAGGGAATACAGTAGACTTTAAGTGATAGTCAAATGTTTTATATACATGACTTTCTCTACGTTGTACAAACACTTATTGCTCTATCTACTTCAAGATAAACATTATCTTATTGTAGTTACAAGGGAATACAGTAGACTTTAAGTGTTTTGCAGTTATGTGATGTGTTCTGTTTGTGTGTCCAAGAGATTAGAAAGTGAATAACTTGAGACAGTTTATGTTTTGGAAAATTCAGACAAATAACAACGAATATCTTGAAAGTAGTTCAGATTAAAGGGATATTTGATGTATATTCCGTGTTTTAACAGGACGTCATTTGGCAAAGAAAGAAAAAATGATGTTTCTTCACGACAGTTCTCCGGCGCATCATTCAGTCATTGCAATAGGGAAAATGTGTAAATTAAAGTTTGAATTACTTGAACATCGACCCTGTTCGCCCGATCTATCACCCAGTGACTATCACCTGGTCCCAAGCCTCAAAAACTTTCTTGGAGGACGTAGATTTCACAGCTTTGAGGAGGTAAACATCTATTTTGAGGACCATGATAAAGCACACTCCACAGATGTTTTAATTAAATTATAACATCGATATGACATACGTATTAGCCTTTCTGTAGATTATGTTGAAAAATAAACAGTTCTGGGAGTTTTTTTTTTTAATTTTATTTTGTGAGTTGTGCGATCTATCAGCCGACTCTTGTATTATTCTAAGGAATTGGTTAAACATCTACTGCTGCTTATTAAAATTAAATAGGTATATAGGGAAATAACTGTAAAGCTTAAGGTTTGTCGTCTTTTGAAAAATCGAATAAAAACCAAGGTAGTCTTAAAAACGAGTTCAGATGTTATCGCAAAAACTCGTTCGTTGAAATTTAAGTATTAATGCGTGTAGGTACCGAAACAATATCGAAACTTTTCTACAACCTTTAAGTCCAATTCACACAGGAACGTTAACAATAAGTCTAGGACTTGCAGGGATGACAAAAATAAGAAGCAAACGGGTAAATAAGAAAAGAGTGGGGGAGGAGAAAAAAGAAGAGGCAGAAGGAGAAGAAGAGAAGGGAGAAACAAGAAAAGGGAGAAGTGAAGAGAAGAGGAAGGAGAAGGAGGCGAAGAAGGAAAGGAATAAGGAGAAGTAGGAGCAGAAGGTAGCAGCAGGAAAACAGGAAGAAGGAGGAGTTGGAGAAGTAGAAATAAAATAAGAAGGAAAAAGAGAAGAGGATGAAGGAGGAGAAGAACATGAATAAGAAGACAAGTTGAAAAGGAATATGGAGATGAAGAAAGAAAAGGAAAAGAGGATAGTAAAGAAGAAAAAAGGAAATGAGAAAGAAAAAATAAAATGAATGAGAAGAAGAAGAAGAAGAAGAAGAAGTAGAAGAAGAAAAAGAAAAGATAGAGAACAGTAATAAGAAGGAGAAAGAGAAGGAAAAGAACAGGATAAAGAAGAAGAAAACAGAGTAACAAGGATGAAAGGAAAGACGAGGAATGGAGAAGCTGAAGAAAGCTGGAGCAGAATAAGAACTAGAACAAGGAGGAAAATGAGAAGGAAAGAGAAGAACAAGGAGAAGAAAATAAGAAAAAATTACAAGATAAAAGAGGAGGATGAGGAGAAGGTAGAGAAGAGGATGAAGGTGAAGAAGATGAATAAGAAGGAGAATAACGAGAAAATAAATATGGAGGAGAAGAAGGAAAAGAGGAGGATAAAGAAGAAAAAGAAAAGAAGGGAAACAAAAATGAAGGGAAGGAAGTAAATAAAAGAAAAAAGAAAGAGTAAAAGAGAAGGAAATTACAGGATAAAAAGATTTTGAGTTTGTAGGAAATAGAGATAGAAGGGAGAATAAGAAGATAAATGAAGGGAGAAGAAAAAAGAAAAGGAGAAGAAGGAAGAACTGAAGAGGAGGAAGAAAGAACTAGAAGAAGGAGAGGATGAGATGAGGAGAAGAAGAAAGATTCGAATGAATAGAAGTTGACGAACAAGTGAAGAAGACTTAGAATAAGAGAAGAGTCGAAGAAAGAAGAAGAAGAAGAAGGAAGAAGAAGAGAGAAGATGAAGAACAAGTCGATGAAGAAGTCGAAGGAGATGACGAAGAAGAAGACGAAGAAGATGAACACTCGAAGAAGACGAAGAATTATAAAAGAACAAAGAAAAAGAAAAGAAGGAGATGATGATGATAAAGAAGGAGAAGAACAAGGAGAAGAAGATGAAGAAGGAGAAGAAGAAGAAGAAGAAGAAGAAGAAGAAGAAGAAGAAGAAGAAGAAGAAGAAGAAGAAGAAGAAGAAGAAGAAGAAGAAGAAGAAGAAGAAGAAGAAGAAGAAGAAGAAAGAAGAAGAAGAAGAAGAAGAAGAAGAAGAAGAAGAAGAAGAAGAAGAAGAAGAGAAGAAGAAGAAGAAGAAGAAGAAGAAGAAGAAGAAGAAGAAGAAGAAGAAGAAGAAGAAGAAGAAGAAGAAGAAGAAGAAGAAGAAGAAGAAGAAGAAGAAGAAGAAGAAGAAGAAGAAGAAGAAGAAGAAGAAGAAGAAGAAGAAGAAGAAGAAGAAGAAGAAGAAGAAGAAGAAGAAGAAAGAAGAAGAAGAAGAAGAAGAAGAAGAAGAAGATTGAAGAAGAGAGAAGAAGAAGAAGAAGAAGAAGGAAGAAGAAGAAGAAGAGAAGAAGAAGAAGAAGAAGAAGAAGAAGAAGAAGAAGAAGAAGAGAAAGTGGAGGACGTAGTTTGACCAGGAGTCACACTTGAGGAGGAAGCAGATGGCGATTACGAAATTCATAGCTGGAAGGTGACGACGATAAGAGTACAATAGCGACAAGAGTAAGATGATGATTGGTGAAAAACAGAGATTGTTATTGATGATTGAAGTAAAGGATGCTGAGAAGGAGGAACGTTTCCGGTTGGGCGCTGAGATCAATGCAGTCATCAGTCACCCGGATGTCTGGGCCGGGAGGGGAGGCTGGCTACTAAACCTAACGGAAATTTTGAAATCAGTAGAATGGGAGTCTTTCATAGCAGCACACATAGGGGTTGGTTGTACTGCCAGATGTGACGACTAGCTGCCAATCTAATTACCCCCCGTCTTTTAAATACCATCCAGCACGAGGAATTTCAAGAAAACCCCAAACGTCCTTTATCTTCAATCCTTTTAAAGAAATTTGTATTGTATCAAAATCTACTGTAATGATTCTCAATAAAATATATGTGCAAGATATTCTTACAAAAGATGTACTCTGTAACATCAGTTTTATAGTGTGCTCAAAAGTTTTGTCATTCTGAACGTCTTTTGTTTTTTAAAGAATTCGTTAAAACTAGTGATGGGTCGATAGTAGTTTTTTTCGATACTCGATATCGATACTCGAAATTTTCTGCGATATTCCATACTTCCATACTCGATACTGTCACTTCTGTTTATAATTTCAATTATACAAATAGAATGTTGGGATAACTGTGTGATGTCAATAAAATGAAATAGATGCACAAATTTAATGAGACGAGACTTAACACCATCAGTTTTTTTTTTTTGTCCCATTTATACCCCGCCTTTAACTACAATGGTCATATCGGCGGCTGTTCTCCTTTGGAACACGTTGAAGGTGTTAACTCGTAAACGTTAGGTTTTAATCGTTATATCACGCACACATTCACACTCTCATTCATACTTCCAGACTCTGTGGAAGATGAGGAATTATGCTTGGTTGGAGAAAAATTCCCACCCCCACCGCGGGAATCGAACCCGGGACCCCTAGCTCGGTAGGCAGGTGCTCTACCGACTGAGCTACGGGGCAAGCCCTCAGTTTTTTTATTTTTAAAGTTTACATTGGATATTTAAAAAGAAAAACATTCCACTTTTATACGTTTTTCTTAAAAAATACTACCATTTTCACCCTTTCGGGTCAAAGCTACTTTTTCTGTCACATATAAGTCCTGCTGTGCTAAGTAGTCTTTCAGAGAAAACTGTTGCAGGTCAAATACACAAATATTTAGTTTTGGAAATGTTGAATTTGTTTTCCAGTAATCCAGTACACTAGAAAGAGCAGGTAACAAAGAAATCGTGGTTGAAATGAAATGAAATGTGTAGTGTTTAACGCCCGCTTTTACTACATACGGCACCGCAGGCGATGGCACTGATGAAACATGGGATGAAGATGGAGCACCGATGGAATGAGATGGCGGGGGAAACCGGAGATCCCGGAGAAAACTCGCCCCAGCGCCGTGTTGTCCACCACAAATCTCACTTTGCGGTCGCCTGGGATCGAACCCGGGCCGCCTTGGTGAGAGCCAAGCGGTCTAACCACTGAGCCACGGTGCGGCCACAAAATCGTGGTTGAGATATGTAGTGATTTCTTCTGTGGAACTGTTAACGGACAGCTGACACACGATTATTTTGTTGTTACTGTACATGTACCACATTCCTGGCGATTTCTGGGGATTTGTAATGTACTACAGTGTGATCCATGTAAATCTGAACAATTTCAATAGGCCGTAACATTTGAACCAATAATAGGACACACGTACAACTTTGGGAGAATATAATATACAATTGGGACATTACATTAAACTATTTACATCTCAGAGAAAATGTTGGAAGTGTCCTCCACCAGCATCTATGGACCGTTGATCCCATTTTCTTTGATACGACTGTAGACACTGAAGTTTATATGGGAATCTTCAATACATTTGTGGAGCAGCTGGATGATATCGAATTGAGAGAAGGTTATTTCCAGCAAGATGGAGCAAGGTGCCATACATCTAATGACACCATGGAACTTGTAACCAGTTTCTTTGATAATTGAATAATCTCAAAAGGTTTCTAGCCCCCAAATCCCCTGACCTAACCTCACCGGATTCTTTCTTGTGGGGGTATCTAAAAAATAGAGTGTACAAGAATAGGCCACGGACAATTGATGTTCTTAGGGAATCCATTCGAACCGAAATAAGTAACATTGGCGAGAATCTCTCCGTATTCTTGGCAATTTCTCGGGCTTTGCAATGTTCTACAGTGTGATCCATATAAACCTGAACCACTTCAATAGTCCATAACTTTTGAACTAATAAAAGGACACACGTGCAACTTTGGGAGAATATAATACACAATTGGGAGATTACATTAAACTATTTACATCTCAGATAAAATGTTGGAAGTGTCCTCCACCAGCATCTACACATGTTTGTACTCGTCTCACCATATTCTCTGAAGTTTTACGGAGAGTATTGTCGCGAATCCGTATCTACGATTGCGTGGCTGGTTAACACAAAAGAAACCAATAGGAGGGCAGTGTGAAAATCGAGAGCTCGTGGACAAAGATAACAGGCAGATAAGGGTCTACCGAAACAAACTAACTGAGATAAATGGACATTTCTAGTTACTTCTGGACTGATAGAGATTGTTCGCGTTCTGGTTTATTTGTGAATCATCTAGAAATTATCTGTGAAGTATTTAAAGAGGTTGGCCAAGAGGTAGTGTAAGTTGTATGTAAAACAAGAGAAAGCTGGAAGTGTTATTGTAATGAGAGCTAATGATGTAATCTGCTGTCACTGTTATTGTGATCGACCTTGGTAGACTGATGGTGTACGTAACGTAATGCTGCTGTGATCTATAAGAGTATTTCTACGAAAATAAAGGAGATTTTTAATTTCTACAACTCGGCCTTTTAATTCTACGAACGTACAAAGTCACGGTATCCTCGCCAATGTTGCTTATTTCGGTTCGAATGCATTCTTTGAGAACGTCAGTTGTCCGTGGCCTATTCTTGTAGATTCTGTTTAGTTAACGCGTGTGCACGTCGGCAGCTGCCTTTGACGAACTCTTATAATCGTTTTACAACACCGGCCCTCCTTCCCACAGATCTTTCTGCAAGGTTGCCACCTTTCTCGATGCGTCATGGGTATCGTACGAGGTTTCGTCTAAATAAATTATCTTATGTCCATTACTGCAAAACTTCTTTAGTTTGGACGATATATACAATTCTAATGGATTCCATAATAGCCCTTAACTTATTCAAAGTGCGGTATTTTAAACCCAGCTCCTTTAGAAGACCGCGCAAAGTGAAGCGTCCATAAGGAAAATCACAAATTTCTTGCAATGTGCAACCAATTCGTCTAAGGTGGGTGCTCTCCCTTTTGCATAGAATCTAGAAATTTCTCGACGAATTACATCGCATATGAAATTATCTACCTTAGAGAAACGTTTCCTTTTGTTTTCACACTTGATCGGCGTCTTTGGTATTCCTTTGGTCACAATATTTCTTATTGTATTTCTATAAATATCGAGAATTTATCATCAGGTTCATTGCATGACCCCTTACCAAGATTATTTTTCAGTACATATTTATATGTGTTCAAAACAAGCGCCTGAATTTGCTTAGAAACAGTTCCCGTTATAACTTTGTTTTTTGAGGCTTTTCCAGTAACATAACTCGGCCCAGTTATTTACACTATTGTCATCACTTTCATTATTTTCACTTGACTGAAAGTTATCTACTACTTCATTTGGATTTACCATTTCCACATCGTGACACACAACGAATTTCTGCACGTAATGAAACAGATCAACTGGAAGTTGGAACTTTGGCAACTGAGACTCCACGTGGAGTAGACATGCGACTGTCACTTCGAGAAAATCAGGGTTGCTATTGGTCCTCAACGTCAGGGTTCCATTTCTGAAGTGTGGAGATAGATTTATGACGGTCATTAGTGGGCGGGAGTGTCAGGTTTCTTTGACTCCGAACTGCACGTGCGTTAACTAAACAGACTTAACACTCTATTTTTTAGATACCTTCACAAAAAACGGCGAGGTTAGGTCAGGGGATCTGGGGGCCACATACCTTTTGAGATTATCAAAGAAACTGGTTACAAGTTCCATGGTGTCATTAGATGTATGGCACGTTGCTCTATCTTGCTGGAAATAACCTTCTCTCAATTCGATATCATCCAGCTGCTCCACAAATGTCTTGAAGATATTAACTTCAGTGTCTACAGTGGCATGCTGGTAGAGGACAATTCCAACATTTTCTCTGAGATGTAAATAGTGCGATATAATCTCCCAATTGTGTATTATATTCTCATAAAGTTGCACGTGTGTCCTATTATTGGCTCAGATTTATATGGATCGCACTGTACTTATGACTGAAATATTTTGTGATTTTAAAATAAAATTGAAGAATCACCACCGAAGTCGATACCATACATCTTGAGTAAAACAATTTTCTAGAAGAGAAGAGGTATTTTCCTTGTAAATGGTAGTTAGGGGATATTCTTGGAAGATGCGGAACCGAGTGAGGGTGGAGCATATGGTAGTCGGGGAGGTGCTGGCAATAAAGTAACAGTTTGTGGAATTAGACTGCTAATGAGCCCAGCTGCACCTTCCTCCCTGCTAATTGACTGCCTGCCTGCCTGCCAGCCTGACCTCCTACATCTTACCTCTCGTTTGTAAACTGCTTTCCGAATATTACAATTATCACGTTTTCACTTAATTTAGGCTTGCATAATCTAAAACCTTATATCTCTCTATCGCCATCTTCATTTCCCACCTCCCTAGGATTAGCGAGGCTAGGGGAGGCAGGCTGACCCATAGAATCACTACAGTGCAGAGGGCAGGGTCCCTAACTGTTAGGATAAGGCACTTTACGCCATACTGTGGTTTGAAAGTGGTCCCAGCAGCCAGTTCGAAGACCTGCAACCGACCTACCGAAGAAGGGAAATGCATCCTGCCATGCAGCGTCGAGACACCTGCCGACACTTCTACCCTGAAAGAGACCATCAGATGAGAGATGATGTGAAATGATAATGGAGATAAAATGGAGGAGCAGGAAATTCATGGGATGTAATTAACCTACCCAGTATTCACTTGGCGACCCGGGAAAACCCGAAAAATCCCGTGGGTCACGTAGGTCGGCTACGGGAATCAAACCCATAGACGAAACCGTCTGAACCATCCCGCCCCATTCCCAGCTATCTCCCTAAGTCTCTCGTCTCTCTCATTCCCCGTAAGGGAAGGGATTCGTCCCTTTCAGCTGCCAAGGTGCGGGCGCTGTGGATCCTTAGCACTCGTGGTAAAGTCTGTCTACTCAACGCAAGTGCACGGCGGCTGCTTTCTTTGAGGAACCCTCATAATCGTTTTACAACATGGACGCTCCTCTTGACGGTCCTCTCTACAAGGTTGCAACATTTTAACATCACCGTCTTGCACCTAATGAAACAGAACTGGAAGTTGGAACTTTGGTAACTGAGACTCCACGCGGAGTAGACATGCAACTGTCATTTTCAGAAAATCGGGGTTGCTATTGGTCCCCAACGTCTGTGTTCCATTTTTGAAGTGTGGAAATAGATTTATGACGGTCATTAGTGGGCGGAAAGGTCAGGTCCTTTGAGGTCCCTTTGAGTGGGAACTGCACACACGTTAAAAAAAACAGACATTACCTCTGACGTTACTAGAGGAACCTCGGCTGAACATTCGAGCCCCTCCCTCTGGGAGCTTTCGGATTGGGTTGGACTCGAGGGGGCAAGCTGTTCCCGCCACCAACGGGAAATTGGGTACCTCCGGCCAGGCTTTGGCCGCCCGGAGGGAGTAGAGGGTTGCCTCATAAGTCTCGGGTACTAGCCTGCAGAGCTAGTAGAATGACTGTTAGATCACCAGGCGGCCCCACCGACGTTTTCGGTGGTCTTCCCTGCGGGGTTGACGCTCGTAAGTGGTGTATCCACTTCCACCCCTCTTGAGATGGGGGGCTTTTTAGACTCAAGGTATGGCCCCATGGAAAGTGCCTCTGAGTTTTCCATCGTCTCCCGGGTTGATAGAGGCCGGAGACTTCGGACTTTTGCCTCCAGAGGTCGGAGTCTTTTCGTGTAGACCTCGCAATGAAATGTCTCTTTCCTTCTCTAGAACTTCGGGCTGAACGTTCGAACCGCTTCCTGTTGGGGGTTGATCGGATTGGGTTGGGCTCGAAGGGCAGAGTTCCTCGACACCCGTGGGAGATCGGGGACGTTTGTTTTCAGACGGGGTTGAGGGAACCCTTAAATTCCCAGGTGCTAGCCTGCATAGCTGGTAGAAGGTGTGCTAGATCACCCTCATGGGCTGACGCACGTAAGTGGCGTATCCACTTCCCCCTGTGTTGAGATGTGTGGCTTTTATAGCCTCAAGGTATTGCCCTAATGGACAGCACCCAAGAGTTTACATCGATCACGGGAGATAGAGGCCGTAGTCTTTGGAATTTCGGGAAGACCCCATTGTACATCAATGTCTCTCTTCCTCTCTATTACTGCTCCTCTCTCTCTCTCTCTCTCTCTCTCTCTCTCTCTCTCTCTCTCTCTCTCTCTCTCTCTCTCTTCTCTCTCTCTCTCTCTCTCTCTCTCTCTCTCTCTCTCTCTCTCTCTCTCTCTCTTACTCTCCTAGCCATCCTTCACCTTCATTATTCCCTCTATATCTCTTTCTCTTACTATCCATGTCTCTACCTCCCTGTTTATCACTCCTTTCCTCTCTCTGTACCTCTCTCTCCCTTTATGACTCTCTTTCTCCTTCACTGTCTATCTCTATTCTTCTCCTTCTCTATTCTCTCCCCATCGTTCCATCAATCTTGCTTTCTCTTCCTGTATTACTATTTCCTCTACACCTCCATCTCTCTCCACCCCTCTCCCACTATCATTCTCCTTTCCTTCCTTTATATATTTCTCTCCCTTCGTCTTCCTCCCTCCATCATACAGGCTCTTCTTTGCCTCTTTTTCTTTTTTTCTTCACGTTTATCACTCTTTGTTCACCCAAAATGAATTTGCATACACAACAACTGCAGCTACTATTGTCTACATTTTAAAAGGTCATTAACGTCTAAAACATGTGACGATAGACATAAAAATGCAGTTGAAGAAGCTCCAGCAACTAATCATTGCTACAGCTAATTCAAAAGAGATCTGTTTTTTTCTTAGTGACAAATTTCGTGAAGGACTAAGCCCAAGAACTGATGTTAGTGATGAAAATATTGTCGCTGTTTGACGGACATCTTATGAATTTATTGGACTACGTTGGTGTGAGTCAAATACAAAACATTTTGCATCAACAGAAAACTAGTTGTCTATGGATTCTATATAACCTAACTCTCGATCAAAAACAAACAACGTATCGATTGGGACAGAATAATTCCAAGGTGGCACTGGTATATCGTCATTGTTGAAGAATCTCGGCTTTATTGTTATGATCGTGAAAACAAAAGTCAATCGACTCAAACAGAAGCTAAGTGTACAAAAGTGTGACGGTGTTGGTAAGAAGATGGTTGTCATATTGCTACTATAGCATTAGAAGATAGACGTACTGATTGGTACATGAATGTCTCTTTACTGTAAAGTTCTGAAAACGTTTGTAAAAAAATGTTCAAAACTAACAACTGAGCATCTGAAAACCCTAAAGGTGGACGTAAACCAGAAGATCCGTGGTCCAAATCTCTGCTATGGCATTGAATTTTTCAGTCTGACTCTATATTTCCATACTTTAGCCTACACAAATCCAGTGTGAAAGAACAATTAATTTCCATTAATTGACATAATAGTGGTTAACTATAAAGCCCGGACCTTAAAGTACTTACACGTTGTAAGTCGCCATTAAGGTAGTTGTCTCATGTGTTTATGAGAACTCCTAGTGGTTCACCAATAAAAACACGAGTCAGTTGGAGAATTTAATGTCATATCGGCACGTTGGTCATAGTAGCTCAATGGATAGAGCAATGGATAGAGCAACCAGAAGATCCGTGGTCCAAATCTCGGCTATGGCATTGAATTTTTCAGTTCGACTCTATCTTTCCATACTTTAGCCTAGACACGACCAGTGTGAAAGAACAATTAATTTCCATTAATCGATTTAATAGTGGTTAACTATAAAGCCCGGGCCTTAAAGTACTTACAGCATAGTAAGTCGTCATTAAGGTCTCATGTGTTTATGAGAACTCCTAAGTGATTTACCGGGAAAAACTCGAGTCAGTTGGAGAATTTAATGTCATGTCGGCACGTTGGTCATAGTAGCTCAAGGGTTAGAGCGGCTGGACGGAGGACAGAAGATCCGTGGTTCAAATCCCGGCTGTGGCATTGAATTTTTCAGTCTGACTCTATCTTTCGATACCCTAAAGGTCATTAAAATGGACACAGAACGTGACCTTGCAGCTTGTGAATTCCTTTCTTCCAAAAGTAAAATGCCAGGAAGCATCAGAAAAAGCAGTGGAACAAGAAAAACTGGCTTAGGTAGTGGCGTCATTGCTTTAAGAACTGGTTTAAAAAATATTGATATCAAAGGGAAATATTTAAAAAAAAAAAACAATAAAATCATTCGAAACGTTAAAATTTTGCCATGTTTGATTTTCTAAAACCTTTCATTGTTGCCGTCGTATGTGCCAAAGGGTTGCAGTCGTGTTCCATCAACAATTTTGGAAAACCATTTGGTGCCAAGGAAGCTCATTGCATCACTTGGACTTCGCCTGACGCTTTGTTGAGGGGTCGACAAACAGCTGTCACAGCAAATTGTTGACTGCGTGCGTTTTTTCCTAATCCTCTTTTGTTTGGCTTGCATTGTTCGCGACAAGCTTTTTTTCTACCTCACGAAATTTTGTGCAAAGTTAGCGAATTTAACACCGCCAAACATTACCGTACATACTTGCCAAGTCATCTTCATTTGCTTCTGCTTGCTCTGAAAATTTCTTGTGAAATATCGTAAAATAATTTGTTTAGAGAAGCGGCTGGTGTTAGCTATTTAACTGTAGTCGAAGACACATGTTCTAAAAGATAAGGTATTTCAAAATGTGCTTTCGTAGTAAAACCTTAGTGGAAGGCAATACTTAGGCGGCGTAGGAAGTAAAAAGGATGAATAAAACAGGTAATGTGTTGGAGAATGTCACGCGTGTCGTGTTAATTAAATAATAACAATGTTGGACACAGAGACAGACACGCACAAGGCGATGACGTCACGAAGACACGTGGGCCGTGTTGTTTCAGCTGTTGTTTGTGTTTTAGCCGGGCGATAACATCATTAGAATTGTAAACGTCACTGCTGACCCAGCCTTTCTGCCATTGTTACTGTCAACTTTAAACATTCTGGTAGAGATACAGTAAAGGTAGAAAAACTATACAAGTATAAAAAACTTCAGTTATCTTAGTGAGGATCGCCACTTCGTTAAATCTTATACACATAATCAACTCAAACAGCATTGAAAGGGTAGAGCCAGACTGAAAAATCCAATGCCATAGCCGGGATTTGAACCACAGATCTTCTGGTCTCCGTCCAGCCGCTCTAACCCTTGAGCTACTATGGCCAAAGTGCCAACATGACATTAAATTCTTCAACTGTTCGTGTTTTTCCCGGTAAACCACTAGGAGTTCTCATAAACACATGACACAACTACCTTAATGTCGACTTACTATGCTGTAAGTACTTTAAGGCCCGGGCTTTATAGTAAACCACTAGGAGTTCTCATAAACACATGAGACAACTACCTTAATGTCGACTTACTATGCTGTAAGTACTTTAAGGTCCGGGCTTTATAGTTAACCACTATTAGGTACAATTAATGGAAATTAATTGTTCTTTCACACTAGCCGTGTGTAGGCTAAAGTACGGAAAGATAGAGTCAGACTGAAAAATTTCAATGCCAGAGCCGGGATTTGAACCATGGATCTTCTGGTCTCCGTCCAACCACTCCAGAGCGGCTTTAGAAAGCCTGGACGGACACCAGAAAATCCATGGTTCAAATCCCGGCTCTGGCATTGAAATTTTCAGTCTGGCTCTACACTTTAAAATGAGTACAGGATACACAGGACTTCGAGTTATCAGACATTCATCTTTCAGGATAATAGAAAACCTCCAACGTTAAGTCATATCGGACGACGAGAAAAATTATGTTCAAATGAGTACAGGGTACATAGAGTTATAGTTACCAGACATTCATCTTTCAGGATAAGGGAAAACCTCCAACGTTAAGTCATATCAGACGATGAATGAAATGGTGTTCAAATGAGTACAGAGTACATAGAGCTTAGAGTTACCAGAAATTCAATTTCACGATAAGGGAAAACCTCCAACGTTAAGTCATATCAGACGATGAATGAAATGGTGTTCAAATGAGTACAGGGTCCATAGAGCTTAGAGTTACCAGACATTCTTCTTTCAGGATAAGGGAAAACCTCCAACGTTAAGTCATATCGGACGATGAATGAAATGTGTTCAGATGAGTACAGGGTACATAGAGCTTAGAGTTACCAGACATTCTTCTTTCAGGATAAGGGAAAACCTCCAACGTTAGGTCATATCGAACGATGAATGAAATGTGTTCAGATGAGTACAGGGTACATAGAGCTTAGAGTTACCAGACATTCTTCTTTCAGGATAAGGGAAAATCTCCAACGTTAAGTCATATCGAACGATGAATGAAATGTGTTCAAATGAGTCCGGGGTCCATGGAGCTTAGAGTTATGTGACATTTGTCTATCAGGATAAGGGAACATCCCGCAAAAAACCTTATCCATATAACTCACCCTTACCGATATTCAAACTCGTGAAGTTTTGAACGTGAAGCAGACACGCTAGCATCCACGCTACCGAGGCGGGCGAACTAATAAATGATATGCTGTTAGAGGGGAATATTTTGAAATACAATATACTCCTTAAATTTTTAAACTAGTCTCTGTTTAACTTCGCAAACCATTTCAGTGTCGTCCTGGTATGTACAGGCTGCCGGAGGTTGCTGCAGCTGAACCGTTTATTTGCTGACAACTGCCACAAGCCGATTGTCTTTTTTTTTATAAGAATATATCAGATGGTGTTACCATTGTTGTGCATGACAATTTCCAGATGTGGCGATGAACAAAGTGGCTATTATTATAAATGCATTCGAAAAGTTGGTTAGGTAGGACCAACCGGGTGTTGGGTTTAGAGGGGAGGGAGAGCATCTGGGACACGCGTAACCTGGACGCGTGCCGTCCATACGCACACTCCCATATGTTGTCTACTCAACATATTGCAAGCTGCGTAAAGGGGCTTTTGTTTGAGCCTCGTGGGAAATCATGCTCTCTGTCGGGTTACCCCTTCTAAAATGTCATTACGATCCCTAATAATTCTCATTTTTTTGTCACGATTCAAATATCATTACAGATATTACTGATTACTTATAACATGATTTTCTCCAATTTGTACAAACACTTTTTGCTCTATCTACTTCAACATAAACTTTCAATTATTGTAGTTACAAGGGAATAGAGTAAACTTACCTGCCTCGGTTGCATAGATGGTAACGTGCCTCCCTTACGTTCAAGAGGTCTTCCAGGGTTTTCCCTTACCCTGAAAGAAAATTCTGATAACTCTAAGCTCTATGTACCCTGTATTCATTTACACATCATTTCATTCATCGTCCGATATGACTTAACGTTGGAGGTTTTCTCTTATTCTGAAAGATGAATGTCTGGTAACTCTATGCTCTATGTACCCTGTACTCATTTGAACATCATTTCATTCATCGTCCGAGATGACAACGTTGGTGGTTTTCTCTCCTGAAAGATGAATGCTGGTAACTTTAAGCTCCATTTACTCTGTACTCATTTGAACATCATTTCATTCATCGTCCCATATGACTTAACGTTGGAGGTTTTCTCTTATCCTGAAAGATGAATGTCTGGTAGATCTAAGCTCTATGTACCCTGTACTCATTTGAACATCATTTCATTCACAGTCCGATATGACTTAACCTTGGAGGTTTTCTCTTATCCTGAAAGATGAATGTCTGGTAACTTTAAGCTCTATGTACCCTGTACTCATTTGAATATCATTTCATTCATCTTCCGATATGACTTAACGTTGGAGGTTTTCTCTTATCCTGAAAGATGAATGTCTGGTAACTTTAAGCTCTATGTACCCTGTACTCATTTGAATATCATTTCATTCATCTTCCGATATGACTTAACCTTAGAGGTTTTCTCTTATCCTGAAAGATGAATGTCCGGTAACTCTAAGCTCTATGTACCCTGTACTCATTTGAATATCATTTCATTCATCTTCCGATATGACTTAACCTTGGAGGTTTTCTCTTATCCTGAAAGATGAATGTCCGGTAACTTTAAGCTCTATGTACCCTGTACTCATTTGAATATCATTTCATTCATCTTCCGATATGACTTAACGTTGGAGGTTTTCTCTTATCCTGAAAGATGAATGTCTGGTAACTTTAAGCTCTATGTACCCTGTACTCATTTGAACATCATTTCATTCATCGTCCGATATGACTTAACCTTGGAGGTTTTCTCTTATCCTGAAAGATGAATGTCTGGTAACTTTAAGCTCTATGTACCCTGTACTCATTTGAACATCATTTCATTCACAGTCCGATATGACTTAACCTTGGAGGTTTTCTCTTATCCTGAAAGACGAATGTCTGGTAGCTCTATGCTCTGTGTACCCTGTACTCATTTGAACATCATTTAATTCATCGTCCAATATGACTTAACGTTGGAGGTTTTCTCTTACCCTGAAAGATGAATGTCTGGTAACTCTAAGCTCTATGTACCCTGTACTCATTTAAACATCATTTCATTCATAGTCCGATATGACTTAACGTTGGAGGTTTTCACTTACCCTGAGAGATGAATGTCGAATACCCTCTGTAGTCATTGTAATGGTAGTATATCTAGTGTATCTTCTTTTAAAAATTTGAATAAAAAAATCAGCAATTCATTTAAAATCTCGCTATAAAAGACAGAGCAAACGACCTGGAGGGGGCCGTCTCCTTTATCACAGCATCTTCGTACCTCTCGTCCATCACGGCGTTTTCTTACCATCTTTCCACTTCTATTACTCGCTCATCATCCCTTAATGATGCCTTAATGTATCCCTCGCAATGTCAGTAGGTTGATCACGATTTTTTCCTTATAAAATTAATCAAACTCTTTAAAGGTTTTATAAAATCAGCACTCATAGTATCATACAAGTACGTTCCTTTTAAAGTTCTAAATTGGCCGTGCTTACTACATTCAAATAACGTGTGCTCTGGGGTATTTTTAACTTTGATTACAGCTTTAAAGAAAAAAATGAACAGCTACCACAAAGTACGATTCGGGAGACATGTGAAGCATTCCACGACGCTGTGTTCACAATATACACTTTAATGCCACTCTGCCATATGTCTCATAAGTGGACGAATCCTTGATGTGTATGTTTCCTTTTATTATTGTTACTTTAGCAGCTATACGTTATGTTTTTCTTGCAGAAGAGAAATAATAATATTTTAAAGACATTCATTTATAAAAAGGCAAATAACATACTGTTGTCATTTTCAAAATAAGTGCAATGTTATTAGAAAATTGCCTTAATATTGGTTATGTAAACACAAGGGCTCATTCATTTGTTACGAATGGTGCTGACATAATGCGAAATATTCTCTCGTGTCATTTGTTCTCATCCATGCCCCTCAGAATGAGGGCAGTAATAGAAGTAGAGAGTTTACACACTGATACTGAGTTAATATCCACTTTTATTTGATTATACATATAGGAATAATATATTTATTTAGTTTAAAAACATAGAAGTGTGTTTTGGTTTTGATGTGTGAGCATAAACACCATAGAATCAAATAAATCGTAGCAATTCAGTGTGCGTAATACACTTTTCGTATTTCTACAATAAATAATCAAAATGACCTGTGAGATTCCAACCTTTGTAGGTCTATCCCTTACATATCTGTCTATAACCACTCGGCTATCAGTGCACGTTTAGTAACTTAGACTCAATTATGAGAGGATTCAGTAGAATGAAGCTGAAGAGACACTTTCCGTAATACTACTGTAAACCGGCCGTGAAAACGATGTGGACTTGCAAATGTATACACTTCCAGAGTCTGCGCATATTTCTTTTCTTTTTTTTTTTTTTTTTTTTGTCAAAGGATTTGTTAAACACAATGGGCCTTATTCATAGTTATCACTTTGGTCTAGACTATCTTCCGACTGACTTGGTCCGGACCAAAGGCGGTCTAACTTTTTTTGGTATTCATAGACGATAAAAAGCCTCAGACCAACACGGAGCAAATGTTACACGACATAGGAAGGTTCTTCTGCGCATGCGTGAGTCGTATAGAGTATTAAACAAACCCCAGTGTACCTACAAGTTTATAAATCTCTGTAGTAGTTTCACAGCTGTATCTTAATCATTAAGAAAGACATGTGTGCCATGTTTTTTTTTAAGTATGTTTTATATGGCCCTGATCTGTTATCTCTTTGTTGGTAGAACAAATTTTAAATAAATCTTTCATATAAATTATTAAAAAGTCCTCCTTCCTTCCTTCCTTCATTGGTTCCCATTCCATTTGTCACTGTAATTTTAAATTTATTTTGATTTCTATTATCGTAGTACATGTCTTGCCAATTTATTAAATTAACAAGTTCTAAATTACTTATCCTTAACCAAAATTTGGAGCCTTTTAAGCGAATTAATTCATGAATAGACCATATGGCAGTTAAAATAAGACCAAAAGCTTTCCTGCCGACCAAAATTTTCCAGATCTTCTAGAGAAACAAGCCAGGTGAAAAGACGATTACAAATCGACATTTCGGGAGCGTACATCTGTCCCATTATCAGGATATTAACAAACTTTATAACCACAAATGTATCATTGGATATAACTGAAATATAAACAAAGACAAAACACTATCAATACTCGCATCACTGAACAAAAGGCAGTTTTCAGCTCCTACCTCACTGACAGAACCTTTGCTGTCTCCAACGACAGAATCTTATCCTCATCCCATCCTATCAGAGCTGGCGTTACCCTAGGTAGTGTCCTGGCACCCACTCTCTTCCTTCTATACATCAACACCCTACCATCCCTGCCACGCTGCTCGCTGTATCTCTTTGCTGACGATATAGCCGTCCTCAGAGCTCAACCTGTGTGCTCTCAGGATTCAACAATATGCCGACCTCCACACCACCTGGTTCAAATTTTGGCGCCTACGTGTCCACCCACAGAGAGACAGGCCATCACCTTCTCTCGAAGACGAATAGCGGACCTTCCACCAATTCGTCTATCTGGTGAGGACGTCCATTGGAAAACTTACGTTAAGTATCTTGGTGTTCTACCTGACATCAAATTGACGTGGAGAGACCACATTACATATGTGGCTAATAAAGTTAACAAAAGAATGGGTATGCTCTACCCTCTCTATAACCGACGATCGGTGTTGTCTCTGCCTACAAAACTCTCCTGTATAAGCAAGTACTCCGGCCAGTCATCACATACGCCAGTTAAATATGGGGAGTAGCAGCCAAGTCTCACCTACACGGCCTTGAAATTCTACAATCCCGATTCCTCCGCATTGCCACAGACTCCCCTTGGTACATCCCCAATCTAGTTATCCGACTTGACCTACGTATCCCCACAATAACAGACTACATCCATACCCTTTCACGTTCCTTCTATCAAAACCTCTCCCACAACTTCAACTCCCTCATCCGCGGTCTAGGTGAGTACGACATCGATCCTGGAGAGCGCTACAAACGCCCCAGGCTGCTTCTAGGTACATAAAATAACACATCAGATGGCTTATATATAACTCCAGCCTCATCTTCTGCTGCATATTATCCTTCATTACAAAACACTCCACTGCCAGAAGAGGGCCTAGCCCTGATCTGCCTTGAGACCGAAGGTCTGACATTCAGATCTTCAATGTTCAGTCGTGTGTGTGACAGTTTTCAGTAAATTAAATGCCAGGTCAGGAGATGGCATGAGTATAGAAAATTAATTGGGTCAAAGAAACGTAACCACTTAATTTGATGATCAAGCTGTATAGATCTGAGTTTCTTAAGGCCGGTTTCCAAGTTTACCGAGAAGATCTTGAACATATCGCAGTTGTTATCAAAAGTGGCATTGTCGGTGGACTCTCTTTAGTCGTGCTTCTGAGGTGTCATTGTATTAGAAAGAGGCCTTAATTTTTCTCAAAGGTTCTTATCAGGCTTGAGGTTCTTTCACATGCCCTAATCTACAACACCGTACCACCGTGCTATAGATCTTCACGCCGGATGAAATCCAGCACCCTCCGCTGGATTTGAACACGCAATATTTGCAAACAGAGGCTAGCATGTTAAAAAAAAAATCTACATATCTAATAGCCCAGTTTCTGGAATCTATATCAGGCTTTATTATGCAAAATTCATTTTTAACTTTATTAACTTCTGAATCAGATTTCACTAAACAATTTACAAATTCTTCAGATATAATCTACTTTCTACCTTAACGAACTAACTAAACCTTGTAACGAAAATACTTAGCTGTTTATTTGAGGTTGGTTAAATCCCACGTTGCGTAGACCGTATGTATCGAATTTATGCAGTTCACTGATGTTCTGGAAGTATTACCTCGTCTACGGCTGCTCTGATGTTCGCATAAGATTCTTTTTCCCAGGACGGGTCGTGGATGTAAAGAAGATGGTGGATTTTTAAATGAAACCCCATTTTATCGAATTACTTTTGAATAATATTTTAGATTTATTGATAATTTGACTTTTTAACACTTGATAATTAAATATTTTCACTATAAATTGATAATTGTTACTCGTTGCACAATTACAATTATACTATAACAACTTTTGACGATAGCGTCCATTTTACTATTTGACGAGTTTGTCTTACTCACACAACAGCTTGATAGAGAAGAAGGAAACAGCTTCATCTCGTTCTTATATATTAACTGGGTCGTTGCTATGACGACGATTCAACATTATTCAATTTTTACAATTTTGATTGATGATTTTCTCATACTTCTTCCAGATAATTCCATTTTATAATTTTTAACATTTAAACATATTTGAATAACCATTTTAAATCGTCTCAACCTAAAGATTACTGGATTCCAGTAACCTTACAAATATAATCTATCTAAAATAGCATTTTTTCTACTTTACTTCTACCTCAACAATATAAATCAAATCTACATTTCTACTACAGTTTTAATTCTTATAGCAAGCTACGAAAGACTGTTTCCTACAGTTTTAAAATTTCCTCTTCTGCAGCTGGTATCCAAAGCTTCCTTCTACTGGTATCCATCTCCTAAAGGGACTGGCATCAGTAGATGGAGCTGGTTCGGCAGTTCTTGACATCCGGGTAGTCATCTCTCCGCTTCTGCATATATGTCCGCTTTGATACTCTCCACACACACATATATATATATATATATATATATATATATATATATATATATATATATGTGTGTATATATACACACACACACACACACACACACACACACACACACACACACACACACACACACACACACACACAGAATGTTACAAAAAGGTACGGGCAAACTTTCAGGAAACATTCCTCACACACAAAGAAAGAAAATATGTTATGCGGACATGTGTCCGGAAACGCTTAATTTCCATGTTAGAGCTCATTTTATTACTTCTCTTCAAATCACATTAATCATGGAATGGAAACACACGACAACAGAACGTACCAGCGTGACTTCAAACACTTTATTACAGGAAATGTTCAAAATGTCCTCCGTTAGCGAGGTTACATGCATCCATCCTCCGTCGCATGGAATCCCTGATGCGCTGATGCAGCCCTGGAGAACAGCCGTCCACAATACGAGCACGAAGAGTCTCTACATTTGGTACCTGGGTTGTGTAGACAAGAGCTTTCAAATGCCCCCATAAATGAAAGTCAAGAGGGTTGAGGTCAGGAGAGCGTGGAGGCCATGGAATTGGTCCGCCTCTGCCAATCTATTGGTCACCGAATCTGTTGTTGAGAAGCGTACGAACACTTCGACTGAAATGTGCAGGAGCTCCATCGTGCATGAACCACAATGGGTATTTTGACAATTGTTTGCACGAATGATTTCAATTTACATTTTAAGAGAAATACTAAAATGAGCTCTAACATGGAAATTTAGCGTTTCCGGTCACATGTCCACATAACATATTTTCTTTCTTTGTGTGTGAGGAATGTTTCCTGAAAGTTTGGCCGTAACTTTTTGTAACACGCTGTATATATATATATATATATATATATATATATATATATATATATATATATAACTTCTCTCTCCTGGTACTCTCTTTCTGTCTATGGTCTTCCTGTCTTTCTGTCTTCTTTCTGATGTCCATAATTGGCAACTTAAATCACTTCTTCAAGAGGCTAGCATGTTAACCTTAGATCACGTTGGACGACGGCAAGGGTTTACTCGACAATTTATGTAAAGGCTACTTTGGGATGATCAAGCCCCAATTTTTGCCGCATTATTTCAACCCACGCCCGCACGCCCACAATTGCTTCCAAATGCCATAAAATTACACTTCTTCAATATTTTTTTAAACTGATACATTATGCAATTAGTCGTAAGTACTGAGATTTTTAAAGGTGCAGACTTAAGTTGTTATTATTTAGGATAGTATAGAATAGAACCTTAGGGAGGGGATTCGTCATTACACCAGACTTGATCTATTGTATCTATGCCTCCAAGTGCGACATCATTGGGAGGAAGGATGATACAATAGAATACTGATATTTTTCAAAGGTACTCATTTTATTTGTTATTTAATACATGATTGTTGCAACTTGATGCGTCAGCTATAACTACAGAAATATAAGAGAGCTGTACGATAAAGAATGATCATAATTTTTATACGGTCATACTTTTTCGTACTAA
Source organism: Mantis religiosa (assembly GCA_030765055.1). NCBI lineage: Eukaryota > Metazoa > Arthropoda > Insecta > Mantodea > Mantidae > Mantis > Mantis religiosa. The sequence continues at coordinate 22,354,340 of CM060957.1, forward strand.
AATTCAATCTTATTATATTCTCTTAGCTTAATGTGAAACAAACACGCCGTAGTAGTTTCATTGTTGGTATTCCTGGTTCCCGCCTGTGAGAACCAGGCAAGTTCAGACATGTTCAGTATCACCTACCGCTGCAATGGAGGTAACACGCGAGGAACAATATGCGGCTTTGAAATTCTGCTTTCGTCTGAGCAAATCTTCAGTTGAGACTTATACAATGTTACAGAAGGCATATAGAGAGTCTGTTCTTCCCTACAGCACAGCTCGAAGGTGGTTTAAAGTGTTTAAAGAAGAGATACAATCAATTTCATAGGAAGGTGGACCCGGTGCTCCAGTTATTGCTCTTACGGAAGAAAACATCAACACTGCTGCTGCCATTGTGAGAGAGGATCGACGAATTACCTTAAAATCACTTCTACAATACTGAACATTTCATTGGGTGTCACCCACACGTTGGTGACAGAAACATTACACATGAGACGTGTTTGTGCGCGATGGCTTCCAAAACTGTTGATTCCCGAACAAAAGGACATTCCCATGCAGGTCTGTATGCAGTTAAAATTGATGTTAGAGGAAAACTTTCTTTCAAACGTAATCACTGTTGATGAAACTTGGCTACATCATTTTGACCCTGAGAGCAAACAGCAAAGCTCAATGTGGAAATCTCCTTCATCACCAACCCCCAAAAAAGGAAAAGTGATATTCATGGAATGGTTTATCAGCATGTTGTACCTGCACACACATCAGTAACTGGACAATACTACAGAGTTGTCCTGAAAACATTGCAAGTCCATATCAGGCGCAAAAGACCACATATCCGTGAAGCATGCTGGATGCTGCATCACGATAATGCGCGGCTGCATATTGCCAATGAAGTTGTTGACTATCTTGCAAAAATCAACGTGAAGTGTATACCTCACCCTCCCTATAGTCCGGATTTAGCCCCATGTGATTTTTTTTCTATTCCCTAACTGGAAGAAACACCTTCGTGAAAGGCATCATCCATCATCATAAGCAGTGGTGAAGGCTGCGTAGGTGATTTTGAAGGATCTCTCAAAAAATGGTTTCTAGCATGTCTTTGAAGACTGGCAGAAACGCTGGACAAGTGCATCGCATTCAGGGGAGACTATTTTGAGGACCATCAAAATTATGAGGATGAATAAGGGCACGTTGTATAAAAAAAGTGCCAATTTGCCAAATGAAAAGTGCCCGGATTTCTAAGCAAAATTCTTATAAATGCTTATAAATGCTTTTTTGCCGAAATACGGCGTTTGCTTGCTTATTTTCTGCTTTTTAATTAAAATAACTTGTTTTATCCAATCATATTGATTTGGAAGTAAATTATCACCCCTAGCCGTCACCGTCCCGCCGAAAGAGCCAGGAGACAATATAAAAACATGGATCTTCTTGTCTCTAGCGTAAAGAAAGTGTACTGTCGCCGATTAGAGTTAAAAAATTTCATGAAGTCCTTCCAAATTTGTCTTTATCTCCTCAGCCAGTTTTAACTCGATCGGGTTCTGCTTTTAAAGGCTGTGTCATTCTACACAGAACATTTCCATGAAACAAATGTGTTGTACTTCTTAGATGTAGAAGATACAAGCAACATCGGCACGCAACAAGAATGTTTTGCTAATATTGGCGAGTACATCCATAACCGTTTATCCAAAATACCTGCTATTATAACACAGTTGGAAGCTCGAAATGATACCTTGGAGCATTCACTTTCTTTGATGTATGACATTTCAGTAACGTTGTCTTCAGAGATTCACAGTATTGCAAATTAATTGTTCTTTCACACTAGCCGTGTATGGGGTAAATTATGGAAAGGTAAAATTAGACTGAAAAATTCAAATCCCGGCTATGCATTGAATTTTTCAGTCGGATTCTATCTTTCCATACTTTAGCCTACACACATCCAGTTTGAAAGAACATTTAATTTCAATTAATCGACCTAATAGTGGTTAATTGTAAAGTCCGGGTCTTAAAGTACTTACAGCATAGTAAGTCACCATTAAGGTAGTTGTCTCATGTGTTTATGAGAACTCCTAGTGGTTTACTATAAAGTCCGGGCCTTAAAGTACTTACAGCATAGTAAGTCGTCATTAAGGTAGTTGTCTCATGTGTTTATGAGAACTCCTAGTGGTTTACTATAAAGCCCGGGCCTTAAAGTACTTACAGCATAGTAAGTCGTCATTAAGGTAGTTGTCTCATGTGTTTATGAGAACTCCTAGTGGTTTACTATAAAGCCCGGGCCTTAAAGTACTTACAGCATAGTAAGTCACCATTAAGGTAGTTGTCTCATGTGTTTATGAGAACTCCTAGTGGTTTACTATAAAGTCCGGGCCTTAAAGTACTTACATCATAGTAAGTCGTCATTAAGGTAGTTGTCTCATGTGTTTATGAGAACTCCTAGTGGTTTACTATAAAGCCCGGGCCTTAAAGTACTTACAGCATAGTAAGTCGTCATTAAGGTAGTTGTCTCATGTGTTTATGAGAACCCTAGTGGTTTACTATAAAGCCCGGGCCTTAAAGTACTTACAGCATAGTAAGTCGACATTAAGGTAGTTGTCTCATGTGTTTATGAGAACTCCTAGTGGTTTACTATAAAGCCCGGGCCTTAAAGTACTTACAGCATAGTAAGTCGTCATTAAGGTAGTTGTCTCATGTGTTTATGAGAACTCCTAGTGGTTTACTATAAAGCCCGGGCCTTAAAGTACTTACAGCATAGTAAGTCGTCATTAAGGTAGTTGTCTCATGTGTTTATGAGAACTCCTAGTGGTTTACTATAAAGTCCGGGTCTTAAAGTACTTACAGCATAGTAAGTCGTCATTAAGGTAGTTGTCTCATGTGTTTATGAGAACTCCTAGTGGTTTACTATAAAGCCCGGACCTTAAAGTACTTACAGCATAGTAAGTCGTCATTAAGGTAGTTGTCTCATTTGTTTATGAGAACTCCTAGTGGTTTACTATAAAGCCCGGACCTTAAAGTACTTACAGCATAGTAAGTCGTCATTAAGGTAGTTGTCTCATGTGTTTATGAGAACTCCTAGTGGTTTACTATTCATGTGTTTATGAGAACTCCTAGTGGTTTACTATAAAGCCCGGACCTTAAAGTACTTACAGCATAGTAAGTCGTCATTAAGGTAGTTGTCTCATGTGTTTATGAGAACTCCTAGTGGTTAACTATAAAGCCCGGGTCTTAAAGTACTTACAGCATAGTAAGTCGTCATTAAGGTAGTTGTCTCATGTGTTTATGAGAACTCCTAGTGATTTACTATAAAGCCCAGACCTTAAATTACTTACAGCATAGTAAGTCGTCATTAAGGTAGTTGTCTCATGTGTTTATGAGAACTCCTAGTGGTTTACTATAAAGCCCGGACCTTAAAGTACTTACAGCATAGTAAGTCGTCATTAAGGTAGTTGTCTCATGTGTTTATGAGAACTCCTAGTGGTTTACTATAAAGTCCGGGCCTTAAATTACTTACAGCATAGTCAGCCGCCATTAAGGTAGTTGTCTCATGTGTTTATGAGAACTTCTAGTGGTTTACTATAAAGCCCGGACCTTAAAGTACTTACAGCATAGTAAGTCGCCATTAAGGCAGTTGTCTCATGTGTTTATGAGAACTCCTAGTGGTTTACTATAAAGCCCGGACCTTAAAGTACTTACAGCATAGTAAGTCGTCATTAAGGTAGTTGTCTCATGTGTTTATGAGAACTCCTAGTGGTTTACTATAAAGCCCGGGCCTTAAAGTACTTACAGCATAGTATGTCGTCATTAAGGTAGTTGTCGCATGTGTTTATGAGAACTCCTAGTGGTTTACTATAAAGCCCGGGACTTAAAGTACTTACAGCATAGTAAGTCGCCATTGAGGTAGTTGTCTCATGTGTTTATGAGAACTCCTAGTGGTTTACTATAAAGTCCGGGCCTTAAAGTACTTACATCATAGTAAGTCGTCATTAAGGTAGTTGTCTCATGTGTTTATGAGAACTCCTAGTGGTTTACTATAAAGCCCGGGCCTTAAAGTACTTACAGCATAGTAAGTCGTCATTAAGGTAGTTGTCTCATGTGTTTATGAGAACTCCTAGTGGTTTACTATAAAGCCCGGACCTTAAAGTACTTACAGCATAGTAAGTCGTCATTAAGGTAGTTGTCTCATGTGTTTATGAGAACTCCTAGTGGTTAACTATAAAGCCCGGGTCTTAAAGTACTTACAGCATAGTAAGTCGTCATTAAGGTAGTTGTCTCATGTGTTTATGAGAACTCCTAGTGATTTACTATAAAGCCCAGACCTTAAAGTACTTACAGCATAGTAAGTCGTCATTAAGGTAGTTGTCTCATGTGTTTATGAGAACTCCTGGTGGTTTACTATAAAGCCCAGATCTTAAAGTACTTACAGCATAGTAAGTCGTCATTAAGGTAGTTGTCTCATGTGTTTATGAGAACTCCTAGTGGTTTACTATAAAGCCCGGACCTTAAAGTACTTACAGCATAGTAAGTCGTCATTAAGGTAGTTGTCTCATGTGTTTATGAGAACTCCCAGTGGTTTACTATAAAGTCCGGGCCTTAAATTACTTACAGCATAGTAAGCCGCCATTAAGGTAGTTGTCTCATGTGTTTATGAGAACTTCTAGTGGTTTACTATAAAGCCCTGACCTTAAAGTACTTACAGCATAGTAAGTCGCCATTAAGGCAGTTGTCTCATGTGTTTATGAGAACTCCTAGTGGTTTACTATAAAGCCCGGACCTTAAAGTACTTACAGCATAGTAAGTCGTCATTAAGGTAGTTGTCTCATGTGTTTATGAGAACTCCTAGTGGTTTACTATAAAGCCCGGGCGTTAAAGTACTTACAGCATAGTATGTCGTCATTAAGGTAGTTGTCGCATGTGTTTATGAGAACTCCTAGTGGTTTACTATAAAACCCGGGACTTAAAGTACTTACAGCATAGTAAGTCGTCATTAAGGTAGTTGTCTCATGTGTTTATGAGAACTCCTAGTGGTTTACTATAAACCCCGGGCCTTAAAGTACTTACAGCATAGTAAGTCGTCATTAAGATAGTTGTCTCATGTGTTTATGAGAACTCCTAGTGGTTTACTATAAAGCCCCCGCCTTAAAGTACTTACAGCATAGTGAGTCGTCATTAAGGTAGTTGTCTCATGTGTTTATGAGAACTCCTAGTGGTTTACTATAAAGCCCGGGCCTTAAAGTACTTACAGCATAGTAAGTCGTCATTAAGGTAGTTGTCTCATGTGTTTATGAAAACTCCTAGTGGTTTACTATAAAGCCCGGACCTTAAAGTACTTACAGCATAGTAAGTCGTCATTGAGGTAGTTGTCTCATGTGTTTATGAGAACTCCTAGTGGTTTACTATAAAGCCCGGACCTTAAAGTACTTACAGCATAGTAAGTCGTCATTAAGGTAGTTGTCTCATGTGTTTATGAGAACTCCTAGTGGTTTACTATTCATGTGTTTATGAGAACTCCTAGTGGTTTACTATAAAGCCCGGACCTTAAAGTACTTACAGCATAGTAAGTCGTCATTAGGGTAGTTGTCTCATGTGTTTATGAGAACTCCTAGTGGTTTACTATAAAGTCCGGGCCTTAAATTACTTACAGCATAGTCAGCCGCCATTAAGGTAGTTGTCTCATGTGTTTATGAGAACTTCTAGTGGTTTACTATAAAGCCCGGACCTTAAAGTACTTACAGCATAGTAAGTCGCCATTAAGGCAGTTGTCTCATGTGTTTATGAGAACTCCTAGTGGTTTACTATAAAGCCCGGGCCTTAAAGTACTTACAGCATAGTAAGTCACCATTAAGGTAGTTGTCTCATGTGTTTATGAGAACTCCTAGTGGTTTACTATAAAGTCCGGGCCTTAAAGTACTTACATCATAGTAAGTCGTCATTAAGGTAGTTGTCTCATGTGTTTATGAGAACTCCTAGTGGTTTACTATAAAGCCCGGGCCTTAAAGTACTTACAGCATAGTAAGTCGTCATTAAGGTAGTTGTCTCATGTGTTTATGAGAACTCCTAGTGGTTTACTATAAAGCCTGGGCCTTAAAGTACTTACAGCATAGTAAGTCGACATTAAGGTAGTTGTCTCATGTGTTTATGAGAACTCCTAGTGGTTTACTATAAAGCCCGGGCCTTAAAGTACTTACAGCATAGTAAGTCGTCATTAAGGTAGTTGTCTCATGTGTTTATGAGAACTCCTAGTGGTTTACTATAAAGCCCGGGCCTTAAAGTACTTACAGCATAGTAAGTCGTCATTAAGGTAGTTGTCTCATGTGTTTATGAGAACTCCTAGTGGTTTACTATAAAGTCCGGGTCTTAAAGTACTTACAGCATAGTAAGTCGTCATTAAGGTAGTTGTCTCATGTGTTTATGAGAACTCCTAGTGGTTTACTATAAAGCCCGGGCGTTAAAGTACTTACAGCATAGTATGTCGTCATTAAGGTAGTTGTCGCATGTGTTTATGAGAACTCCTAGTGGTTTACTATAAAGCCCGGGACTTAAAGTACTTACAGCATAGTAAGTCGTCATTAAGGTAGTTGTCTCATGTGTTTATGAGAACTCCTAGTGGTTTACTATAAACCCCGGGCCTTAAAGTACTTACAGCATAGTAAGTCGTCATTAAGATAGTTGTCTCATGTGTTTATGAGAACTCCTAGTGGTTTACTATAAAGCCCCCGCCTTAAAGTACTTACAGCATAGTGAGTCGTCATTAAGGTAGTTGTCTCATGTGTTTATGAGAACTCCTAGTGGTTTACTATAAAGCCCGGGCCTTAAAGTACTTACAGCATAGTAAGTCGTCATTAAGGTAGTTGTCTCATGTGTTTATGAGAACTCCTAGTGGTTTACTATAAAGCCCGGACCTTAAAGTACTTACAGCATAGTAAGTCGTCATTAAGGTAGTTGTCTCATGTGTTTATGAGAACTCCTAGTGGTTTACTATAAAGCCCGGACCTTAAAGTACTTACAGCATAGTAAGTCGTCATTAAGGTAGTTGTCTCATGTGTTTATGAGAACTCCTAGTGGTTTACTATTCATGTGTTTATGAGAACTCCTAGTGGTTTACTATAAAGCCCGGACCTTAAAGTACTTACAGCATAGTAAGTCGTCATTAAGGTAGTTGTCTCATGTGTTTATGAGAACTCCTAGTGGTTAACTATAAAGCCCGGGTCTTAAAGTACTTACAGCATAGTAAGTCGTCATTAAGGTAGTTGTCTCATGTGTTTATGAGAACTCCTAGTGATTTACTATAAAGCCCAGACCTTAAATTACTTACAGCATAGTAAGTCGTCATTAAGGTAGTTGTCTCATGTGTTTATGAGAACTCCTAGTGGTTTACTATAAAGCCCGGACCTTAAAGTACTTACAGCATAGTAAGTCGTCATTAAGGTAGTTGTCTCATGTGTTTATGAGAACTCCTAGTGGTTTACTATAAAGTCCGGGCCTTAAATTACTTACAGCATAGTCAGCCGCCATTAAGGTAGTTGTCTCATGTGTTTATGAGAACTTCTAGTGGTTTACTATAAAGCCCGGACCTTAAAGTACTTACAGCATAGTAAGTCGCCATTAAGGCAGTTGTCTCATGTGTTTATGAGAACTCCTAGTGGTTTACTATAAAGCCCGGGCCTTAAAGTACTTACAGCATAGTAAGTCACCATTAAGGTAGTTGTCTCATGTGTTTATGAGAACTCCTAGTGGTTTACTATAAAGTCCGGGCCTTAAAGTACTTACATCATAGTAAGTCGTCATTAAGGTAGTTGTCTCATGTGTTTATGAGAACTCCTAGTGGTTTACTATAAAGCCCGGGCCTTAAAGTACTTACAGCATAGTAAGTCGTCATTAAGGTAGTTGTCTCATGTGTTTATGAGAACTCCTAGTGGTTTACTATAAAGCCCGGGCCTTAAAGTACTTACAGCATAGTAAGTCGACATTAAGGTAGTTGTCTCATGTGTTTATGAGAACTCCTAGTGGTTTACTATAAAGCCCGGGCCTTAAAGTACTTACAGCATAGTAAGTCGTCATTAAGGTAGTTGTCTCATGTGTTTATGAGAACTCCTAGTGGTTTACTATAAAGCCCGGGCCTTAAAGTACTTACAGCATAGTAAGTCGTCATTAAGGTAGTTGTCTCATGTGTTTATGAGAACTCCTAGTGGTTTACTATAAAGTCCGGGTCTTAAAGTACTTACAGCATAGTAAGTCGTCATTAAGGTAGTTGTCTCATGTGTTTATGAGAACTCCTAGTGGTTTACTATAAAGCCCGGACCTTAAAGTACTTACAGCATAGTAAGTCGTCATTAAGGTAGTTGTCTCATGTGTTTATGAGAACTCCTAGTGGTTTACTATAAAGCCCGGACCTTAAAGTACTTACAGCATAGTAAGTCGTCATTAAGGTAGTTGTCTCATGTGTTTATGAGAACTCCTAGTGGTTTACTATTCATGTGTTTATGAGAACTCCTAGTGGTTTACTATAAAGCCCGGACCTTAAAGTACTTACAGCATAGTAAGTCGTCATTAAGGTAGTTGTCTCATGTGTTTATGAGAACTCCTAGTGGTTAACTATAAAGCCCGGGTCTTAAAGTACTTACAGCATAGTAAGTCGTCATTAAGGTAGTTGTCTCATGTGTTTATGAGAACTCCTAGTGATTTACTATAAAGCCCAGACCTTAAATTACTTACAGCATAGTAAGTCGTCATTAAGGTAGTTGTCTCATGTGTTTATGAGAACTCCTAGTGGTTTACTATAAAGCCCGGACCTTAAAGTACTTACAGCATAGTAAGTCGTCATTAAGGTAGTTGTCTCATGTGTTTATGAGAACTCCTAGTGGTTTACTATAAAGTCCGGGCCTTAAATTACTTACAGCATAGTCAGCCGCCATTAAGGTAGTTGTCTCATGTGTTTATGAGAACTTCTAGTGGTTTACTATAAAGCCCGGACCTTAAAGTACTTACAGCATAGTAAGTCGCCATTAAGGCAGTTGTCTCATGTGTTTATGAGAACTCCTAGTGGTTTACTATAAAGCCCGGACCTTAAAGTACTTACAGCATAGTAAGTCGTCATTAAGGTAGTTGTCTCATGTGTTTATGAGAACTCCTAGTGGTTTACTATAAAGCCCGGGCCTTAAAGTACTTACAGCATAGTATGTCGTCATTAAGGTAGTTGTCGCATGTGTTTATGAGAACTCCTAGTGGTTTACTATAAAGCCCGGGACTTAAAGTACTTACAGCATAGTAAGTCGCCATTGAGGTAGTTGTCTCATGTGTTTATGAGAACTCCTAGTGGTTTACTATAAAGTCCGGGCCTTAAAGTACTTACATCATAGTAAGTCGTCATTAAGGTAGTTGTCTCATGTGTTTATGAGAACTCCTAGTGGTTTACTATAAAGCCCGGGCCTTAAAGTACTTACAGCATAGTAAGTCGTCATTAAGGTAGTTGTCTCATGTGTTTATGAGAACTCCTAGTGGTTTACTATAAAGCCCGGACCTTAAAGTACTTACAGCATAGTAAGTCGTCATTAAGGTAGTTGTCTCATGTGTTTATGAGAACTCCTAGTGGTTAACTATAAAGCCCGGGTCTTAAAGTACTTACAGCATAGTAAGTCGTCATTAAGGTAGTTGTCTCATGTGTTTATGAGAACTCCTAGTGATTTACTATAAAGCCCAGACCTTAAAGTACTTACAGCATAGTAAGTCGTCATTAAGGTAGTTGTCTCATGTGTTTATGAGAACTCCTGGTGGTTTACTATAAAGCCCAGATCTTAAAGTACTTACAGCATAGTAAGTCGTCATTAAGGTAGTTGTCTCATGTGTTTATGAGAACTCCTAGTGGTTTACTATAAAGCCCGGACCTTAAAGTACTTACAGCATAGTAAGTCGTCATTAAGGTAGTTGTCTCATGTGTTTATGAGAACTCCTAGTGGTTTACTATAAAGTCCGGGCCTTAAATTACTTACAGCATAGTAAGCCGCCATTAAGGTAGTTGTCTCATGTGTTTATGAGAACTTCTAGTGGTTTACTATAAAGCCCTGACCTTAAAGTACTTACAGCATAGTAAGTCGCCATTAAGGCAGTTGTCTCATGTGTTTATGAGAACTCCTAGTGGTTTACTATAAAGCCCGGACCTTAAAGTACTTACAGCATAGTAAGTCGTCATTAAGGTAGTTGTCTCATGTGTTTATGAGAACTCCTAGTGGTTTACTATAAAGCCCGGGCGTTAAAGTACTTACAGCATAGTATGTCGTCATTAAGGTAGTTGTCGCATGTGTTTATGAGAACTCCTAGTGGTTTACTATAAAGCCCGGGACTTAAAGTACTTACAGCATAGTAAGTCGTCATTAAGGTAGTTGTCTCATGTGTTTATGAGAACTCCTAGTGGTTTACTATAAACCCCGGGCCTTAAAGTACTTACAGCATAGTAAGTCGTCATTAAGATAGTTGTCTCATGTGTTTATGAGAACTCCTAGTGGTTTACTATAAAGCCCCCGCCTTAAAGTACTTACAGCATAGTGAGTCGTCATTAAGGTAGTTGTCTCATGTGTTTATGAGAACTCCTAGTGGTTTACTATAAAGCCCGGGCCTTAAAGTACTTACAGCATAGTAAGTCGTCATTAAGGTAGTTGTCTCATGTGTTTATGAGAACTCCTAGTGGTTTACTATAAAGCCCGGACCTTAAAGTACTTACAGCATAGTAAGTCGCCATTAAGGTAGTTGTCTCATGTGTTTATGAGAACTCCTAGTGGTTTACTATAAAGCCCGGGCCTTAAAGTACTTACAGCATAGTAAGTCGCCATTAAGGTAGTTGTCTCATGTGTTTATAAGAACTCCTAGTGGTTTACTATAAAGCCCGGACCTTAAAGTACTTAGAGCATAGTAAGTCGCCATTAAGGTAGTTGTCTCATGTGTTTATGAGAACTCCTAGTGGTTAACTATAAAGCCCGGGCCTTAAAGTACTTACAGCATAGTAAGTCGTCATTAAGGTAGTTGTCTCATGTGTTTATGAGAACTCCTAGTGGTTTACTATAAAGCCCGGACCTTAAAGTACTTACAGCATAGTAAGTCGTCATTAAGGTAGTTGTCTCATGTGTTTATGAGAACTCCTAGTGGTTTACTATAAAGTCCGGGCCTTAAATTACTTACAGCATAGTAAGCCGCCATTAAGGTAGTTGTCTCATGTGTTTATGAGAACTTCTAGTGGTTTACTATAAAGCCCGGACCTTAAAGTACTTACAGCATAGTAAGTCGCCATTAAGGCAGTTGTCTCATGTGTTTATGAGAACTCCTAGTGGTTTACTATAAAGCCCGGACCTTAAAGTACTTACAGCATAGTAAGTCTTCATTAAGGTAGTTGTCTCATGTGTTTATGAGAACTCCTAGTGGTTTACTATAAACCCCGGGCCTTAAAGTACTTACAGCATAGTAAGTCGTCATTAAGATAGTTGTCTCATGTGTTTATGAGAACTCCTAGTGGTTTACTATAAAGCCCCCGCCTTAAAGTACTTACAGCATAGTAAGTCGTCATTAAGGTAGTTGTCTCATGTGTTTATGAGAACTCCTAGTGGTTTACTATAAAGCCCGGGCCTTAAAGTACTTACAGCATAGTAAGTCGTCATTAAGGTAGTTGTCTCATGTGTTTATGAGAACTCCTAGTGGTTTACTATAAAGCCCGGACCTTAAAGTACTTACAGCATAGTAAGTCGCCATTAAGGTAGTTGTCTCATGTGTTTATGAGAACTCCTAGTGGTTTACTATAAAGCCCGGGCCTTAAAGTACTTACAGCATAGTAAGTCGCCATTAAGGTAGTTGTCTCATGTGTTTATGAGAACTCCTAGTGGTTTACTATAAAGCCCGGACCTTAAAGTACTTAGAGCATAGTAAGTCGCCATTAAGGTAGTTGTCTCATGTGTTTATGAGAACTCCTAGTGGTTAACTATAAAGCCCGGGCCTTAAAGTACTTACAGCATAGTAAGTCGTCATTAAGGTAGTTGTCTCATGTGTTTATGAGAACTCCTAGTGGTTTACTATAAAGCCCGGACCTTAAAGTACTTACAGCATAGTAACTCGCCATTAAGGTAGTTGTCTCATGTGTTTATGAGAACTCCTAGTGGTTTACTATAAAGCCCGGACCTTAAAGTACTTACAGCATAGTAAGTCGTCATTAAGGTAGTTGTCTCATGTGTTTATGAGAACTCCTAGTTGTTTACTATAAGGCCCGGGCCTTAAAGTACTTACAGCATAGTAAGTCGTCATTAAGGTAGTTGTCTCATGTGTTTATGAGAACTCCTAGTGGTTTACTATAAAGTCCGGGCCTTAAAGTACTTACAGCATAGTAAGTCGTCATTGAGGTAGTTGTCTCATGTGTTTATGAGAACTTCTAGTGGTTTACCGGGAAAAATACGAGTCAGTTGGGGAATTTAATGTCATGTTGGCACGTTGGCCATAGTAGCTCAATGGTTAGAGCGGCTGGACGGCAAACAGAAGATCCGTGGTTCAAATCCCGGGTATGGCATTGAAATTTTCAGTCTGACTCTCTCTTTCCATATTTTAGGCTACACACGGCTATTGTGAAAGAACAATTAATTTCCATTAATTGTACCTAATAGTGGTCCGAACTATAAAGCCCGGGCCTTAAAGTACTTACAGCATAGTAAGTCGTCATTAAGGTAGTTGTCTCATTAGTTTATGAGAGCTACTAGTGGTTTACTATAAAGCCCGGACCTTAAAGTACTTACAGCATAGTAAGTCGCCATTAAGTTAGTTGTCTCGTGTGTTTATGAGAGCTACTGTTGGTTTACCGGGAAAAACACGAGTTAGTTGGAGAATTTATTGTCATATCGGAGAGTTGGCCATAGTAGTTCAAGGGTTAGAGTGGCTGGACGGCAACCAGAAGATCCGTGGTTCAAATCCGGGCTATGGCATTGAATTTTTCAGTCTGACTCCATCTTTCCATTCACGGTATTGCTATAACTGCCTTTGAGAAACTGAGTAACGTATCAATGAAAAATCCTAGTTACTAGACACTAAAATTTCTACAAAACTTTCTCGTACAGAGAAAGGGAAATTCATTGAAAAAGAACCGTGTTGCCTTTTGATTGTTCCAGTAACGTCACGCGACGTTTAGAGAACCTTTTCACAGTATAATTTTTTTTTTTTTTTTTCACTGAAAAACGCAGGAGCTTACCACAAGAAACTCTCAAAGGGATCCCGTGTTCACCTCCCGACCTTGATGGTGGGTATTTTTCTCCGGCCAAGATAATTCCTCATCTTCCCCAGAGTTTGGAAGTATGAATGAGAGTGTGAATGTGTACGTGATCTAATGATTAAAACCCAACGAATACGAGTTAACACCTTCGACATGTCCCAAAGGAGAACGGCCGCCGAAATGAGTATTGCAGTTAAAGGCGCGGTATAAATGGGACAAAAAAAATTCTCTCGTGTACTGTAACAAGCGTGTGCCCGCCTCGGTGGCGTACATGGTAGTGTGTCTGCCTCACGTTCAAGAGGTCCCGAGTTCGAAACTCGGTCAGGGTGAGATACCTGGATAAGTTTTGGCCGGGGTTCTCCCTTATCCTGAAAGACGAATCTCAGGTAACTCTAAGCTCCATGGACCCCGAGCTCATTTGAGCATCATTTCACCCACTTCATTCATCGTCCGATATGACTTAACATCGGAGCACGCAAAAAAAAAAAAAAAACAAAAAAAAAAAAAAACAAAGGCATGTGTAAGGTAAAAATTCTGCGAAACAATAACTTTATGATTAAATTTTTATTTTTCATTTACTTACCTTATGTGCGTATTTGCTTGCTTAGTTCATCATTTGATTGTGCTTACAAATCCGGGCTCTGCAAATAAATTTGTTTCAAACAGGTTTTCAAAATTAGACATCTTTACCGTCTTTCACACTTAAGATTTCCACTGCCCCTATAAACTGCACTCCGGAAAACACCCATTTGTAAATCTCGGCATGGGGGTTAGAGAAATTGACTTTGAAATCATTGTGGACGCGGAAACTTGATGATTTTGGATTCAGAGGGTATTTCCGTATGTAATTTTTGAGTGGAATGAAGACGAACAGCTGGTAATGTAAGTAAAGCCAGTGGGGATGCAGCTGTACTGCACGCCGAGGGGTGCGGGACACGTGTGCCCTTTACAATAATGTGGGAACAGACTTGAAACGTCGTTCACAGTATATGCGATTTGTATATGCAGACAGATGTTGTTTTAGCCACACTTCACCTGCAATCTGTTAACGGCTCGCGTTTATCACTGAACTACCCTCATACGCGCTGCCGACACCTGGCTGCCGCGATCATGCAAACTTACCGTCTTATTACACCCCAAAAATCCATAGCAGAAATACACTTCTGAGACCCAACCCTAGGCTAGCCTTCACGAGGAACATTTATTAAAATTTGCATCACAAATTAAATACACATCTTGACTTTTCGTAAATGTCCTCAGAAGATCTCTTCATTCCCAATGACTTTTGCATAACTGTAAACTGTAAGAGATCTACACAGTGTAGATCTGGTTAAAACACAAAATTTGGGCCAAATTCTCCCCTTACTTTGAGCGAACCACTTCACAGGTATTCCTTGTTATTTGCTGGCACTTTCCATTGTTAATACTTCTCTTAAATGGGAAATCGTTATTCATTTCTTTTATCTCTTGGTCATACAAAGAACGTAATTACAAAGACAAAAAATTGACTATCACTTAGTCTACCGAATTCCCTTGTAACTACAATAAGATGATGTTTATCTTGAAGTAGATAGAGCAATAAGTGTTTGTACAAGAGTAGAGAGTCATATATAAAACATTTGACTATCACTTAAAGTCTACTGTATTCCCTTGTAACTACAATAAGATAATGTTTATCTTGAAGTAGATAGAGCAATAAGTATTTGTACAAGAGTAGAGAAAGTCATGTATATAAAACATTTGACTATCACTTAAAGTCTGCTGTATTCCCTTGTAACTACAATAAGATAATGTTTATCTTGAAGTAGATAGAGCAATAAGTGTTTGTACAAGAGTAGAGAAAGTCATGTATATAAAACATTTGATTATCACTTAAAGTCTGCTGTATTCCCTTGTAACTACAATAAGATAATGTTTATCTTGAAGTAGATAGAGCAATAAGTGTTTGTACAAGAGTAGAGAAAGTCATGTATATAAAACATTTGACTATCACTTAAAGTCTACTGTATTCCCTTGTAACTACAATAAGATAATGTTTATCTTGAAGTAGATAGAGCAATAAGTGTTTGTACAAGAGTAGAGAAAGTCATGTATATAAAACATTTGACTATCACTTAAAGTCTACTGTATTCCCTTGTAACTACAATAAGATAATGTTTATCTTGAAGTAGATAGAGCAATAAGTGTTTGTACAAGAGTAGAGAAAGTCATGTATATAAAACATTTGACTATCACTTAAAGTCTACTGTATTCCCTTGTAACTACAATAAGATAATGTTTATCTTGAAGTAGATACGGCAATAAGTGTTTGTACAAGAGAAGAGAAAGTCATGTATATAAAACATTTGACTGTCACTTAAAGTCTACTGTGTTCCCTTGTAACTACAATAAGATAATGTTTATCTTGAAGTAGATACGGCAATAAGTGTTTGTACAAGAGTAGAGAAAGTCATGTATATAAAACATTTGACTGTCACTTAAAGTCTACTGTGTTCCCTTGTAACTACAATAAGATAATGTTTATCTTGAAGTAGATAGAGCAATAAGTGTTTGTACAAGAGTAGAGAAAGTCATATATATAAAACATTTGACTGTCACTTAAAGTCTACTGTATTCCCTTGTAACTACAATAAGGTAATGTTTATCTTGAAGTAGGATAGAGCACTAAGTGTTGGATCTTGGTCTTGGTTTGGTAGCGGTGTAGATTGAAGCATGAATCCTCTAGCCGGCTGAAGAAGCGTAACAGCCGTATTGTTATGTGGAAGTCAGTTGCAGATGGCTGCGTTTCCGTCAAGAAGAAACACCTGCGAACGGACGCAATGCCACCGGGGTGGACTGTTACGCGTTTCTTCGTTAACTTAATGAAAGAAAGGAAGAACGATTTCGTGTTTCGGACAGTGCTTTAACATCTGTCAGTAGGGGAACGAACGGCGTATCCAAGAAGGAAAATCCACAACCGAGACTAATGGCTGCACTCTGTACATTAACCCCAGCAATACCAACCCTTATTACTTGTGCGCTTCCAGTTAGGTTTAGCTTCAGTATGTTCAAAATCAGGACTTTATTCCAGAATCATGTAAATGACAATGAATGAAATGATGTTCAAATGAGTACAGGGTACATAGAGCTTAGAGTTACCAGACATTCATCTTTCAGGATAAGAGAAAACCTCCAACGTTAAGTCATATCGGACGATGAGTGAAATGATATTCAATTGAGTATAGGGTACATAGAGCTTAGAGTTACCAGACATTCATCTTTCAGGATAAGAGAAAACCTCCAACTTTAAGTCATATCGGACGATGAATGACATGATGTTCAAATGAGTACAGGGTACATAGAGCTTAGAGTTACCAGACATTCATCTTTCAGGATAAGAAAAAACCTCCAACGTTAAGTCTAACCTCTTGAATATGAAACAGAAATGCTACAGTAAACAAAAGTAATTAACTTTACATATAATATTTTTCTTTAAGCGGGTTTTGAGTTATTATTTTATTAAGTTATATGAAACTAGAAATTCAAATGACAGAGTCTAAATGTTGTTTTATTTTTAGGTAAGGGTAGTAAAGCAAAATTATGTAACAGTTTTGTGTGTTATAATCTGATAAGTGATTGCATTATTTGGAAAAAAAAATAATTATAAAATTGCATTTTGTGGAAGGTAATAAAATCTATATTTAAAATTTAATATTTGGGAATCTAAAATAGACACTAGATTGAAATTTGCATCCCTCTAATGTTGATATAAGGGGACATTGAAATACATTTTTGGTTAAACTCGTGGTATTTTCCTAGTGCCATTGTACTTATTAAGATATACTTAAGAAGTAAAAAGCAGAAGCTAACAACAGTGAAGTAACAAATACTGATAAAATATAATCGACTTTATTTTTCGTTTTTCTATTGTTTGCGTAGATATAAAGGCTATCTGGTTTGCCGACACGGGAACACGCTACATACAATTGTTCATGTGAGAAGTAATCTGCACCTAAATATAAAGCACACAAATCTAAAGATTGACCTTGAGCTTTATTGATTGCAAACGCCATTGCAATCTTTTAAATTTAAATGGTGTATCGTACGGTATCATGGGAATTCTAGGAATGAGGACACCTTCGCTTTGAAAGGCCTAGTTAATATCGTTGCTTCCACTACGTTGTTCACCAACTTCTTAACTGCGAGCTGCATGCTGTTACAGACAGAGAATATTGAAAGGTTGTAAACAATAATAATTAAAGAAAAAACGTTTTTCTGTCCATTGTGGCTAGTAAGGCTCCGAAGATTGGAGTTATTTGGCTATCCTGAACTTTTATTTTATTTTTCTCTATGTTCTTTCTTTTGTATTGTTACCGCTTATGTTTTGTTCTGTATAAGAAAAACTTCAAATAAAACAGATTTGATAGTTACACAAATCTTTATTTCAATACATTAAGATTAATCCAAATGAACATACCATATCTGAAACAAAACATAACCTCTACTTACGATTTCGCGAACGGTGCAGCTCAATCACAGAAAAGCACTTCGATTAAGGTGAATATTTAAACCAGTTTGTGGTTACTACTATTATAAATGAGAGAACTTCTAGAAGTAAACCTTTATTCTCTCCGTACACCAAGATTACGAAAAAATAACAATAACAAAACACTAATTCAAATCTCTCTAGGGCTAGAGATGGCGTGGGAGTGTTTAATCTCCCTTTTTTGACCGTTGAAGAAGCTGTTTTCTTGTATTCGTAGGTATGCCACTGACACAAGAAATAGTTACAAACAATCTTTGAAGCAGGTTGTATATCGTGTCAAAATATCAGCTAAATCGATGCAGAACTTTTTGAGTATAAGTGTAAACAAACCAACACGGCACCTAGCGGCAGTAACTATGCAACTGGAAAAAAAAAAAATGAAGATACAAAAGATTTATTTACGAAACTAATCTCTTGAATTACCTATATGGAAATTTCATGAATTTTCTTAGAGGGAAATTAATTTTCTGACATATATTTTATGTAGATAGCTAAGAGGCTTCTACCATTGCCATCTTAAATAAAATAAAAGAATAAAGGACATTTTGTATAAGTGAGTACACATTTTGGGTGGAACTTTGTGAAAATGATAAGAGAGGGGTGTTTGTTTTCTCACGTTTGTACACCTGAGGACGAACGGACACCTGTGCGAGCCTCCAGGCG